>WOXC01000081.1:0-306634 GCA_011680675.1 Gymnobelideus leadbeateri
TGTATATGTTGTTTCCCCATGTAGAATTCAAGCTCCTTTACAGCAGGATCTCTTTCATGTTGGTCTTTGTAACCTTAGAGTTACTAGAATGGTGCTTGGCACATAGTAGGACTTTATAAATGTTTCCTGATTGATTGTCTAGGGTCCAATAGCTAGTAAAGTGTTAGAACTAGAATTTGGACCCTGTTTTCTCTTGATTGCAAGTTCAGTGCTCTCTTCACTGGGTCACTGCTTTTAAAAATTATTTATTTTTAGCTTTTAACATTCACATTTATAAGATTTTGAGTTCTAAATTTTCTTCCTCCCTCTCCACCCTCCCCAAGACACCATGCAATCTGATATAGGCTATATATAGACAATCATATTAAACACATTTCCACATTAGTCATGTTGCAAAGAAGAATTAGAACCAAAAGGAAAAACCACAAAAAAGGAGAGAGAGAGAGACAGAGACAGAGACAGAGACAGAGACAGAGACAGAGAGAGTGACAGAGAGAGACAGAGAGAGACAGAGAGAGAGACAGAGACAAGATGGCAAGCATACTGATTACTCTTTCCCCCAGTCTGCCTTCTCATATATCCCTCCATCCCTCCCCTTACCTCCCTCCCCCTTCCTTTCTGGTAGGGTAAGATGGATTTCTATACCCCATTACCTGTATATCTTATTTCATGGTTGCATGTAGCAACAATTTTTTAACATTTGTTTTTAAAACCTTGAATTCCAGAATCTCTCCCTTCTTCCCTCCTGACCCACCCCCACTGGGAAGACAAGCAATTCAATATAAGTTATACATGTATAGTTATGCAAAATATTTCCATAGAAGTCATGTTGTGAAAGACTATATTCCCTCCATCCTATCCCACCCCCCCATTTATTCTATTTTTCCTTTTGACCCTTTTCAAAAGTATTTGCTTTTGACTACTCCTTCCACCAATCTGCCCACCCTTCTATCATCCCCCCTCTTATCCCTTCCCCTCTCCTTTCCTGTAGGGTAAGACACACAATTAAATGTGTATGTTATTCCCTTCTTAAGCCAAATCCAATGAGTGTATGGTTGACTCATTCCCTTTCACCTCCCTGCTCTTCCCCTCCATTGTAATAGCTTTCTCTTGCCTCTTTTATGTAAGGTAATTTAGCCTATTCTACCAGATAGCAATTTTTTTTTCTTAGTTCAAATGATGTCTAGAAATCTAGAATGGTTCCCAGACTTACCTAAAAGATGCAGTAAGTCTTTATATCCCCAGAATCCTGGGTCAATGCTATTGAAATATTCTCCCTGGATTTCAACCATTTATTCGACAAAATCTCTCATCTTATCTTTGTGGACAAGATGGGGGAGAGCGGGCTGGATGATGGTACAGTTAAATGTGTCAATTGTGCAATGCCTCAAGGATCTATCCTTGGTCCTATGGTATCGAATATTTTTTCTATGAGTTGGATAACATGCTTATCAAATTTGCAGATGCCCCAAAGCTGACAGGGATAGCTAATAATCTGGATGAAAGTCAGGATTCAAGAAAGATCTTGACAGCCTAGAACACAGGGATCAATGAAATCTTACACTTGGGTCCAGGGAATTGCCTTAAAAAGTATAATATAAGGAAGAAAACAGTTTGTGTGAAAAAGGTTTAGTTTTTTTGTGGATTGCAAGCAAAGTATGTTAACATTTTGATATGTTAGGAAGGGAATAATGTCCATATCAAGTGATGTGAGAGTCACACTGTATGTATTTTGTAAGTACATAATTATTTACATGTTGTCTCCTCTAAGCTTTTTGAGATCAGGAATTACATATATACATACAGACACACACACACATATTTTTTTCAAAATATGGTGCTTAGCACAGTGCCTGATATATAGTAAACACTGAATAAATGCATATTGACTGACACTATCAAACGACATTGGAATGATTGTGTTCAGTCCTGGCCACCACCATTTACAAAGGACATTGACAATCTGAAGAGTGTCCCAAGAAGGGAGACCAGGATATTGGAGGTGCTGGAGATCATGTCATGTAAGGATCAGTCAACAGACCTAGGGACATTTAGCCTTGTGACTAGAAGACTTAGGGGTAACAGACAAGATAGCTGTCTTCAAGTATATGTAGGGAGAAAGAAGTAAGAGATTTGTTCTCTTTAGTCTCAGAGTGCAGAACCAGAGGAAATGTTGTGGATATTACAAAGGAACTCATTTGGCTTAAAAAAAAGGGGGATACCCCCAAACTTACTAATAAAGGGTCATCCAAAAGTGGAGAAGACTCAGTAGGTAATGGACTTTCCATCACTGAAGATGTTCAAATGGAGGTTGGATAAGGGCAGTTTGAAAGTATTTCTCTTTAGAGATAGGTGAGACTGAATGGCTTCCACTTCCAAAATTCTGTGGTGTAATCAGAATCCTAGCATTGAATCAAACCACTGGATCAGCTTTTGTAAAGGTAACCTGAGAGAAGATATTCTAGCTGAGAAATGAAACATATCCCAGTTGGATCTCAGAAGTCTGGGATTGTACTCCATTGGCATTCTACTTTATTATATCCCTGTGACCAAAACATGATTCACTGAGCTATTATTCCAGTGAGCTATTATCCCAGTGGAGTTCACTAGCATATTAGCACTCCCTTCCACATATCCCCACAGAAGGACTGAGGTGGGTCTTAGTAGATAAGAGCATGTCTTTCCTCATCCCTTGGCAACCATGCAATGAAAATTTTGAGTTTTCTTTCTTCCAGCTACTCATAAAGACCCTGGGGATTGACAATTCCTTTTAAGATAGGAGATTTATCTCTCTCTCCTTTTTAAGTGGAAACAGGAGAAGAGAAAGAATTATAAACAATTTTAAATCTTTAAGTATAGGGAGGTGAATATCGTTTAGCCATTTTTGAGTAGAAAAATGCCTCGAATTCACAAAAACATTTCAGAATAGGGTAAGAAAATCTTAATATACTTTATATTGTCCAAAATAGTTATTTCATCAATGCTACTCCTGGCTGCCAATACAATTCATTATCCAAAAATAAATAGGGAGACCTCAGGAACAAAAGTGTGTTTTCAGGAAAAATGTATGAGTGTACTGAAACAAAGTATACAAAATATGAAAATGAAATTTTGATTTCATCGTTGTTTGTTTCTAGGTATGGATAAATAACTATTGCCAGCTACCCTAAAGGGTAATATGTCATACTCAAAATAATCCAGCGGTTTTGTGATCCCATTGATTTGCACATTCTGTCCAGCAATGCAGATCACAGCCCATCCAGTCGGACCCTTCCTATGGGATTCTCATCCACCTCCTTTCGAAAGTTCCTTCCAACATGCTGGGGGCCTTCTTGAAACATCATGAGGATCCCAGTGGAATCCATAGGCTGTCCGATGACTTTCCTGCTTTTTTGTCCCTCTTTTTTGATCATATATTTCTGCGATGACATCCTTTTATAGTCATTATTCTTCATAGTTCTTCATTTATTATGCATTGCAGATTCACTTACACATACCATGGATCTCTCTATTACACTCAGAGGAACATCCATTTTTATTCATTAGAGTCCATGATTTACAGTTATACAACAACATCCTTTTAAAGCATGCATTATAAAAATATCAGCTGCAGTTAGATGATGGGACTTGGATGTATAAGAAAACTTTTTCATTACTCAAAGCTGTTCTCTAGGAAGGGTTAAAAACTCAGAGTTCAACTACACATTTCTTGGTCATACAACAATTCAATAAATAGTTGATGACTGATTGTAAGTTGGGGATCTCAGTCTGATGTTTCAATCTAATGGGTTGTGTTCTAAAAGATTCTTGTGAGTCACTTGTTTGGAATTCACACACATTTCCCCATAGGAATAATACTATATGTGGTGGTTAGGTTCTCAGGGCAGCCCACACAACTCTATTTAATCCATATCATGCCTAAATTATCTTTATAGGAAGGGACGGGATCCAATGCAAAAGTATAGAGGTTGGTCTTAGTAGGGAGAAGGACTATCTCTTCTACTTGAAGCAAAAGAGGAAAGGAAAACAGATAGTGTAGGGGCTATTTTGAAGTAAATGGAGAAGTGACTCACACTCGATGATCTCTGTTTTCTTGATTAAGTCGGAGAAAAGATCTTCTGCTAAAAATAAGGAAGAGAGGTGATTCAGGAGGCTCTAGGATAGAAGAAAATGCTTAGAACCTTCAGAATCTTCTATTCTATGGGGAATAAATACTCCTTATAGTTGTCATTTTTCAGGCATGTCTAATTATGATGCCCACTTGGGGTTTTCTTGACGAAGATACTGGAGTGTTTTGTCATTTCCTTCTCCAGCTCATTTTACAGATCAGGAAACTGAGGCAGACAGGGTCAAGTAACTTGCCCAGAGTCACACAGCTAATAAGTATCTAAGGTGAGATTTAAACTCAGGAAGAGGAGTCTTCTTGACTCCAGGCCCAGCGCTCTATCTTCTGTACTACGTAGCTGGTTTATGGAAAGTGTTATAGAAAATCAATTAAGGAAGAATGAAAGGAAGGAAGGAAGGGAGAGAGGGAGGGGGGAAAGAAGGAAAGGAAGAAAGGAAGGAAGGAAGGAAGGAAACATTATTAAGGGCCTACTCTTGGTTAGGTACTATGCTAAGTTTTTTACTTGATCCTCACAAGTTTCTGGGAGGTAGGTGCTATTATGATCCCCATTTTCAGATAAGGAAACTGAGGCAGAAAGCAGTTAAGTGACTTGCCCAGGATCACATAGCTGATAAGTGTCAGAGACTATATTTAAACTCAAGTCTTCCTGACTCTAGAAAATATCTACTGTACTACCTAGATGCCCCCAAAATGGTAGTTGTGTTGGAATGAGGACCCAGTTAGAAATAACACAAATAGCATAAGAAGGTACCTGAAAGAACATAAGTAATTCTACATCATACCTCCAACAGCAAAAATTCTGGACCTTAGAGGCCAGTGAGTGATTATGGATTTCATTTAGGAGACTCTGCAGTATTCCAGGGCTTGAGGTAATCAACCCAATGTCATCTACAAACAGGACCATCTGCAGGGTCTCATCATCTCTAGAGAACCCTTCTTCAACTTGGACTATGGTAGATAGCCACAATGGTGGCAAATAACTTTGCTGAACATATATGGTATAGCTCGATATCTATATGTGACCTGTCATCAAACAAAACTATCTCTGTTGCCATATCTCTCAAGGAATATAGTATGCTTTTGATATATTCATGGGAAAAAAACTTGTTGGAAGAGAGCATAGCTTTCCCCTCTCAAATCAAATTATTTTTAATAATAATAAATGCAGCTCTCCAGACTAAAACTCCCATTCTTAGCTCCCACTTTCCTATATGTGCTGTCTCTCCTATTAGAATGCAAGCACCCCAAGGTCAGAAACTCTCATGTTTCATATTTGAATACCAAGGGCTTAATGAAGTGTGCACACGTTTAGTGACCCCATTTGGGGTTTTCTTGGCAAAGATACCAGACTGGTTTGCTATTTCCTTCTCTAGTTCATTTTACAGATGAGGAAACTGGGGCAAACAGACTTGAATGACTTGCCCAGGATTACATAGCTAGTAAGTGTTTGAGACCAGATTTGACCTCAGGAAGATGAGTTTTTCTGACTCCAGGCCTAGTGTTCTATCTACCGTGACACCTAGCTGCCCTATGTCTGGCATGTAATAAATGATTAAATGCTTTCTAACCTGCTCATTCCTTCATCTACTAAGACAGTGAGGAGTTGTGATCTATGTTGGTTGAGGAAATCATAGAAATCTAAAGTCCTTGCCTTGATGGATATATATTCCTATATATATACTCTCACCATAGATCCATAGATTGCAATCCACTTATACTTCCATCATGTGTGACTCTTATTCATATCTTTCTTTAATTCTTCATAGAGAATTTATCTAATGTTTTGGAGACTTTGTTTTGGTATGTTAATATTTAGTTTTCACTGGTCCTTCTCTGATTGTGTGTCCTGGAGGATTAATTTTCTGTCATTTCTCTTATACGAGTCATCATTGGCAATATACTGCAGTCTGTTTACACCTACTCTCTCTCTCTCTCTCTCTCTCTCTCTCTCTCTCTCTCTCTCTATATATATATATATATATATATATATATATATATCCATCTCTATCTGTCTTTGCATTACTCTTTGGGTCATCTGTGATTTTGATTTTTTGTGATTAATAGCTATCAGCTCCACCAGAAAACATTGAACTTCAAAAACTAGATCTTTTTTTAGCAGCAAGTAACTCATTTCAAATGTGTCATAGCACATTCAATTCTGGGCCTATGTCATTGTCCATCTGTACCACCTGCTAAAAAAAGTGTTCTGGGCAGCTAACTTAATGGACTGATTCAGCATCTGCATGATATAATCTAGGCAATATGAATTCTTCATCCCCTTTGTTTTCCCTTTGTGAGTTGCCAGGCCAATGTCTTTGGAATACTCATGAACCTTAGGAAAATATGTGTGTTCTTGTACAGAGGGAAGAGTAAATTGACTCCGGAGTCAATGAAGTTGCATTCCATTCTTGTCTCTGATGCTTACTACCTATGTGCCCATAAGGACTCACTTAACTTAGGTGCCCCCCCTGCCCTTTTTTTATCTGTAAAATGAGCAAGTGAGTGATTTAGACTAGATGACGTTTTTCCAGATCAAGATCTCTGATTTGGTGTGTGTTCTTGTGTGTGTGTGTGTGTGTGTGTGTGTGTGTGTGTGTGTGTGTGTGTGAACAAAACCATTGCTCTTCCTTCTCACCATTCTTCTCCCTGGCTCCTCCCTAACAGGAAAATGTCAAAAGTAAAGACTGTTCTACAAGGTATCAAGAAAGTGCCATTTGGGGGGGGTGGGGGGAGGGAAAGAGACCTTCCCAATCCCCTTCAAGTCACACCAGGTACTTAATGTGAAGCCAGGCTGGCTGGGTTCATCAACTTCTGTGAATTACAGTGAGGCAGACTCATGTGAAACTCTGCTATTACCCTTTATAATGAAGGGCGCTATATCAGTTGTATGTGGGAGCAGATTTGCCTCCTGGGAAGGGAGCACAGTGAGGACCGTGCAGAAAATGTGCATGTGTGTGCTTTTGGAAGGTCTGGATTTTGAGTCAGTTGCTGTGTTCATTTCTAATGCTATATATTTTAGTGTTTAGCAGATCGATGGTTTCCCTTCAAGTCCTTTCTCCCACCACATTACACAAATGCACAACATTCAGTGCTTTTCTTAAAGAGAAAGGAAATTCCTCATGTCTCTTCCCCTACCAGCAGGCAAGTCAGGCTGGCTTGGAACATGCTCCTTTCGGAGCTCCCTTAGAATTGCTTGGCCATTATTTCAAGAATCTAAGTCAAAAATAACTGAGCCAGCTAAAATGGCCCAAGGTGGTTTTGGAAAAGAAGAATGTAAATACTTGAACTGGGACATTGGTCAGAATGCTGAGGCCCTCCATTCTTCCCCTGTTTGCTTTTCAATGATTAATAAGAAATTTCCTTATACCCCAGCATTTAAACGATGCTTCATTTGGATGCAGGATGTTCCTGAGTGTAAAGTGTGTTTTTCTGAAGTTCTACTGTTCTTTTTGAAAGTTACTGACTCTTAAAAGAAATTAAAATGAGTCATAAATCTTGAGGCTCCAAGGGACAACGAGAGGTCATCTTGTTCAATCCCCAGCTTTCTGGCATTATTGGCCTTTTACCAATGAGGAAACTGAGGGTCAAAGAGGTGAACAGACTTGTCTAAGGTCATGCACTTAGTAAGTGACAGACCCTGCATTGGAAACCAGGCCTCCTGGCTCCCAGGTCACTTAATCTGGGATTAAGTTTCCAAGAAAGGGCATTTAGGACTAAGGTGGCCCACAGCACATCTACATGACAAGAAACAATTTGGATTGACTGTAAAATTTGGAGATATTTTAGATATTCTGTATTTTAGATATTCTGTAAAATTTGGATTGACTCTGTAAAATTTGGAGTCAGTCAAAAGGTCATACTTAAGGATCTAGAAGGCCACATGTGGCCTCAAGGCCACAAGTTCCCCACCCCTGTCCATTATGTAAGTGTTTGTGTTGCCACAAGGAAGGTATACAGTCTGATTCAATTCTACCTTTCTACTCTTAACTCCCTTCATTACCCTTCTTCTATTTAACATTCTAGCCAGAACGTTGAACACTAGTTGTTAACTCAGTATCCCTCTCCTGTATTTGTCCAGGATGTTCCCCATGCCTGAATACACGGTTAACTCCTCTCCTCTCCATTCCGTTCACCTCACCTCCCCTCTCAAATCTTATTGTCCTTGGTTTTTCATTATGTTTTGCTTTGTCTAAGGGGATTGATTGGTCAACAGTTACCTAAATACAGAGAATGAAACAATCCCTGCTCTCAGAGTTTTTTTTTTTTCTTTTTGGAGGGCAATTTGGGTTAAGTAACTTGCCTAAGGTCACACAGCTAAGTTTTTGTTTGTGTGTGTTAAGTGCCTGAGGCCGGAACCGGATCCGAACTCAGGTCCTTCTGACTCCAGGGCCAGTGCTCTGCACCACCTAGCCACCCCTCTCAAAGAGTTTACATTCTAATGGATTCTTACTTACTCTTTCAGGATTGATACTACAGAGGAAGTTTTAACAAGAAAACTTGAATTCTGAAGTGGGGGGAGGGAAGAAAAATAATTCTTAGTGGCCCTGAGGCAAAGATGGATTTTCATTGCAAAGGATCCATGTCCTCTGGGAGGGTTTGGGGCAGCTGACAATATCTAATTGGGAGCTGAATCTTCACCAGGGATACCCAAGGGAAAGGTGATATGATTTGCCAGCAAACAGCCTGCCAGTCCCAGAACTACTTCAGACTGTGAGAGAGACTCAGTTTTATAGTAAAGAATTGAAATTTAAAGGGTTACCCAGTTGCAGTAATTGACTTGGAAAGTGTGGCTAGGGAAAAAAAGCAGAGCTAACATGAGACTTTCCTGGGGTCCCTTGGCTTGTTGCAAGTAGGAAATTGATGCCAAAATATACATTTTCCTTTTTGCTTTGGACCTGGGACCTCTAGCCTTCCAGTAACTATTCTTCAAGTTTCCCTGCTTTGGACAAGAGACTGAACTAGATGACTTTGAAGATTTCTTACAAATCCAAGATTCTGTGGATGCTATGATTCTAATAATAACTTGTATTACCATTTTATAGTACTTTAAGCTTAACAGAGGACTTTTCTTACAACAGCCCTGTAGTATGGATAATACAGATGCCATTATTCTCATTTTACAGATGAGGAAACTGAGATAGAAGGAGGTTAAATGACTTGTCCCAGGGTCACACAGCCAGTCCAGTATTCTATCCACTGTACCATCTGGTTAAGTCAGGATTTTAGCTTAGGCATCCTGATTGTATTTTTTTGTAGTACAGTTCCCTCCTCCTTCCCCCCCACCCCCCACCTCCTTAACATCACATTATTTCCCTCTATCTGGAAATAATAAGTCTGGTCTTAACTTTTCATCCCATCAGGATGGTATTGTTCATCCTTCATTCTCAAAGAGGACCAATGACATCAGGAGGGTGATATCTTGACTTACATGTGAATTGGATTTAAGTGAGGCAGGGCTCTGCAAAGTTATCAGTCTCACTTTGTCCTCCAGAGTCATTGGAGTACAGTGGCAAGACATAAGTCAGAATTATTGGAGATGATACAGGATTTAGTAGGAGACCTTGGCCTTTTTAAGCTAGGGTCTTTCCCAGGTCTCAGTTTATCTGAGGTAACACCTATTCAGTAGTTAAAGGCTAGGTAAGAAATGAGGCAAAAGATGGCCTCATTTGCCTTCGCAAAAGAATCAGTCAAGGTGGGGAAGATTCAGAGTTTCTGGCCAGAACAGAAACAATTATTATTTACACTTATTCTGAGCCATCAAAACCAAAACATTAAGCAAGTGAGGCTTGGGTTGGGGCCTATTATTGGCTAGTCAGTGAGAGCCAAAGTGATTTGGGTTTAAAGGCATAGTTGAGTAGCTCCATTTGAATTCTGCCATCTATGAGAAAGCCTTTATTGTGTTCATCATTGCAGGCCACACACTGGTAACCTGTGACCTGTGGTACCTAATGAAAAAATACCTGTTAAGCTTGGAGGAACCCAAATCTTCTGGTTGGGCACAGAAAAATTTTATTGTCAGTTTTGTCTTCTTCATGGCCTGATCCTCTGCTGTGAGTAAAATATGTACTGGGAGCCATAAGTGTACATAATCTTTGTAATCCTTAAGCATTCAACATGGAGTTCTATATATTTGCCTTGATAGAACTTTGAAAATGAGTTGCTCATTACATCCCTGTACTAGAATGAATGCTTTTAAATTCCTCTTCCTGCTTGCTAAGCCAAGTCCTTCTGGGAACCCCTGCTCCTGTCTCCTGTACTTAACCACCCTGGGAACCAATGGGGAAAATAAAGAATTCTATTGCCAAAACCCCACCAAAAAAGAGAAATAAATTAGCCTTCTCCCCTCTCCCAGAGCCAACCATTTGGGCAATCCTGCCCGTGAGCCTAAGGAAAAGAATACAAAGAGACAGAACATCAAATAATAATTATCTTCATCTCTTTAAAATTACTGAGCCACAGGGAATATCATTAGGCACAAAATTTATGTTATAATGGTCAGTTTTACCATAAGAATAATGTTTGCCTAAAATAGGGTGTGTGCATCAATGTAAGCCAGTGTCTGAAAGTGTTACATACGATTTTCAGCTTAGGTGGGTGGGCAGAAATGGGTCGTAGAAGTATGTGGGCAGTGTCTTATGTGGGAAGGCAAGGAACTGAAGGAAACTGTGGTAGCCTTAAAATGTTCCCAAACTCTTTTCAAGGCTGCCCCTGTGCAAATCGGGCAGGAATGTTCTCAGACAGTCCTTTGGCAAAGAAGCATTTTTATCATGGATGCCTGTTCAGAAGCTGGAACCTCTATAAGCATTTGCCATCATAGTGACAATAAAGGGACAAAGAGATAAAAAGAAATTTTTAGAGCTGAATTTGGGCTACATCTGAATGGATTGAGATATGTGACTATTCCTATTTTACAAGGTCAGCCTAATGAAATTCAGACAGGAGGACTGGTGCTTCCAGGGCTCCATCATGACAAAGAAATGTTGACAGGTAGAGGTTAAATCATAGGAACTAGTGTTAGGTGGATTCTTCAATATCATCTAGGCTGAACTCCCCCTTCTCCCCACACTTTGTTTTTTTTACAGGTGAGAAAACGAAAGTATAGAGAAACAAATTCACTTGTTCAAGGTTATATAAGCAGTAGAAAGCAATGCTGGGATTAGAAACCAAGTCCTTTTATACCAGCGTTTTTTCCTCCATACCATACTGTGTCTCATATTCAGCTGCCATCCAATTCAGTCATATGTGTATAGATAATATATACATAATAATAAATAATATATTTATATAATAACTTATTATATTTATTTATATAATACATTTAAATAATAATGTATTACATTTATTTATATGTTATATAATAATATATAATAAATAGCTAAAATTTATATAACACTTTAATGGAGAGGCATCAAAGACATGGCATGCAACACTCCTGAATGCATCCTGAATAGATTAAGATATAATTGGGAAACATTTAACAAAAAAGGAAAAATACAATTGAACATAGATATGGTTAATATGTAGTTTTCTAAGTCAGTATATGGCCTGCAGACATCCTTATTACTGTTCAGTGCCGCTCCCCACCCCTATTTCTATTCCTTTTGACATCACTTGCTTTAAGGTTTATAAAAACTACCAGTTTCATTTGATCTTCACAAAACCCCCTGAGGAAGGTTCCATCATTATTCCCATTTTTATAGATGAGGAAAATGAGGCAGACAGAAGTTAAGTGACATGCTCAGGATCACCTAGATAGTAAGTATCTGAGTCTTTATAACTCCAGGTTGAGTATTCTATCCACTGCCCCACCTACCTACCTCTAAATATGAGTATTGTCAGGAATTATGTACTTTCCTGCCCCCTCCCCAAATGGAAAGAAACATATGGAGCCTAATTCTTATGGAAGTTATAATGTAAATGACAAATATCTCCCTATTTAATTTTAAGAATTTTCATTTTTTATAACATTTGTTCGTGTGTTTAGTTTTCCATATAATAAGAGGAAATAGGTAATTTCTTCCATGAATGTTATAATGGCATTAAAAGCATCTACAACTTTAAATATATGAAGGCAATTGTCTTTAAGTATTCTAAATTGAGGGGTATGCTGGAACCAGCTCTAATCAGTTTTCAAGTAGATTGTAAAAATTTTCAGTAAGAAATTAGCAAACTACCAGTAAAACTTGATTTATTATTTTATTGTCTAGACTCAAGAAAGAGATGGAGAAAATATTAATAGTGCAGATTAGATTTTAAAGTGTGTTAATAGCAATTTTTATTTTTTGGAGAGCTGGTTGCTAAAGTTTATAAGCACTTCATCACTTAAATCAATATTACAGGCATTTCAGTTAGTTCTGTTCCTTTTCTCTTGTTCAGTTTAAGGCGGAGAACAAGTAAGGACCTGTGAAGTTGTAGAATAATGATTTGTAGCCTAGCAAATTTCCAACAATGTAGATGAATGGAGCTATCCAGGCCCTGGGCAGGTAGGTGATGAAGTGAATAGGGTGCTGGACCTTGAGTCAGAAAGAAGGGAATTCAAATTTATCTTCAGATGCTTGCTAGTTGTGAGACCCTGGGCAAATCACTTAACACTGTTTGCCTCAGTTTCCTCATCTGTAAAATGATCTAGAGAAGGAAATGACAAATCACTCTAGTATTTTTGCCAAGAAAACACCAACAGGGCTTATAGTCAGGCATGACTGAAAATGACTGAATAACAACAGTAACAATTTTCAAACCCTATTGTTTGAATTTCTTTCATGTCATTTCAGTTTATCTCTGATGCTCTTGGGGATCTGTTATCTCACTCATGAGTATACTTTCTCTAATGATGTAGATTATGGCTTGCTCATGCCTGTCCATACTGTACAACTCATTCATATAACCCCAGGACATACTACTAGCCTCCCTCTGGATTTCAACATAGTAGAGGAGTCCCAGTTACCCTCATTTAATTCTGGTCCTGTCTGAAAGCCAAGGATAAAATGAAGAATTACATCAAAACATCGAAGAAGTGGTTGAGAAAGAGAATGAAATTTTTGAGTAAGACAAGCTTAAGTATAGACAAAGAAAAGTGAAAGTAATAAAAGGTAGGGTAGACATGGCTTAGCACAAATATAGAAGTAAAAGAATGGGTGGTCATATTTGATGATAAAGAACAGTCATGATGAATTGTCAGGAAATCCGTTTTGGAGTCCAAGACTGCCAGAACTGGAAGGATCTTAAGAGCCTGTCTAGTTAGAACCTCTCATTTTAGAGATGAGGAGACTGAAGCTGAGAGGGTGGGGACTGATTTATCTACCCATCTGGTGTCAGAGCTGGAGAGCAAATGGCTTTCAGCCATTTTATTTAACAGATAAGGAGACTGAAGTCTAGAGAAGTCATGACTTGCCCAAGACCATGAAGCCAGTTGGTCAGAGTTGGAACCAAAAGACAGAAATCTGTATCCAGAAATACTCTCCCTCCAAAAGTCAATAACATGCTTATCTCCTCCACGAGAACATCAATCAACAACTTGAGTAATGAAGTAACCTTGTCCTTTCTTTGTTCTCCTAGCATTTTGTACAATGCCCAGCATATTTTAAATGATTAATAAGTGCTTTTTGATAAATTTCTTATTTAAGGGTAAGGTGGAAAGTCATTGCTACTCAAACCTACATAGTACAACAACTAAATATTTTAACTAGTCTTAGACAAAGCTACTTGGGACTGCAAGTAACCTGATAGTGTTGACTATAGTAATGCCTTTTCATTTATTTGACCTCAAAGAATAAATATATTTCCCACATGAGTTAAGCTTAACCTTCCTAAGTGCTAAAACATCTTAAATGATACTTTTTTCAAGGAAATATTTCACTACACATTTTGCACACTTCCCTATCTTCTTAAAATGAGTATATTGGACATCATTTAATTTATTGATCACTAAAGGGTATTGTACAAGCATCAATAATGCCTTTATGGGCATTTGTGAGAAGTCTAGGGGTATTTACACTTCCAATCCCCTCATTGAGATTAGAAAGTGAGGCACAGAACTTGTCACTACAGTGATTAGAGGGCTGGGCCTGTAGTCAATAAGACATCATTTCCAGAGTTCAAATCTGGTTTCAGACACTAGCTCTGTGATCCTGGCACTTAACCCTATTTGCCTCAATTTCCTTATCTGTAAAATGAGCTGAAGAAGGAAATAGCAAATCATTCCAGTATCTTGGCCAAGAAAACCCCTAATGGGGTCATGAAGAGTCAGATGTGACTGAAAAATGACTAAACAGCAATAACATCATGTATCAGGAACTGTGTTAAGCCAGAATTAGACCTCTACTTTCTTGAAGAACAGCTCTATATTTCTTTTACTCTAGCACGTAGGCCAGCATGACTTTGGGAATTTTATTTTATTTTATTTTTTTTGCCTTTTGGAGGGCAATTGGGGTACAGCAACTTGCCCAAGGTCACACAGCTAGGATTTTGTGTGTGTGTGTGTGTGTGTGTGTGTGTGTGTTAAGTGTCTGAGGCTGGATCCAAACTCAGGTCCTTCTGATTCCAGGGCCGACGCTCTACTCACTGCGCCACCTAGCTAGCCACCCCTGACTTTGGGAATTTTTAAAAGCCTTTGATTTGCAAACACCAGCCTATGATGAGATTTTGGGATAACAGATGGAGAGTACTAAAGGTGGATCTGCAGCCATGTAATATTGGAAGGACCAGAAGGAAGATTTCAGAGTAGATCATTAGTAGATCATCTGTGGAAGACTTATGGAAAGTCAAGGGCCAGAATTGTACAGGATAAGAAGTTCTATAACTTTCACCAATGAAAAACTTTCAGTTGAACATAGGAAGAATTTCCAGTTGTCCGGTTGAAAAAACCCTGGAATGAGCAGCAGAGGACAGTTATGTCATTTGTCTTGAGTTCTTAAATAAGAGTATTGATGATTATCCACCTAGGATGGTTTAATATTCACCTCCTTTATGACAGGAGGCTGAGCTAAATATCTTCTCCCAATCTTTTCCAGCTTGATGATTCCTTAGCAAAGACAAGGGCCAAATCCTGACCTCAGTTAACAGAATTAAAATAACTTTGTGTACCACTGACTTTCAAGAGACCTTTGGTAACCCTTCCTTTCCACCCTCATGGAAGCTCCTTCAGGGTAAGTACTATTTCATCCTTTGTCTTTACATATCCAGGATATAGCTCAGTACTCAGCACATAGTAGGTATTTAGTAAATACTTCTGGATTGGGTTGGATTAGTGATGTTTGGCTGTCTCCGCCTTTTAGTAATCTCTGCAGTTCTTCCAGAAACTAGAAAGGCTAAATAATGATGTCTTTTTTCCTTTTAGATCAGTTCATTAGTAGTGATTTGGGAAACTTTCAGGTGTTAAAAAAATAATATTCTAGAAACTAAATCTATGAAATAGCTCCAGTGATTGAAGGCTATTTATATTCTGACTAAAAATTATCCTTTGTAGTTCTTTTCATCAGTCCCAAATAAAAGTGAAGCCTCTTCATTTAAAATGTCTGTAATTGGGGATGTTTCACATCTTAGTATCATTCCAGCTGAAATCACTCGAAGCTAACAGTCCTGAAAAGGAAAGCCATTGGTAAATAGCCCTTGATGAGTAGTCTTTGCATTATTCATAGATGAAGAATCCTGTGGCTTGGGGTGATTGGATTAGAAGAAAGGAGATGGCTACATATGCCCGATGGCAGAGGGGAAGCATTGCCAAATGATTTACAGAACACTTTATGTTGCCAAAGTCCATTCTTAGGATTTTAAAGTGATTGATTAACAATTAACTTGTTTATTATCCCAACATCCTGGTGAGCTCCTAAGCAAGTATTATTAGCCTCTTTCAAGATCAGATCTCCAGAGAGGTCAAACGCTCAATGTCAGCAAAGGGTCAGTGGCAAAGTTCATTTCAAAATGGAATTCAGAATTTTCTTTTTGCTTTGAGCTTCTTGGAAGGAAGATCTCCATATAAATTCAAGTAATTTAATTAACACATGTACTTACAGGGCCACCCTAAGGAGGTTAAGGAGATGCCAGAGAAGCCCAGAAATATTTTTCTCTAAGGCAAGGAAAAGTAGCCTTTTGCCCAACTCTTTTCTGCTTCCTTGTGAGATAACATATGTAGAGTTCTTTGCAAACCTTAAAAGGTTACAGCTCTTTAAGTTACAAACCTGTGTATTATTATTATTGTTATGTTTTGGAAAGTATCCTGGTAATAAGTTGGTAGACTATTATGTACTTATTTCTACCAAAAGTCATGATTCCTGCCAGAGGTTTACAATGTTTCAATAATAGGATTTTATCTATTTGCAATCCAGTAAAAACAAAGAATCTTTTTCCATTACTTCCTCAAAGAATACAAACATGAAATTCTGAGTGAGATAACAGCACATCTAATTACCTAATATCCGTTTCCACATTGTTAACTCCTCAAGTTATTCCCCATTAGTCCTGCCTTTTGACAATTCACTAAAATCCCATTCTTTTCAGTCTGTATCTTGGTGGAAATATTGGAGCCAGAGGCACCCTCAAAATGGGAGGCAGTGTGGTACAGTGGAAAGAGTCCTGAATATTTAGTCAGAGGAACTGAATTCAAATTCCAGGTTAGTTTTTGAGTGCCTGTATAATCTGAGGCAAGACATTTAAACTCTTTAAGTTTTCATTTCTTTGTCTGCAAAATGAGGGTGTTAGGCTACATAACTTCCTAAATCTCTTCCAGCTCTAAATCTATGTTCTTATCATCAAAAGTGGGACAAGAACCTTCTTTATCTAGAAATTGGTTCACATCTATAGATCTCTATATACATATATGTATGTGTATGTATATATTGTTGTTTGTCCTTTGTTTTTGAAGAGGACCAATGACATCACAAGGTGATATCTTGACACTTAAGGGAATTAGATTTAAGTGAGGCAGAGTAGCATAGTCATCAGCCTTGATGACTTCCAGAATCATCTTCCAGAGTCATTGAAGTCCAGTGGCAAGACAAAAGTCAGGACAAGTGGTAATGGTCCAGGGTACAGTGGATGATCTCTGCATCTTTGATGTCTGACCAAGTTCTAAGTCAGTTTCAGCTGCCTTCATGGCCATTGGAACAAATTGTTCTCATCTGCCCATTCTACTACAGGGAAATTTTCCCATACTTGGGGTAGACATCCCCCAAATATGTGTGCATGCATGTGATACATGCATATGTATATGTGTATACATACATGTATATATGTATATAAACCAATGCTTATTAATGTTCCAGGCACTGTGTTAAATTGTCATAGATATAAATACAAAGAAAAATATGTATGCACACACATACACACATAAAATACACATGTATGTACATATGCATCAAAACCCAATTGCTGCCTTAATTAGGACAACTTGAATGTCATTTACTTAAGAACATGAAACGATCTTTATGATATTGCCATGAACTCTTATTTCTATAGACTTTGACGTATATTCCTTAAAAAAAACCTCTTTATATTCTGACATGTGCTTCTGTCATCAATAGCTTCATACTAATCCTTCAATATGATTGAGTTCAACAAGTAAAATGAATTGGCTAAAAAAAGAGAAAAGTATGAATGATAAATATGCTCAGATGGGCCTCTAAAATTTTTGTATAATAAAATTACAATCAGAGAGAAAGAACTCATCCGTTTTCAGGATCTCCACTGGGGCCCACCGTAATACATAACATCATGGATTGAGATCTTCTTTCAATTACTGTTAGCCAGGAGGTTCAAAGTTTGTTTGAATAAAGCCACAGAGGAGCCCTTGTTGGGAATCATTTTTCAGCCTCTGGAGAAAACTCCTCAAAAGCCAAAGAATTTGGTCTCACGCAGGGTATGGGATGTTGGAGGCATAGCTGTTAATATGGGAACAAATGACTTTATCTTGACATGAGGAAAATGGAAAGACAAAGGGAAAGGGTATTTTCCTGTAGAAAAAACAAGAAAGTGCTGTAGCCCAATGCCTTTTCACATCCATCAGATTCAGCTATTTGGTTTAGCTGGTCAATGCTCCTTACTATAAAGTTTGGTATTGTAAAATGTTTAAAAAAAAAAAAAAGAATCCAAGAGGTCACAACCAGCCACTGGCACTGCTCCTTACCATGGTCAAATACATGCCAGTGTGAGGCAGTCTCCTAGGGACAAGCTGGGAAAGTATTCCCTTCATCTGGTATTGTCCTTTGGAAAAGTAAAAGTCTTTATTTCCCAGAATGACCAGGATGGTTGGGAGAACCACATCTTTGGGGCTCTCTCCTAACTCTCTTTAAATTTTGGCAAATATCTCTCCCTTGCTTGGAGTCAGGTTTATATTTGAGAAATGAAGTTCAGAAAGTAGTTTCAACTTCAGGAGCTAATAATGTTAATAAAGTGATGCTGTTTCAGTTCTCTTGTCAGTATAACATGGTAGCTCTTCACAGTGGTCTTTGTTTTTACAAAGTTTTTCAGGAATGACTTTATTGAAAGGGATGTAATTTCACTCCTAACCCTTGCTGGAACTGTTTCCTTCTGGGAAGCACTTACCTGTTTCCCCCTCTTCCTACCCCTCCAAGTTCACTACATCCATATCTTCAGGTGTCAAAATGGAATTGTGGAACCGAATAGCTCTGGGGGTAGGGTTTGGGGGAGAGGGGAGGAGTCTTCTGTAGAGGACAGCTTTCAAGGTCATGCTAGGTTGCAAGGTCTAGTGGGACTTTTAAAAGGGCAAGGCTGTCATATGTTTGCTTTGGCATCCTGAGGCAGGGAATTTTTTCTCTCCACCTCCCCAGGCTCCCCATCCCCACATGTACATACTCCTTAGGGACAGTTTAAGGAAATATTAAATGACTTCCCACAAGATAAGATACCTGCATCTTTTTTTTTTCCATTGTAGCAAGTATCCCTGAATGTCTGCAAATGAAAACACCAAAAGAGCAAATGCCAGAGGAAGAGAGAGAAGACAGAGACACAGAGACAGTCTGAGAGACAGGCAGACACACACACACACACACACACACACACACACACACACACACTCACAGATATAGAAGGGCACAGAGACAGAGAGACACAGAAATTCTCTGCACTTTTAAAAGTTCCACCAGATTTGCAGCATAATCTTACTCCTAGCTTTGGATAGTGCTCCTTCCTTCTCCTCTCTCTCCCTTCCCCACCCCCACTCCTCCTCACATTTAGTTTGTCCATACCTAAAGATAATGAAGTTGCAGGGGGAAATTTCAGGTAAATGATAGCACTGAAGATTGTAAAAGGAGGACCATCAAAGCCCCAAACTGCCAGTTACCAGTTTGGCTTATTCCTAAGTGGGAACATTCAAATATCTCTAGTCATTACCACAGACTCACGAAGCCATGAAGCATCCTGGAGATCATCTAGCCTAAATTTTTCATTTTATAGAGAAATAGTAAGTGGGTTTAGCAAACAAGACTAAGAAGAAAGAAAGAATACCTTCATTAAAATACTGTCTCTGACATCATGTGTGACCACATACATCATTTACTCTTTTGAGCCTCAGTTTCCTCATATGTATAATGGGAATAACAATATCGGTAGTGCTTATTGCACAGGATTGTGGCGAAGCTCAAACGAGATAATGTGCATAGAATGCTTTGCCAGCTTTAAAACCTTGTATAAATGGCAGTTAAACTTATTTATAGAAGAGGAATTTGAAACTCAGAGAATGTCCAAAGTTCTCATTTTTTGGTCTTGGCTGCTTTAAATATCTAGTGTAGCCTGTTAGTGGAAAATATGGACTTCTAATTAACTTGAAATGTAGGCTTCAAATAAAAAATACTTCATCAAGCAAACCAAATATCAGGTTATTGAATACTCCAGATGGGCAAAGTCTAAAGTATGGCTCAGGTTCACTGCCAAAGTGAGGCAGAGGTTGGAATCAATTACTGGAAAAAAATTTGGGGCAAGAAAACACTCTTTTTGGACTTCAGTTTTTCCAGAGAAAGCAATGCCACCACTTCCTCAGTAATCCATTTCAGGGTTTAGCAATCTTTCATGTCAGCAAGTTCAGGGTTGCTCATTTTAATCCCATTTGTAGCTCCCCAAATATATTGAATCTTCACTTGTCAAGTAAGAAGGAAGGTAGGAATTGGGTCCTAGATCTAGGCCTTCACAGTCTAATTCCATTGTTTGAGCTAAAACATTCCCCTACTTCTCAACTCATCCTTATATCACCACCTATGATCACCAAAAAGTGGGAGAGAGGGATAGGGCAGTTTGGGAGCTTGGAAGTAGTTGGAAGAGCATTGGCTTTGGACCTGGGCTCTGATCTCAATCCTGAGCAGCTCTCTTATCTCCTTAGGCTTCAGTTTCTTCATCTGGAAAATGAACTAGATGGCCTCTGAGGTCTTTTCCAGCTTTACAATGGTCCGGTCCTATAATCATAGGTGGCACAGTGGCCAGAGCATTGGACTTAGAATAAAGAAGACCTGAGTTCAAATACAACCTAAGACACTTATTAGCTTTGTGACCCTAGATAAATCACTTAATCTCTTTCTGCCTCAGTTTCTTTAATTATAAAATGGGAGTAATAACAGCACTTACCTTCCAGGGCTATAGTGAAGATGAAATAAGATAATATTTTTAAAGCACTTAGCACAGTGCCTGGTTCATAGTATGTGTTTAATAAATGATTCTTCCTTCCCTTCCTCTCTCCCTCCTTTCCTCTTTCCCTCCCACTTTCTCTCCCTCCCTTCCCTCCTTCCTTCCTCCCCCTTTTTTTCCTCCCTCCCTTCCTCCCTCTCTCCCTTCTTTGCTCCTTCCCTTCTGTCCTTACTCCCTCCCTCTCTCCCTTCCTTCCTTCCTTCCTCCATCCGTCCTTCCCTTCCTTCTTTCCTTTGTTCCTTCCTTCCTTCATTCCCTTCCTTATTGAGAGCCTATTCTGAGCCTAACATTGCATTAGGTTCTGTGTGGGAAGAGGAGGTACAATAAACTTTATGTCAAGGTTTTTATCCTGAGACCTTTGAAATATATAGGCATCTGCTTCAGTATAATTGTTTTACTTTTTACTCCTATGTATTATACTTTATGAATTTAAAAACATTGTTCTGAGAAGGGGAGCACAGACTTCACCGGACTATGTGTCTACATCACAGAAAAGTTAAGAACCCCTGCTCTAAGGTGTACTCCCTGCCCTTAAAAAGCTTACAGTCTAGTAGTGGAGAGAAGACTAGCACATATAAAACAATCAGAGGACAAGTGGAGGATTGTATGGCTCTATCTAAAAATTTCATAGGAGGAAGAGATGACTGTGGATAGGAATAATCAGGGCTGGCTTCATAGAGGATGTGATGCTGGCAATGGAGCTTGAAAGATGGATAGGATTCAAATAAAGAGGAGGAAATTGGAAATTATGCAAGGAAGTGCACAAAGGCAAGTCAATCAGATTTGTCTGCATTATCCCTTCTGATATGTCAGAATAAAACATTTTATACAAAGGAAGAGGCAAAAGGCTCTCATTTCTCCCATGCTGAGGCATTGCAGAGCCCTGTCTACTGGATACATTTAATCTTGGCCAGGCTTTGTCAGTGAAGGGACCATAGTCTTAGAGGTTTTCTAGCATTGTGTGGATGCTGGGCTTAGACTGCCAGGAAAAGAGGAATAGTCTTACCCATCTGTACTGGAAACAAGGTCCCTGAGGTACATAGCCCTATCTTCAACCCATGCTACAAAAAGCTTCCAGATTAATCTTCCCAATGTATGGCTTTTGTCAGCTCCCCTGTTAAAAATCTATCAAAAAATCTTTCCTACTTGATTACCAAGTAAAGCCAAATCTCCTGGTAACAGGGTTATAACTAGGGTGGGACAATCACAGCTTTGTCAGGCACTGTTCTGGCTTTTGTCAGGCACTGAAAGGAAGAGCAGGAGGAAAAGGGCTCCCAGCATCGCATCCCCTCTGCTCATGCTTGTAGCTCCCTTTCCATAACCTTTACCAGTGCTCCCAGCTTCTCCATTAAACATGGTTCATTCACCATGAAGTTAGTCCTGCTGCACCATAGGCTGCCCTTATCCCCTCACTGTGGCAGGAGAAATTAAAGACAGGCATCTCTTCTTCTAATCATGACCCATTCTTAGAGATGGAATAAATCTCTACCCCCAAACTTAGGGAAGGGGAGTAAGAAATTATGTACCTATGATGTGCTAATCACCATGCTAAGCTCTTTACAAATATTATTTCATGTGATCCTCCCACTATCCCTACAAGGTAGGTGCTGTTATTATCCCCACCTTACAGTTGAGGAAACTGAGATAAATGGAGATTGAGTGACTTGCCTAGGGTCACACAGCTGGTAAGTATCTGAGACTAAATTTAAACTTGGATTTCCCTGACTGCAGACTCAGCCTTCTATCCACTGCATCACCTAGTTGTCTGGTGGTGCCTGGTGGTGCCTAGTGGAAGTTAGACCAGACTGACACTCATTTGCTCAGACTGGGTCAGGTTTGTCATGAGCCCCTTCTTCCACTGCCTCCATGCTTTGGTGGAGGGTCTCAACTATTTGCTATCCTGCCTAGGGAGCAGACCCATTTACCATCAACTCAAAGAAGAAGAGGTAGATTCTCAGGGTGTAGCCTATATCCAGACAGGGATTCTGGTGATAGTGAAAAGTTGAATGGGTGGACCTTTTCCCCAAAACTCTCTGCTCCACTAACTGAGGTCCCTGGGATAATTAGCACCTAAAACCTAGCTATCAAGAATAATTAATGTAGAAATCTATCAGATGGTCCAAAATGGTGACTTTCCTTTCTGCCCCCACTCTGAGTCTTCACCTCCTAGGATCTCTATTTACCCCCTATACACATCCAAACTGAGTATGTTGGCTTCTGGATATGCACATTAGATTTTCCTAAATAGGCGTGCCTGGCAGTCAAGGACTGAAATCATTTGGTTTCAATGTACCTTGGTAATTTGAACTTTCATCCCTCCTCAACATGAATCCCTTGCAGTAGACAGGCTAACACTTTTCTACCAATGCACCTCACTCATTTCCAACTTTCATGCCTTTTTGCACACTCCACTCTCCTATGCTGAATTCCTTTCCTTCACTACATAGTAGGCAATCAGCAAATATTTCCTAAATGACTTAAATGAATGAATGATTTTGAAGGGTTTAGAGTGTCCCTTTTAAGTCTATTGACTCCATTCCTTAGTTTTTAAATGGTCAAAGGATATGAACGGGTAGTTTTCAGAGAAAGAAATCAAAGCTCTCAATAGCCACGTTAAAAAATACTCTAAATTATTACTGATTAGAGAAATGTGAATTAAAACAATATTGAGCTCTCTTGGGGGGGGAGGGGCAGGGAGCCAAGATGGTGGAGTAGAAACAGCACTTCCATGCTGCTCCAGCCCACACCACTTCAAAATCATGTAAAAGGGGACTCTGAACAACCCCTGGAGCTCCAGAACCCACAGAACAACACAGAAAAGCTAACCTCCTGCTGAGGACAGGCTGCCAGGCTGTCAGGGAGCAGCCAGCGCAGTCCTCTGGGAGTCAAGCCCTAAGAGTTGGAGGTTTTAGCTCCAGGGCAGCTGGACCAGCAGCCAGCTGGAGAGACCCCAGAACACCAGCTACTGTGGCTTTTCCAGAATTACCAACACATAGATGCCTAGGACAAAAGTGAGAGGTTAGTGCCCTATGGACTTTGGGACCAGTATTTGGGAGGTGTCAGCTTCTTCCCCTGGGGGCTAGAAGCCTCTGAGGAGCTGTGGTACAGCCGCCATTTTGCAGCTTCAGTTGCAGCTTCAGCTCCTGGACTGTGAACTGTAGGCAGATCCAGCGATCAGTCTGGGGGGCAATAGCTCTTGCTATAACCTTCTTGGATCTGGATTGCTGTCTGGGGTGGAGGTCTTGGGGTGTGTGACCAGCTTGCCAGAGTGTGTGTGGGCTTCAGAGAAGGCACCCAACTAATACCTCTGGAAGTTGAGAAGACCCCAACATTTGGGACGGATGCTCCCCTATTGTGGCAACAAGCCCCAAAGTCAAGTAATTAAGTGGTAACATGCCTAGGCAAAGGAAACAAAATAAACAGAAAAATTCAACATTAGACTCCTATTTGGGGGGCAAAGAGGATCAAAGCATGGAATAGGAGGAGGACTGGGAGGTCAGAACTCCTGCACCAAAAGCCCTAATGAAAATACGAGCAGGTTACAGGCCATAGAGGACCTTAAGAAGGATTTTAAAAAACCAATAATAGAAGTGGAGGAAAAATTGGGAAGAGAAATGAGAAGGATGAAGGAAAAGTATGAAATGAGAGTCAACAGCCTGACTGAGGAAAATAATACCTTAAAAAATAGACTAACTCAAGTGGCAAAAGAGGCTCAAAAAGGCAATGAGGAGAAGAATGCCTTAAAAAGCCAAATTTTCCAGATGGAAAAAGAATCTCAAAAGCTCACTGAGGAGAATCCTTCCTTCAGAATTAGACTGGAGCAAATGGAAGCTCATGACTTTATGAAAATCAAGATGCTGCTAAACAGATCCTAGCAATTGAAAGAATAGAAGATAATGTGAAACATCTCGGGAAAAACCACTGACCTGAAAAATAGATCCAGGAGAGATAATTTAAAAATTATTGGACTACCTGAAAGCCATGATCAAAGAAAGAATCTAGAAATCATCCTTCAAGAAATTCTCAAGGAAAATTGCCCTGATATTTTAGATCCAGAGGGTAAAATAGAGGTTGAAAGAATCTACCAATCACCTCCTGAAAAAAGATTCCAAAAAGAAAACTAGGAATATTATAGCCAGGTTCCAGAATTCCCAGATCAAGGAGAAAATACTACAAGCAGCCAGGAAAAAACAATTTCAATATTGTGGAAACACAATCAGAATAGAGCAGGACCTGGCAGCTTCTACACTGAGGGATCAAAGGGCATGGAATATGATATTCCAGAGGGCAAAAGAGCTGGGATTAAAACCAAGAATTACCTACTCAGCAAAACTGAGTATCTTGTTTCAGGGGAAAATATGGTCATTCAGTGGAATAGAGGACTTTCAAGCATTCTTTTGCTTTTTTGGAGGGCAATTGGGGTTAAGTAACTTGCCCAAGGTCACATGGCTAGGTTTTTGTTTGTGTGTGCGTTAAGTGTCTGAGGTCGGATCTGAACTCAGGTCCTTCTGACTCCAGGGCCAACGCTCTACTCACTGCGCCACCTAGCTGCCCCTACTTTCAAGCATTCTTGAGGAAAAAACCAGAATTGAATAGAAAATTTGACATTCAGACACAAGAAGCAAGAGATGCTTGAGAAGGTAAATAGGGAAAAGAAATCACTATGAACTTATCAAAGTTGAACTATTTATATTCCTATGTGGAAAAACAATAATTGTAACTGATGAAACCTTTCTCAGTATGAAAATAATTGAAGAAGGGTATATAGGCATATGAATACATATGTGAATGTGTGTATATATGTTTACAGGTATACATGGATAGAGGGCACAGGTCAAATTTGGTGGGAAGGGATGATACTTAAGCAGTGAAGTTAAGAGGTGAAGGAGGAATGTGGCAAGAGGAGATGGGGAGAGATGGGGGGGGGGTAAACTATCTCATGTAGAAGAGGCAAGGGGAAGTGGTTGCAGGGGAGGGGAAGAACAAGAAGGCAAAAAGGAAAAACCATATTCTCATTGAATTTGGCTCAGAGAGAGAATGACCTCCATATTAAATGGGATATCTCACCCTGCAGGAGAGGAGGGGGGAGGGGGATGAGAGGGGGGATTATGGATGGGAGGGCATCCTTGAGGGGAGGGGAGGTTGGAGGCACCCATTTTTGAAGAAGGACAGGATCAAAGTAGGGAATGGACGAGGTGGGGGGTGGGGTGGGTGGGAGGGAAATATAGCCAGTCTTTTACAATATGTCTACTATGGTCATGTTTTGCATAGCTATACATGTACAACATATACTGAATTGTTTATCTTCCCAGCGGGAGTGGGTGACAAGGGATGAAGGGAATGGATCTGGAATTTGAAGTTTTAAAATTAAACCTTTCAAATATATATAAATACTATTATTAATACTATTTTGAATGTAATTGGGAGATAAGATGTGCAGGCATTGGGGCACAGAGAGTCACCTTGCCCTAATGGAAAAGTTGAAGGGGGTATGGGAGAAGATATGGGAGAGAGCAGATTGAATGAGGGTATATCCTGTGGGATTGCTATTCTGGGGTGGTGGGTAGGGGTAAAATGGGGAAAATTGTAACTCAAAATCTGGCAGAAATGAATGATGTAAACCAGAAGTTAATAAAGCATTTGGGAAAAACAAAACAACACAAAACAAAACATTGAGACATTATCTCAATGTCTATCAGAAAATGACAAATGCTAGAGGGAAGTGAAAAAACTGGGAAACTAATGGACTGTTTGTTGGTGGAGTGATGAACTAATCCAACCATTCTGGAGAACAATTTGAAACTAAGCCCAAAGTGCTATAAAACTGTGCACACCCTTTGACCCAGCAATATGACTCATAGGTCTGAACATTTTACAGAGTAACAGCAATACACATAAGAATGATCAACAGTAAAAGTCTTAGCTACTCTGATCAAGACAATGATTCAAGCCAGTTCCAAAGGAACCATGATGAAAACCGATATCAGAAGAAAATGGCTGCAGAGAGAGAACTGATAAACTCAGAATGCAAATTGAAGCATACCTTTTTTACTTCCTTTATTTTTCTTGGCTCTTTTTTTTGGGGGGGGTCTGTATTTTCTTTTGCAACATGGCTAATACAGAAATATGTTTTACATGAGTTCACATAGTAATTGCTATCAAATTCTTGCATTTTATAGGAGAGGTGAGGAGAGAGAGGGAGAGAAGTTGGAACTCAAAATTTTCAAAAATGAATGTTAAATTTTTTTACATTAATTGGGAAATATTTAATAAAATATTTAAAAATTAATAAAATATTTAAAAAGAAGTCTATTGACTCTACAAAATACCTAAAATTCCTATGTGGCATTTTTGAGTTAAAGTTTTGAATATCTTAAGGGAAGGGTATATCAAAATATTATTAGTCATCTTAATGCTAATGGTATGCTTAATTAATTCAGAGCAGGATCATAGAGGATGTCACAGTACAAGTAAGCTCTGACATAGCTTCAGGGAAAGAAAGGTCAGGAGTAATAGCACACTCTTCAGTGTAGAGCTGCACTGCACAACCAAATGAAGGCACTGGGGCATGAAGGCAAGGGGAAATGAAAGGAACCAAAGACAAGCTTTGCCTTCTTCCTACTTTTGCCTAAGGCTGAATCTGCCTGGATCCTTGAGATAATCAATTTTGAGTATAAACAAACAAACAAATAAATAAGTAAATAAATAAATGTAGGCATATATGTGTATATGCATATATATGTCTGAATATGTATATGCATAGACATATAGACACAATAGGCATGTGTAACATGTAGTACAAATACAATATGAAATTATATATACTATATATTATACATATAATATACGTGTGTGCATGTGTGTGTGTGTGTGTGTGTGTGTGTGTGTGTGTGTGTGTGTATTCTGAATGTTCAGACAAGATAAAAAAATCACAGAAGTTTTAGGGCTTTCATTTCTGTAGATAAATTCTCTTCAGGTAGGCTGTACCTCTACCAGACCAACATAAACTGCATGTAAGACATACATTACCGAGATATTTTTAAATTTCTTGATGAAACCAGAAAATCCATGAGTGCAGCCAGCTAGGAGGTCTGACTTTTCCTCCATTCTTGGCTGGTGTAAGTGCAAGTTGAAGACTTATGCAATAATGAGAAAAATTAGTCAACTTTTTGAACTTCAAAACCAAATGCCAATACCCTATAATTAAATAACATCTTTTATCTGAAATATCAAAGCCAGTTATGGACACACACAATTATTCTATGACTGTCAATGGGAAGAATGGAGGCATTGTACAGTGAAATGGCTTGTCAATAGTCAGAATGAGTTTATGGTAAATTTGAGAATGAAAATGGAAGTGAGACAGTATTTGGAAAGGTTGTAGCCTTCAGTGAGCAAGAGCCCTAAAGGAAGGAGCTGTCATTCAGTGAATCACATGAATGCCTCTGGGAGGTGAGAACATTTCAGTCCTGGGGCTACAGAGTCACCTGCAGACAACAAATTGCAATTAGGCTATGATCAGTCTGCCAATAATGGTCTCTCTTGGGCATTGCTTTCATTGGGGAATGGTCTACTTTTAGCTCCTCAACTTTCACTGTATGATGTACATGGCATACCAAAGGAATTACATTTTTAATAGTAATATTTAAGATATTGGGTTGATATTACATGTCCTTGGGTTCACTATTAAGGAGTCTGAGTCTCATTTGATGTATGATTTGTGAAATACTTTGGTTCCAGGATCCCTCCAACTGTCCCAATGGGGCTAAGTGACCCTATCTGTGAATTCCATCAAACCTCAAACACTAGGACTAGTCCTTGGTCCTAAGGATAGCAAATCAAAAGAGCCCTAGGTCAGTAGTCAGTCAATCATTCACAGTGCTTACCAAGGGCCAGCACTGTGCCAATTGCTAGGGTTGCAAAAAAGGCAAATACATGGTCTCTTCTCTCAAATAGTTCATATTCTATAGGGAAAATAATGTAAATAATTAGTTACCTATAAGCTATAAATATACACATATACATATATGTATATCAACACAAAACATACATATGTGTAAGATATACATATAATCATGTGAATACATATATGCATACACACATATATGTATTGTTCACTCATTTTCAGTTGTGTCCACCCCTTCATGATCCCATTTGGGGTTTTCTTGGCAAAGATACTGGAGTGGTTTGCTATTTCCTTCTCCAGATCATTTTACAGATGAGGAAACTGAGACAGACAGGGTTAAGTGACTTGCCCAGGGCCACAGAGCTAGTAAGTGTTTGAGGCTAGATTTGACCTTGATAGAAAAATCAGCAGGCAAAGGTGAGGTGGGAGAACATTTCAGGCACAGGGGATATGCAGTGAGAAAGCACATAATTGAGAGGAAGACTATAATGTTCTAGAAACATCAAACAGTGTCAGTATAGGTGGATCAAAAAGTACACAGAAGGCAGAAAAATTAAGACTGGAAAGGTTAAAAGGGCTACAGTTTGAAGGGCTTTAAATACAAGGCAGAGAATTTTACATTTGATCCTGAAAGTAATAGGGAGCTACTGGAATTACTTGAGTAGAGGAGTGATGTTGGTGGGCCTGTACTTTAAGAAAACCACTTTGGTAACTGAATGGTGGAGGGATTGGAGTAGGGAAACTTTCGTGAGAGAGACCAAGCAGAAGGCTATTGCACTAGTCTAGATGAGCACCTGCACCAGAGCTGTGGCTATGTGAACGGAGAGAAGAGGATGTAAAATAGAGATGCTGTGAGGGTAGAAACAAGAAGACTTAACAAAAGCTTAGTTGTGTGGGATAAATAGGAATGAAGAGCTGAAGATGACAATGAATTTGTTCTAGGTAATTGGGAGAATGGCGGTGCCATTAATGATAATAAGAAAATTGGGAAGAGTGTAGGGGTTGGGGGGAATGGGAAAGAGGATAAGTTCTGTTTTGGGCATGAATAGTTTGAGATGTCTAAGATTCATCCAGTTTGAAAAGAAACTGATGATATGGGACTAGAGCTAACAAGAGAGATTGGGGTTGATGTATAAATCTGAGAATCATCTGTATAGAGGTGATAATTAAACCCTTGAGAGCTGAAGAGGTCACTAAGTGAGGTAGTTTAGAGGGACAAAAAGAGATATTTAGGAGAAACCTTTGAGGGACATCTTTGTTGTGAGCAACCTGTATGAAGATACAAGTTAGAAGACTAAAAGCAGTCAGACAGGTAGGAGGAGAACCAGGAGATAGCAATGTCATGAAAACTAGAGAGAAGAGGATATCCAGGTGGAGAGGATGATCAACAGTAAGAAACGTTGCAGATAAATTAAGAAGGATGAGAAAAAGCCATTAGATCTGGCAATTAAGGGATCATTGGTAATATTAGAGAGAGGAGTTTCAGTTGAACAATGAGGTTGGATGCCAAAATACAGAGGGTTTAGAAGTGTTTGAGAAGGGAGGAAGTGGAGACATCTCTATTTTTGATGACTTTCTCAAGTAATCTAGGCAAGAAAGGCAGGAAAGTATAGGATGACAGAAAGGATGGTGGGAACAAGAGGTTTTGTTTTGGTTTTAAGATGGGGGAGATTGTAACAAGGTTTATAGGCAGCAATGAAAGAACCAGATAGATTAGAGATATGAGAGAGTGAGAGACACAGAAAGTGTAATAGAAGGGAAATTTGCTGGAGAACAACAGAGGGAATGAGATCAAGGGTAGATTTTTGTATGGGTATATCTGGTGTATGCTCTTCCTTGCCCTCCTCTGACCTTGGTGCTCCAGTTCCCAGGAGCTAGCATCCTACCTTATCCTTTGTCATATCTTGACCCACATCCCCGGTACTTTAGTGCCATCATCTAAACCTCAGTTCTTCAAGATCTTGGCTCTAACTTGACTTCCATTCTTCCCAGGGATTGAATTTCCTCTCTTCTGAACCCTCCAGTACCTCATATTTGATATACTGGACACTGACTGATCAAACTACTCTGTGTCTGCTTTTTATGTAGCTTAGATATGCTTATATAATACCTTCACTCCAGGTTACATGCACGTGTTCTTTTTCTGATAGAATGTATGCTCCTTGAGGGCAGGAATTATTTAATTTTTGTCTTTATATGCCTGGTACAGTGCCTGGCAGATAATTAGTGTCTAATAAATGCTTGTTGATTTATTGACTGAGTACCTCGACATTGCAATTTTAAAAAATATACTTAATTGTCTATATACCTCTATTTACTTAGATATTGGTTGTATCCTAGCACCTTTATCCCAATAGAATGCAAACGCCTCAAGGGCAGAGATCATTTAATTTTTGTCTTTATATCCCCAATTCATTTAACATAATTATGTTATGTTAACATTATGGATATTTATATCCATAAATGGTTACTATATTGAGTTGAATTTAACATCTACTAATCACTTGCCACAATCTTAATGGATACTGGTCTCAATCTGAACCTAGGCCAGTGATACTCACTTGTCCATCCTTTCTCCCTTTAGGTCAGTTCCTGGTTTCAAACATATATTTGGGTTACCTTCCATGAATTCTCATGCCAAAAACAACTGAACTTGGCCTTGCTTCTAGGTTCACTCTTCATCTATGGCTATCCCAGTTCCAGTATTTAACTATTTAAGACCATGGCCCAAACTGAAACAGCCCAAACTCAAATGGAGACAAATCAGGAATATATTTTCTGCCATGTAAAAGGTCATTGAAAGTCATATTGGTATCTTTACCATTGTTCACTTGAGAAATATCACTAGTTCAGCAGAATTGCTATTATCATCATGGATTTCATGTGCTGCTGGAATGCTTGTTTTTTGGATTACTGCTATATCCCTAATCTTAGCTTCCTATTTCCTGTATATTTTGTCAGGGACAATGAAATGTTCAAGCCTCCTAATAATACGAATGCACACAATTCACACCTCCCAGCTCTGTGACAATTTCTGCTACTCCACAGTGCAATGATCATTTGTTTTCATTCTGACTGTAATTGCTCACCTAGGATGACCAGTTCTCCTTTTTAGAGGGTATCAGTCTGAAAGATACTTCTACCAAGATAACAAGAAAGTTTCTCATCATTTCAATTCTGAGCCTGGAGTCAGAAAGACCTGAATTCAAATTTGACCTTAGACACTTAGTAGCTGTGTGCCCCTGGGCAAGTCCCTTAACCTCAGTCTGCCTCAGTTTCTTTATTTACAAAGTAGGGATAATGACATCACCTACCTCCAAAGGTTGTTGTGAAGATCAAAGGAGATAATAACTTCGTGATACTTAGCATAGTGACTAGTAAGTGCCATATAAATGTTAGCTATTTTTAATTCAAAATGGTAAGTGATTTTTGCTATGTTCCAAGCACTTGGGATAGAAAGTTAAAAAGATTTTTCTTTAAAATTTCTTAATCTCAAGGAGTGTATATTCTACTGGGGGACACACATTCTAATTTGATAGGTAAATGAAAGATAATTGATCTCTAACAAGTAGGGAGAACAGGAAAAGCTTCCCATAGGAAGGAGGTGGTACCTGAGATAGAGGAAGGGAAGGATTTTAAGAGGTAGAGGGGAAAGTGGAGCATATTATTTCAGGCATAACATGACCTGTGCAGAACTTCAGAGGCGAGAGATGGAAGAACAAGTGTACAAACAGAAAGTTTGTATAGAATGTAGAAAGAGTGAGGGGGAAGGAAATAAAATGAAATAAGTCTGTACAAGTAGGTACAAAGGCTTTAAAGTAACTTGTATTTTATTATGGAGATAACTGGATGCTCCTGAGGTTCTGGTACAGGGGAATATGGTTAAACCTGGGCTTTAGGAATATTATTATATTTATATGTTATTAAATATCACATTAATATAATAAGTAATATTATTATAATAGAATTTATAGTATAATTTTAGTTAATATATTACTTTTATGATAATAATGACATCATAATTAATATGAATTAACAGAATTAATATTTTAGGAATATTAGCACCCATGTGGAAGATTCATTGGGGAATGGAGAGAAGGGTGACAGATGCTATAGGAGAGCATCTATCCCAGATTTCCAAATTTATTTGGCCTATGGCACCCTTTAAAAAAAATTACTGTGAATCCTCTGGAAATCTGCTTTCTTTAACCCTTTAATATTTTTTAAAAAATTCTGTCATTCATTTAGAAAAATATAAATTAAAAGAAAACTGATCTGATGCATAAATTTAATAATTATTGTAAATTTGTAGTTATTTTACATGCATTGAAATTTTGATGGTGCATTATTGAGTTATGTAACCATATAGTATCATATTGTATACAAGTCATTACATACACATATTCCTGCTGATGCAATCTGGACTTCCCAACAATGTGCTACACATTCACCTGCCAATACCTGCTTGTTAGGACCTGTCAGTGGACTTGACCACTGATTGCTTACATATTGCATTTTGTGCCTTTATGTGGAAAATAATGTAATCACTACAATTTTAACTGTTATACATCAGATGAAATGTACGAATGGTTTTTAAAATTTTTCTTCTCTTCTTTCCTTCTGTTTCCACTGCCCCTTTGTTTTTATTCAATGTCCCTCCCCCCATTGCACCTGAGGCTACTACCACCCCCCACCATCATTCCAGTGTCCCCCAGGGGGAGGTATTGTTCACTTTGGGAACCTCTGATTCTATCCTGTTGGTGCTGAGCCAACCCAAGTAAAACACAGACTTGGCACATGATAATAACTAGCATTTACTAAACACCTTCTATGTGGCAGGCACTGTGCTAAGTGCTTTACAGTTATCTCATTTGATCCTCACAACAATCCTGTGAGGTAGGTGCTGTTATTATCCCCACTTTACAGATGAGAAAACTGAGACAAACCAACTAAATGATGGGTCATGGAGCTTATAAGTGTCTGAGGTAAGAATTTTTTCAAAATTTTATTTTAGACTGAAATGCCAGAACACAAAGAATAGAGAAAAGACACAAAATGTATCATAAACTTAAATCCAAAATTAGAAAGGGAAAAAAAAGCATGTCCTGTGCAGAGCAGAATATAAGAGAGGATTCAAAACATGTAACAATAAATTTTCATTTCAAGAAAACCTATCTGATAAAAAAATACTCATTGTGTTGAGAGTTATCCATCTTTTCTTTGCTTCCTTGTGAGTTTTCTTTTGTTCTCTGCTGTGTACATTTTTACTTTGTTCTTTTTTTCCCCTTCCTCTCACCCCACCCAGAAGGCTACAATAAAGTTTAGATATGTTTTTCTATAGTTATAGATATATACATACACATATACATATATACATACATATATAGATATATACTTTCCCAAACTTATACCACTCCTGATCTTTGTTTTTATGTATATGCATATCTCTTGTTTCCTATTCCTCCTGCCTCCTCTACTTTACTTTTACCCACTACCTTGCCCTTCTATGACTTGCCTACCCCATCCAAGGATTCCTCCCCATCCTCCCATTCCCAAAAATCTAAACACACTTCTATACCCCTATTTTACCTATTATCTCACCCTCCCCTAAAAAGATCCCTCCCTTGTCCTGTTCTACCATTTTATTTCTTCTGAATTTAGAAGACTTTTAAAATATACATATTATATATGTATGTATGTATGTATTGTTTTATGATGAAAGTAAGTTACTAGAACTACTAGGCCTCCTCCCCCATCTAATTCCTCTGTATCAATTCTTCCTTTTGTACCTCTTTTGTATAAAATAATTACTCTATTAAGCTGTTCCTAAATGGTTTTACTTTTTAAATTCACATCATACTCAGGTTTAATCCAATCTTTCTTATGAGCTACCCAATTATTGGTAAGAATCTTAGACATACATTTTACATATATAAAAAGTAAACCGTGTGTCCTTATGGATCCCTTATAATCAGTCTTTGTTATGTGCCTTTTATTTCTCTTGGTTCTTATATGTCAAATCTTCTATTAAGTTCAGGATTCTTTTTTTAACAAAGTCTTGAAAGTCTGAGAGTTTATAGAACGTCCATTTTTTTTTTCATTCAGGATAATTCCTAACTTTGCAGGGTATGATATTTTTGGCCAGAACCCAGGTTCTTTTGCTTTTTAATATGTTGTGTTTCAAGACCTGCAGTCCTTTAATGTCTCTGCTGCTAGGTATTGTGTAATTATAATTGTGACACCATCATATTTAAGTTGTTTTAATCTTGATATTTTTAATATTTTTTCCTTGAGCTGGGGGTTTCAGAATTTAACTATGATATTCCTATGAGTTTTCCTTATATAATCTCTTTTAAGTGGTGATTGATGGATTTTTTTTTTTTCTATTTCTACTTTCCCCCTGGTTCTAATGCTTCAGGACAATTTTCTTTGATTATTTCTTATATTATCATATCAAGATTCTTTTTCTGATGGTAACTTTCAGTTAGTCCAATTATTTTTGTATTTTCTCTGCTTGATCTATTCTCCAAATCTGTTTTTCTTAAAAGATGTTTTACTTTCTCTTCTATTTTTTCACTATTCATATTTTGTTTAATCATTTATTGATCTCTTATAATTTCACTGGCTTCACTTTGCCCAAGTCTGATTTTCACAGTGTCATTTTCTTCCTTAAGATTCTGGATCTCGGGAACTTTCCTGCTCTCTGGAGAAACCTTTCCTGCTCTGTGTTCATTTTCCAGGAGAAAGGAGGTGGAGTGGAGGCAGCAGTGGGAACCTGGCAGGCACCATGACTGATAGCCACTACGAGCCGATGAAGTTCAAGCTTCAGATTCTGCAGCAGCAGGCCAGCGAGGCCCAGGAGAGAGCCACAAGTCTCCAGAAGGAGGTGGATGGGGAGAAGCTGGCTTGGGAACAAGCTGAGGCTGAGGTGGCTTCCTTGAACCATCGGATCCTAGGGCTTGAGGAGGAGCTGGATCGTTCCCAGGAGTGCCTAGAGACCACTCTACATAACCTAGAAAGGGCAAAGAAGGCAGCTAATGAGAATGAGAGAGGTATGAAGATGATTGAAGGTCGAATCATGAAAGATGAAGAGAAGACAGACCTGCAAGAAATCCAGCTGAAAGAGGCCAGGCACATCGCAATGGCAACAGATAGGAAGTTAGAGGAGGTGGCCCGCAAGTTGATCACTGAGGGGGGCTCAGAGCGCCCAGTGCAGCCGGTCAAGCCAGCTGAGGCCCCTGGCCTGGAGACGGAGAAGCAGGTCAACGCTGCTGAAGAAAAGTATCTTCTGAAAGAAGATGGCTATGAGGAGAAGATAAAAATTCTTACCGATAAACTCAAGGTAGCAGAGACCCGAGCTGAGTTTGCTGAGAACTTGACAACCAGGTTGGAAAAGACCATCAGTGACTTGGAAAATAAGCTGAAATGCAGCAAACAAGAGCACCTCTCCACACAAAAGATGCTGGCCCAGACCCTGCTTGAGCTGAAGGAAATGTAGGAACCCTTTTCCTCCCCATCACCACCCTATTGCTGTTTCCACTGACCCAGCCTTCACTGGAGACCAGCATGACCTTTAACCTGAAGGCTGCTTTCTTCTCTGGGTCCTTGCTTCCCCACCTCTCCCCACAACTGACAGTGTCACTTTCACCACATGGGATAAAGACTGAGCACTTTTGGGAACAACATTTAAGGGAACACAGGGCAATGTAACAGTGTCTTTAAAAGCATGTTATATGATGTTTACATTTTGTAATTACCTTTTTTTGTAGCACCCATTTGTAAGACATTCCAGATAATTCCACAGATCCTAGGCTGCATATACCTAGACAATGCCTCTCCTTCATAGAAGAGGGAAAGAGGTGTTAGCCTGTCCTACTAAGAGTTGAACATAGCCCAAGAAAAGACTCCACCATGGGAAACATCAGTGTTCTGTACCAAGTACCAGCCAAACCAGAAAGGTCATTCCAGGACGCGTTTGCCAAAAGAGTGCTGTGCAGGTTTTCAGCTTTAAAGTATCTTGGCGTTTTTTTTTTTCTTTTTCCCTTTAACGACGACGACAAAAAAACCAAACATTTGTATCAGTAGGAAACAAATTACACAGACAAGACCAAGACCTTTCTGAGAAATGTTTTTGCCACTGATTAGCCAAGTGCAATTCATCTCATTACCCATTCCTGAGACTGAAGCTGCTCTCTGAAAGTGTCATCTCGTTGGGCTTTATATCACTCAGTGCTGGAGAAATCTTGAATAACTTGTGTACAAAACTTTTTAAAAATGTGGGGAGCACCAGGACTACCTCTACTACCATCTGACTGTGAATGCTCTTTGTCTGCAGTCCATGAGCTGGCAGTGTGCTGATCTTTTTAAATTCCTTTTTGTTCATTTGATTTTTTGAGAGGTTTCTGTGAGGTTACGTTTATATTGTACAGCTTATTGGCTTAAATGTACTCTCCTTTAGGGTGATCTATTTGGGAACCAATCTGGAGAAAGAAGAACTAATATTACAAGTGTTTTGATACTGAAAATGACAATGTTTTTTGGAATAAGGAACAAGGCCCTTCACCTTCAGGAAAAATAAAAAAAATTGTTTTCTCTGCAAAAAAAAAAAAAAAAAGATTCTGGATCTCCTTTTCTAATTGGTTGACTTTCCTTTCATAGTCTTCTTGTTTTTCTTGGATTATTCTTGTTCTATTTTTTTTTTTTTTTAGTTTTTCCTCCATCTCTGTTATTTGATTTTATAAGTCTTTTTAAAAATCTTCTATGAATTCTTTTTGGGTAGGTTCCCATTTTATGTTACTCTTTGGGGGTTTCTTTACCTCAATATCCTCTTTTGAAGATGAACCCCAGTCATCTCTATTCCCATAATAACTTCCCATGGGTGGATTTTTTTTTCCTTTGCCTATGCATTTTTTGTGGTAATATCTTAATTTTTTGTAATCACTTCTAGCCCTGGGGTATGGGAAATGGTGACTCTTGCCCCAGATCTTCAGTTTTCACCTCTAACCTGGAGTCAAAGCCAAACCTCCAACCTCCTGTAAGTACCCACAATTGGGGCTTTCTGCCCCATTGCTTTTGCATTCACCCAGCAGGTGCTTCTCACCCTTCCTGCTCTTTGCAGCACAGCTGGGTCTGGATTTTTCCTTATCAGCAGAGGTTCTCTCCTCCCCCGGGGCTCAAATGCCCAACTCACCTCACTAACATGGGGGTAAAAAGTTCCAGTGGCCCGGGCACAGGCAGCCTCTCAAACCAGCTCACCCCAGGGCTTGTTGTTAAAATGGAATCTAGCCTGGAGGTGTTTACTCTCCAAACCTAGTCCTGGGATTTTTCTATAATGTTTTCAAATTGTCCCTGGAAGGCCTCCTACTGTGTCCCTATTCTTATTTATCTACACCCACACTTTGTGCTAAGATGCTATTTTAACCCTTTTGTGGGGGAAAATCTTGAGAGCTTGGAATTTTCTGACTTACTCCACCATCTTCTCAGAAACCTCTCCTGAGATAAGATTTTAACTCAGGTCTTCCTGACTCCTGTTCCATGATCCGAGTGGTTTGTTTGGTTTTGGTTTTTTTACTTCTTAGAGGAATTAGGGTATATGTGTGCATTTTTAAAATACAATTTTAGAACTTTAAATGAGTAAAATGATTGGGAGAAAAAGATTCCTATACTATAAAAATTTAATGTGGGCATGTGCTATAATGTACAGTGGGCTGAGAGAGCTGGAAAAAAAATGTCAGAAAGTGCATAATAAATTGTAATGGGACAAGAAGGTGTGCTTAATGGTGCCATTAATGATAGTAAAAGGACTTTTTTATTTCCTGTATGTCTACAGTTGCTGCTATCATTCCTTTACACATATTTTTAAAAGTTTCCGACCAGCTATCATAGATAATCATAGCAGTATGTGTGCAATCAGAGCCATCACTAGGGTGGGGAGTGGGGTGGAGGAAGGGTGAGAGGGAGGAAAAAAAAAGACATTTACATGATATCTTTATTACAAATTTAAAAGGAATAGCAGGGTATACACAACAGGTTTGCAGTTTCATGTACAATCTTCTTTTTATTATATTGTTTTACAAATTTTTTATTACATAAATTAAAAATAAATTAAATAAATATAAAAAGAAGTGTTAGAGTCAGAAGGGACCTTTACCCTCCGTTAGTCCAGTCTCCTCATTTCATTGATGAGAAAATTGAACATTCATTTTCATTACTTCCTCTGCAACACTTCAGTTAACAGAAAGAGGTTTTTGACATTTCAGAGCTTATTGTTCAGCTGAAGATGCTCATTCTTGTTTATTCTATCAATGACTAAAGGACAAAATAGTATCCACCTTTCCACAACCAGAACAAAAGCTGTTGTTTGATTTTAATGTAATACATCTATGTCCCAGATAGATAGTTATGACTAAGCCCGTGGGAATGATACATATAAATGTCTTTCCCCAAAATATATGAGTGATATGACTCAAGGGTTACAACAGCTCATCCCCTACGTGTTTGCACAAGTGAGTAATTGCTGTATTTCTGAAGTCCTTTCTAATCTATTCCTCATTCCACACATACTTAAGTGGTTCCAGGAATCACACATCATAATCTGTCATTATTTGCTTATTTATCTTATTTCTTCCTATTAGATTATAAGCTCATTTAGGGCAGGTACCTTGTGTACATTCATGAATGAATAAATTATAAAGAAGTTATCAAGTGCTTACTACCTGCCAGGCAGCAAGATGGTTGCTGCCCTCAAAGAATTTACATTCTAATCAGGGAAGATGAAAGGTAAAGGAGAACAGGAGCTGGAAAGTGGGAGAGGAGTGGTCAAGGTTACCTGTGGAGTGTGGTTTGGGAACAGAAGTGGCATGGTCTCCTGGTCCTGGTCAAGATAAAAGGAAAACTCACCTACTGGGGACAGGGTTTTAGGATTTAAGGCCCAATTCTATGGGAAGGAAAGGAAAAGAAAGGCTAGGGTGGAGACTGTATTTTTTGGTGATGGCTGAGAAGTGGGGGCTGATAGCATGGCTCCTGGTAAGGTTAGGTCACAGAGCCCAGGATTCCAGGGGCGTGAGTCTCAGCTCTGGTGGAATGAGGAGGAGGACAGAGTGGAGGCATGGGTTTCAAAGACTTGCTCATTTTTTTGTATCTGAAGCAGAACTTGCATATCATATTGTATATATTGTAGAGCACACAGTAGGGTATAAGGAATGATTATTGCCATTGCTGCTTCATTGCTATTTTCCAGTTTTGCTAGCAGTTTTTGTTAGTGAGTTCTTATCCCAGAAGCTGAAGTCTGCTATCAAACAGTAGATTACTATAGTCATTTACTACCATGTTTTATGCACCTAACCTATTCCACTGATCTACCACTCTATTTCTTAGCCAGTGCCAAATAGTTTTGATGATTGCTGCTTTATAATATAGTTTTATATCTGGTACTGCTAAGTCACCTTCCTTTGCATTTTTTCATCAATTCCCATGACATTCTTTTTTGTTCTTTCAGATGAATTTTGTAATTATTATTGCTAGCTCCATAAAATAATTTTTGGTAGTTTGATTGGTATGACCTGAATAAGTAAATTAATTTAGGTAGAATTGTCTTTTTATAATATTAGCTCAACCTACCCACTAGCAATTGATATTTTACCAGTTGTTTAGATCTGACTTTATTTGTGTGAAAAGTATTTTGTAATTGTGTTCATATGATTCCTGGGCTTGTCTTGGCAGGTAGAATTTCAAGTATTTTATAGTCTGCTGTTATTTTAAATGGAATCTCTCTATCTTTTGCTGCTTGTATCACTGCTTCATTGCTGCTGCTGCTGCTACCACCTCCACTACTCCTGATTACATTACTGCTATCTCTACTACTATTCGTACTACTACTTTTTAAGCTAGATCTGTGATTTCATCAATATATGAAGCTCTAGGTGAAGAGTTTCCTTTACCAGTGCAGATATTACCTTCTCTGCAATTTATAGTCTTTTTTTTTTTTAAAGCAATTGGGGTTAAGTAACTTGCTCAAGGTTACACAGCTAGTCATTATTTATGCGTGGGTGCTCATTTTCTGAGGCCAGATCTGATCTCAGGTCACCCCAACTCCGAGGCCGGTGCTCTTACTCACTGCGCCACCTAGCCGCCCCTTTAGGGCAATTGGTAATTTATAGTCTTAAAGAGGTCCTGGAGCACTAAGAGATTAGGGCACTTGCCCATTGTGTAAGGGACTCAGCCAGAAATGTAGTGGTGGAATTAGGAGCCTTCCACTCAAGTTATCATTTTATATTTCTCTTCTCTTTCTTAGACTCCTACAAAAAGTGTTCCTACATTCATTGCCTCCTGCTCCCCTCCTGACATTCATTTCTTAACCCTACCTCAGTCCGGCTTCTGACCTCATCACTCAACTCAAAATGCTCTCTCCAAAATTCCCAATGATTTGATCTTTTAATTGACAAATCCATTTTCTTTAGAGGCAGGAATATTTTCCTCTGAAATTATGATACATGTTATCCAACACATAACTAAAGGAGTGGGCATAGGAAAGTGACTTTTTTTGGGTAGGAGGTCAAGGGAAGGTCTGAGCATAGGATCTTCCCTGTGTTGGGCTTTGTCAGAAGATGGCACAAAAGTTCAAATAGTCTTGGAAGGGGGCGGGGGAAGGGAGGGAAGGAAGGAGAGAGAGAGAGAGAGAGAGAGAGAGAGAGAGAGAGAGAGAGAGAGAGAGAGAAAGAGAGAGAGAGAGAGAGTGACTCCTCTACAATTTATTCTGAAACAGTTGTGGAAATAATTTCCCTAAGGAAAGGCTCTGACCACATTTCTCATTTGTGGTTCCCTATTCCCATTTGCTGCCTTCATTTCCTCTCTTCTTATTCACTCACACCTCAATCCTTTGCAATCTAGCTCCTGATCTCACCACCCATTTGATATTACTCTCCCCAATGTTGTCAATGACTGAAGTCAAACTGATGTCAGATAGGGTGCAATTCTTATCTTTCTTGACCTGTCTGCTGCATTTGACATAGCTGGTCACCCTTTCCTCATGGTTATTCTTTCTTCTGTATTTGATGCTGCTACTCTTTGCTGGTTCCTTTTACCTCTGTCTTCTCCTCTGCTTCTTTTGCTAGATTATTATCCATACCATATCTCCTAACTATGGTTGTTCTATCCTGAGGCTCTATTCTGGGGCCTTTTCTAACTCTACACTCTTGCTTGGTGGCCTCATCATTTTCTATAGGTTTAATTTTAATCTCTATGCTAATGACTTTCAGATCTATAAATCCATACCAAGCCTCTTTCCTGAACTCTGGTCTGATATAACCAATTGTCTATTGGTCATTTCATCCTGAATGTCTTGCTACATTCATGTCATGTTCAATAGGTTCCAATCTAGAACTCTCTTTTCCTCCCAAAACTCACCCCCCTTCCAAACCCCCCTATTTCTATCTAGGGCACCGTAGTCCTTCTAGTCATCAAGTTTCATGACAAGATATCATCCTCAGCTCTTTATTCACCTTCATCAGTTGCCAGATGTTTTGATTTCTACCTCCACATTTCCCTCATTCATTTCCTTCCCTCTACTCACAATAGCTCAGGCCCCTTGTCTGGACCTTTGCAATAAATAGGCTTCTGACTGGATGCCCTTTTCCAAGTCTCTCCACCCCCCATATAGATTCCAATGCAATTTTCCTAAAGCACATCAGACTATGTCATTCCCTACTCAATAAAATTCAGTCTCCATAATATCTCTAGGATCAAATATAAAATCCTCAAGTAGTATTCAAAACTCTTTACAATCTGGCCCCCTTTCATCTTTCCAGTATTATCATACATTACTCCCCTTCATTTAGACTGAGGTCTAGTCAAATTGGCCTTATTATTGTTCCCCATACATGGCACTTTATCTCATTCAATTTAATTGTACAGGCTGTCAATCATGCCTTAAATGTAACCTCCCCCCACCCATTTCCGCATTTTAGAATTCTTCTTTTTCTTTGTGGTTCAACTCAAATGCCATTTTCTACATAAAGCCTTTCCTGACCATCACACACCACCTTACAAGCTACTAATGATTCTACTCCAAATTATCTTATATCAGTTTTAAAATTCAATTGTGTGTGTATGCATGTCAATATATGTGTGCATGCATGTCAATGTGTGTGTCTACACAGACACACACATATATATGTATGTCGTGTCTTCCCAGTAGATTATAATTGTTACACTTTTGTCTTTGTGTATAGTAGGTTCTGGCATGTAGGTGTTTAATAATTCTAATTGATTGATCTAGCCTAGGTCTTCCTGACTCCTAGGTTAATTCTCTATCTACCATATTATTAATGATACACACTTATTTCTACACAAATATTCTTTGTTTAGTTTGACCTTCATAATATCCTGTAAAGTAGGTTCTAGCATTATCCTTATTGCACAGAAGCCTGAGACTCAGAGAATTGATCAACTTGTACAGTGTTCTATAGTGAGTAAATGTCCAAAGCAGGGTTTGGACCCAGATTTTCCTGATTCCAAGTCTAGCACTGTATTTACTATGCAATGTTCTCTCCTGATAGTCACTGAGTGAAAGAAAGCATATTCTAGAGTACCATGAGGGCTTTAGTGAGGTACCATTTTACTAGAGTATACCTCTAACCAGAGATACAATGTTTCTATAATTATCTACAAAGTTCTCCTTGTTCTGCTCCCCTCACTCAGCCTCAGTTTATGTCTTTCCAGCTTATTATAAAGTCTGTCTGCTCCTCATTTCTTATAGCACAATAGTATTCCATTACATTCATACGCCACAACTTGTTTAGTCATTTCCCAATTGACAGACATCTTTGATTTCCAATTCTTTGCCACCACAAAAAGGGCTGCTACAAACATTTTTGTGCATACAGGTCCTTTTCCCACTTGTATGATCACTTTGGGATACAGCCCTAGAAGTTATATTTCTGGGTCAAAGGGTATGTACATTTTTATAGCCCTTTGGGCATAGTTCCAAATTGCTCTTCTAATGCCATCTTTATTAATAAGTACCTCTATAGTACTTCACAAGTGACAGCCTCTTGGGTCTCAGTTCTCTCTTTTGAAAAATGAATGGACGGGGGAAGTCAAGATGGACTCTGGCTCCTACCACCTCCAATCCATGTAAAGGGTGACTCTGAAAAAACTTTGGAGCTACAGAACCCACAAAATGACACAGAGAAGCTAACCTCCCACTGAGGACAGCCTGGCAGGCCAGCAGGAAGCAGCCAGCACAGTGCTCTGGGAGCTGACCCCAGCCCTGAGGGAGTCAGAGGTTTTAGCCCCAGGGTGGGCCTGACCGGCCACTGGCTGCAGAGAATTCAGATCACCAGCATCTGTGGCAGTTTCCAGAATTATCAACCCATAGATGCTAAGGACAAAGTGAGAGGTCAATGCAGTGTGGACTTTGGGATCCAGTAGTTGGGAGATGGTTCGCCTTTATCCCCTGGAGGGAGAAGCCTCTGAGGTGCCATGGCTTAGCTGCTACCTTGTGGCAGCTTCAGCTCCTGGCCTGCAGATTGTAGGGGGAACAAGCAACCAGTCTGAGGGGTAATCACTCTTGCTTTAACCTGCTTGGATCTAGATTGTGGTCTAGGGTGGAGGTCCTGGGGTGTGTGCCCAGCTTGCCAGAGTGTGTGGAGGCTTCAGAGAGGGCACCCAACTAATACCTTTGGCAGCTAAGAAAACCCCAGTGTTTGGTATGAAGCTCACCTGTCTGATAGCAGAGTCCTACTGTGGCTAAAAGCCCAAAAGTCAAATAATTGAGTGGCAACACGAGTAAACAAGGGAAACAAAGCAAACAGAGGAATCCAACATTAAACTCCTATTTTGAGGACAAAAAGGATCAAAGTATGGAACAGGAGGAAGACAGTGAAGTCAGAACTCCTGTGCCAAAAGCTTCCAAGAAAAATACAAGTTGGTTACAGGCCATAGAGGAGCTTAAAAAGGATTTTGAAAATCAAATAAGAGAAGTGGAGGAAAAATTGGGAAGAGAAATGAAACAATGCAAGAAAATTATGAAATGATAGTCAACAACCTGACTGAAGAAAATAAGACCTTAAAAAATAGACTAATTCAAATGGCAAAAGAGGCTAAAAAAGCCAATGAGGAGAAGAATGCTTTAAAAAGCTGAATTTGTCAGATGGAAAAAGAATCTCAAAAGCTCACTGAAAAGAATCATTCCTTCAGAATTAGATTGGAGAAAATTGGAGCTAGTGACTTTATGAGAAATCAAGATACTATTAAACAGATCCAAACAAATGAAAAAATAGAAGGTAATGTGAAATATCTCATTGGGAAAACCACTGACCTGGAAAATAGATCCATGAGAGATAATTAAAAAATCATTGGACTACCTGAAGGCCATGATCAAAAAAAGAACCTAGAAATCATCCTTCAAGAAATTCTCAAGGAAAATTGCCCTGATGTTTTAAAACCAGAGGGCAAAATAGAGGTTGAAAGAATCCATTGATCACCTTCTGAAAAAAGATCCCAAAAAGAAAACTCCTTAGGATATTATAGCCAGGTCCCAGAATTCCCAGATCAAGGAGAAAATATTACAAGCAGCCAGGAAGAAATGATTTGAATATTGTGGAAACATAATCAGGATAACATAGGATCTGGCAGCTGCTACATGGAAGGATCAAAGGGCACGGAATATGATATTCCAGAGGTCAAAGGATTAAAACCAAGAATCACCTACCCAGCAAAACTGAGTATCATGTTTCAGGGGAAAATATGGTCATTCAGTGGAATAGAGGACTTTCAAGCATTCTTGATGAAAAAACCAGAATTGAATAGAAAATTTGACATTGAGATACAAGAATTAAGAGAAGCATGAGAAGGTAAACAGGGAAAAGAAATCATAAGACATTTATCAAAGTTGAACTATTTACATTCCTACATGGAAAAATGATTATTGTAACTTATGAAACTTTTCTCAGCATGAGGATAATTGAAGGGAATAGAAATGTTTTATACACACACACACACACACACACATATATATATACACACATATATAAACATACATACATATATATGTCTATATAGGAGGGTGTATGGGCATATGAATATGTATACATATGAATGTGTGTATATATGTGTACAGGTATACATAGATAGAGGGCACAGGACCAGTTTAATGGGAAGGGATGATACTTAAAAGGTGAAATTAAGAGCTGAGAGAGGAATATAATGAGAGGAGATAGAGAGAGACAGATTGGGATAAACTATCTCATATAGAAGAAGTAAGGGGAAATGGTTACAATGGAAGGGAAGAACAGGAAGTCAAAAGGGAATGGGCCAATCTTATTCTCATTGAATTTGGCTTAGGGAGGGAGTGACATACACACCAAATACGGTATCTCAGCATACAGGAGAGTAGGGGGGAAGGGGATTAGAGGGGGGATGATGGAGATGAGGGCAGGGTGGGGGAGAGGGAAGTTGGAAGCACTTTTGGAAGTTGGAAGTCGCTTTTGAAAAGGGACAGGATCAAACTAGAGAATAGAACAAGTGGGAGGTGGGATAGGAGGGAGAGAAATATAGTCAGTCTTTACAATATATCTACTATGGAAATATTTTGCATAGCTACACATGTATAACCTATATTGAATTGCTTATCTTCCCAGTAAGGGTGGGTGACTAGGGAGGAAGGGAATGAAGCTGGAATTCAAAGTTTTAAAATATATATATATATACATATATATGTGTATATATATAACATATACATATATTAATATTATTTTACATGTAAATGGGAAATAAGAAAGATGTACAGGCCCTGGCGCACAGAGATCCACCGTGCCCCACTGGAAAGTTGGAGGGGTATGGAAGAAGATACAGGAGAGAGCATATTGAAGGAGGGGATATCCAGTGGGATCACTATTTTGTGGTGGTGGGTAGGGGAAAAAAGGGGAGAAGATTTGTAACTCAAAATCTTTTGGAAATGAGTGATTTAAACTAGAAGTTAATAAAGCATTTGATAAAAAATAAAAGCAAAAAAAAATGAATGGATTAGACTAGTTACTCTAAAGTCACTTTTGGCTCTAAAATCTATGATCTAATTATAGACCAATTCAGTTATCAAGCACCTACTATATGCCAGGCTGTATGGTGATTACTTGGGATACAAAGAAAGTCCTTGCTGTCATGGAACTCAAAGCCTAATGGAACAAAATGAAATAATAATTACTAGTGATGGTTTCACAAGTTGAGTTGTTTGAGGGAAATATATATTCCATTATGGATCCAAAAGTGGACATTATATTGTACTGACTCTTTGTCCAAGAATAATAAAAACTGATTTTTATATGGCCATTTGTAATTCTTGCACAATTGCCAAGCAGTCACCACAACAAGAAGGCCAAAACAACTCAGAAGCTACCTCAGCCAGTAAATACTTAATCTCCTTGCCATTTGGAGAAAATTGTAGCCAAGGGCAACAATGATTTACACTAAAAACTCTTTAACAAAGCCTTGCAGAGGATGGTAGGAGATGATGAGCAATATCATTTCATTAAAGTGTAAAAAGTGATGGAAAGAAAAAATGATTTGCAGAAAGTTTGGCCTGAGACCCAGTTAAGCCACATCATCTCAAGAACATTTAAAGATGAAATTGGAAGGACAAGAAACAGGAAAAAAGACACGAAAAGAAAGAAAGAGAAACATCTGTCAGAATTTGTGTTAAAAGCTTTTTTATATCAGCAATACATTTGGACTATAACAGTCCCTGAAGTACTAAAAGAAGTGACCCTAGAGAAGACTAATAACAGGACTAATAACTAGACCAGATCAAGTATACACAGAGAAAATGAATAGAGAAGTCAGTAACATTTTGAAAGCTTTGAAATATCAGTTTTATGGATGTCTAATAGAGGACAACTTACCAAATAATTTGGAAAAAAATTTGGATGGTATTACTATCCAATGAAAGGCAATGAATCAGTAGCTATTGATCCATTTGCTGATGTGCTCATCTTCATAAAATCTTTAGAAGAATTACATGTATATTGAGTTTTTTTTTAATGAAAATATCAGCAGTAAATGGGCAGGTAGTTTGTACAGTAAATAGACTGCTGGGCCTAGAGTCAGAAAGACTCAACTTTCTGAGTTCAATTCTGGGCTCAGACACTTGTAAGCTATGTGACCCTGAGCAAGTCACTTCATTCTGTTTGCCTCAGTTTCCTCATTTGTAAAATGAATGGAGAAGGAAATGACAGATAACTCTAACACCTTTGCTAAAAAAAACCCACTAAACAAACAAAATAACCCAAAACAAAACAAAAGCATAACAAACAGGGTCACAAAGAGTTAGACATGACTGAAAAATGACCAAACAAGAAGAAGAAATAAACAGACAGGTAAGGGAGGCTAGGTGGAGCAGTGAATAGAGCACCGGCCCTGGAGTCAGGAGGACCTGAATTCAAATCCGGCCTCAGACACTTAACACAAAAACTAGCCATGTGACCTGGAGCAAGTCACTTAAACCCAATTATCCTGATCTCCACCTCAAAAAAAAAAAAAAAAAAGAGCTATGTAGGGGTAGCTACATAGAGCTAAATAGAGGACTGGCCTTGGAGTCAGGAGGACCTGAGTTCAAATCCAGCCTCAGACATTTAACACAAAAAACTAGCCATGTGACCCTGGGCAAGTCACTTAACCTCAGTTGCCCTCCAAAAAAAAAAAGGCAAAAACAAATATATACAGGCAGGTTTTCCTGACTTATATCTACTGCATATCACATCTTCCTGTCACACAATTGTCTGAAAGGCACAGAGAAAACAAAATACTACTGTAGATTTTGTTTGTTGAGTATAGAAAGATCGTTTGATTGAGAAGGGCAAAATGGAACTTAAATGGTTCACATCCAAAAAAGAGTTATTAATACAAGTGTTAAATCATACAGGATTTCTTGATAGTTTTACTTAACATTCCATTATCAATATATCTTATCAACCATAAAACATGGATATGTATTCTATCCACAGGTGTTTGCCATTGTCAAAGAGGATGTCTTGCACAGAGTTCAAATAGAAGAGGGCCTCCTTCTAGGTTCTAAGGTCTTATGAATGCAAAAATACCAAACCTCTTTTGGAAATGATATTATGTTGATTATGCCAAGCCTTAGAATACATCGCCTTCAAAATAAGAATCACTAACCTAAGTAAATGAAGGTAGCATGGTATTATGGAAAGAAGAGAATTTAGATTCATACATACTTGGTTTGCATCCTAAACTCTATAATTTACTAGATTTGTAAGTCATTTAGCCTATTTGAACCCTGGTTTTCTCATTTGTTGGATAAAAATAATAAGAAATTTAAGAATCCTCCTATAAGGTTATTGTGAGTAACAAGTGAGGTAATGTGATCCTAAAAGTAACAACTTCAATTATTATTATGGTCCAAGGGGCGGCTAGGTGGCTCAGTGTATAGAGCATTGGCCCTGGAGTCAGAAGGACCTGAGTTCGGTTCCGGCCTCAGACACTTAACCCACACAAACAAAAAAAACCTAGCCATATGACTTTGGGCAAGTTACTTAACCCCAACTGCCCTCCAAAAAGCAAAAAAAAATTATTATGGTCCAAACTATGCTATTCATATATGGCTGGTGTGTTGAACCGGCCCATCGGCTCATAAGTTGGATAGGTATGGAAGATGTATGATGAGTTGGGTCCAGAATTGAATATAAGAAGTCAAGAAGGTTAAATTCTGGGTTACATATAGGAAATGGAATAGCACTTTAGGTGATCTCAGTTTCCTGCCTTTAAATAGCAATATTCTTTCAGTGATGTTATGTGGCTATGAATCACGGAACTCTACAATTTCTGAAAAAATCAAAATTTTGACTCATGCAAAACACATTGGAGATAGTCATAGTAGGCCTAAGTTGCCTGCAACCAATGACCAATTAGGACTTGTGTGCAAGAAGTGGCAAAAAATATCAACTAGGAGATGCATGATATGAAAAGGAGGTGAGATGTTCATATGATGAGAGTGAAGAATAACTAATGAATAGCTCAAGTTCTCCAATGGTACTCAGGTAATATTAAAAATTCTGAAGGAAGTCTTCCAGGACATTGAGTATACCAACCCCCAACCCCATAGAGAATTTATGGGATGCCATAGACCAGAGAAATAGTACCACATGGGAAATCGTGAGTGAATTTCAACTTGAACAATTCACGGAAGTACCCAGATCATGAATTCCCTTATAGTGTTGAGTTGATTATAATTATGAAGCTTATGTGTATTATTTGATTTACTTTTAATGACAAGCTTATAAACATTAGCATCTTTATTTTGCAGAAAGGAAAACTGAAATTTAAGAAAAGAGACAAAGGGAAACTCTATAACCTCATGCCAATATAGCAATTAGATCAATGGAGCACCATCAAGCAGCAACCAGTAACAATACCAAACAGAGAATACACACACACACACACACACACACACACACACACACACACACACACACACATATATATACATATATATGTTCCTGCCAAAGACTGCATGCATGTAAGACTACACACCCTGTCAGTAGGTCCAGAAGAAGCAACATATGATATCACCAGAACATATTGGTGGCCCTATAACACTAAGGTATGATCTACTCTTTTATACCTATACCCTTACCACATTCCCTATCTATGTGCCCCTTTACCTATGTTTTCTTCCACATGCTCCCTAGTATTGTGTGCCCTTTTTCCATTGGTGGTGTGTTTATGTGTGGGAGGATATGCCCCTAGTTTATAAGGGTATTTTCCTATTGCTCCTTGCCTTCCCATACAATTAATTTCATTAAGTCCTTTTTATTTTGAATTAATGGTGTCCTCTGGCTGACTAATAAAAGTAAACACGCTGGTGGGGCTTTAAGTTCTGATTTTGAGTGAATGCAGAAAAACAGTGTATCAGTGTCCCAGTGTACCTTGAACCTGAGGAAGTAGGGTAAAGTTAGGGGAAATCTATGTTCAAATTAGAGAGGAATTCCCTGAGGTGTTAGGGCAGAATACTTCAAAATACTACTCCCCCGACCCACCCTAGTCATGCAGTCAGGTTACAAAAGAAAAACAGAATATCAGCTATATACTTTACAGAAGAACCAATTTTTCTCTCAGGTTGCTAGGGTACCATCCTAGCTCAGGGACACTAGCTTGCTATCATCCTTTAAAAGATTCAACATCCCTTTGATTTCTCAATTATATAGGATCCTTTTGTAATTCTTCCTAAACAGAGAGGAGGAGGGAGAGAAAGAAAGCAAGAAAGCATGCTATTTAAATTTCTATAGATATTTTAAAATATCCTCTGTACAAAATTGGACGAATCTTTTTAAAGTGCTGGTGAACACTTAGGCAGGCTACAGGACACAGGATAATTAAAAGCCCTTCTCATTCTATAGATGGGAAGTCTGAAGTAGAAAATTGCATTTTTTTTAATGTGGACATATGCTTGGCAAAGGAAATAAGCAAGAGGAATAGAAATGAGGCATCAGAGAAAGGGGATTAGGAACAAAAACACAGAAAAGATAGAACAATTCCAGGCTATACTCTCTCATTGCTTACACAAAGACTATTAATACAAATGCTGGAGGAAAACCAGTATAACAGCATGGGCATGCACACTGAATAGATGAAGAAAGGACAATAAAGCTTGTATACATAGCCAGATGAGAGCATATGAGAAGATGAGAGGTCTGGAGGAAAGCCGAGAGTGATGTGATAATACTCAGTACGACAAATAGCAGAAAAGGTTGGGGTGGGGGGTGAAGGGGAAGATACGGGGAGATGCATGGAATTTCAGTGGCCTGAGGGATGGAAATGATCACTTTGCAATCATATTTCCTACTCCTTCCTTCCTTCCACAGTAGAGACCAGCCAAGTTGGGCTACTTGCTGACCAATGAATAGGTCCTTTGGTTTTCTACCTTTGTTCACATCATTAGTATTCTGCTTTCAATCCCCTTTACCCTTATGTCAAATGACAAAATTCCTATCCAACCTTCGAGGCCCAATGTGAATATTGCCTCCTTTATGATTCCTTTATTGGTCTTTTAGCCATTAGTGATTGCTGACTTTTCTGCACTCATCACACTTCATATGTACAGTCCAATGGCACTTTTGTATTCCACCCTTATCATTTCATTCTTTCTCTCCTGTTAGAAGGATATATGATTAATTGACTGACCAACCAATTGATTGATCAAAAGATGGAGCATTTATGAAGATTCACAATGTTTCAAGAATTGTGCCAAGCCCTGGGGATAAAAATAAAAGAAAATAAGGCATGAGCTTCCTTTCTAATGGGGGATGAGAACACATGGAGTGTTAGAAGAGGGGGAGGGTTTACATGAGGGATAGTGGTGAGTTGACTAAAGGAAGGAGTAGCAGAGTGGTGGTCTGGTACTGGGCAAAAGAATACAAATGGTCCCCCTAGTAAATTCTAATCACCATGAGGGCAGGAAACTGTCTTATTTTCATTTGTTTCTTCTGCAGCACTTAGTACATTGACTTGTGCATAATAACAGTACCAAAGAATCATCTAAAAGGGACTTTGGGGATAATCTAGATTAATAACCTTGTTTTAGAGGTGATAAAATTGAGGCCAAGAGAGGTACAAGCATTTGCCCTCATAAATAATATATAGCCAAAGCAGAAACTGAACACACGCCCCTTGATTAGAAACTTTGTGGCTTTATTTTTTCCTACTATATGATTCCCTTATTTTTTACAGATGGGGACACAGGTAAAGGAAGGGGAATTATCCAGTCACAGAAGTACCAAGGGCAAAATTTGTACCATGTCACCTGACTCTCCTTTTTACAATGCCAATATTGTGGTTGCCTGATGAAAAAGTATCTGAACATCAATTTTTTGACCTTCCTGGAGCTGTGTATTGGCAGAGAGTGAGACTAGAAGGCGATTTGTAGCACAGAATGTGGATGAGGGGCATGAGAAGTCCCTAGCACCTTTTATCATCAATAATCTAGTGAGTCAATGGTAGCATGGGATTTCAATAAACAAGAGTTATGGTGGAGAGGGCATTCCATGCATATGAGGGGATGGCAAGTAGTTTAAACAAATGAATATCCCTCCCCCCCCACTTACCTCTCTCCACTTATCCATTAGTCTGTATGTTTGTTTTCTTTTCTTTTTAAAGTAATTTAATGTTTTGAGGATGGGAAGGAGGGAGGGAGGGAGAGAGGGAGAGAAAGGAAAATTAACAAAAGGACCAGATTCAAGAAGCTCCTCTTTATCCAAACACTCACAGTCAAAGTTCTAAATGGTACCTACAAATGCTTAAATACTGAAATAGCCAGGTCAGTCGAATGCCTGCCTATAAGTAAATATGTTACTTTGAGAAGGAAGATTCCATCATCTCATAGAGGAACATAGGAAAAGTTCCCCTATAGGATGTGGTTCTTAAAGTGAGCTTTGTATGAAAACATTCTTAGAGGCAGAGGTGAGGAGGGAGGGGTTTCAAGATGTAGGGTGATAGCTTATGCTAAGACATAGAAATGGGAGAGGGAAAATTAAATTTGAGGAGCAGGTAAGTGGTTTAGGTAGGTTTAAGTTTAAAATATATCAAAGAGAGCAATAAGAAACTGGAAAGGTCAGTTGAAGACAAACTATGAGGGATACATGATTTGTAATCCATTCCAGTGTCAAGAATTTGGGGGATAGGGAATGACATGGGTGGTCTGATTCTTAGGTTAAATATTTTGGTGCTTTTGTGGAGGATAGATGGCAGTGGAGGGAATTCGATGACTATTACAATAGTCCCAGTGAGAGGTAATGAAGGCTCAACCAAGGAAAATGATAAAGTGAGTAGAGGAATGAATAGATGTGAGAGATGTTAAAGAGGTAAAATCAATAGAACTTGGCAACTGCTTCAATATGGGGTTTAGGTATAGTGAAGAGTCAATAATGATGCTAAGATTGTGACCTTTGATGATTGGATACATGGTGATGCCCTCAACAGATATAAAGACATTTTGAGAAGGGGTAGGTTGAAGGAGAGAGATAATGACATGATGAGTTTGAGTTATCAATAAGACATTCAGGAGATGTCAAAAATGCAGTTGGACTTGTGGGATTAGAGATTAAGGCTAAATATTTAGATTTGTGAATCATCTGTGCAAAGATGATAATTTAAACTATGGAAAATAATGAGAGATCACTGGTGGAGAGAGAAGAGGGCTTAGGGAAAATCTTGCAGGATATTTATGTCTAGAACAAAGAAAACTAATAACTAGTGGTCAGACACATAAGAGAACCAGGGAAAAACAATGCCATGGAAGCTAAGGGAGTAGGGTAATGAGAAAAGGTCATTGAATTTAATAATTTAAATTATTGTTGACTACCTTGGATAAATTCACTTCGGTACTTGATGGAGTTGGAAGTCAGATTTCAAGAGGTTAAAAATGAGTGAGAGTTAGGCAAGTAGAAGCAGGGGCTGTAGATGTGTGAAAGGAAAGCTGTGAAAGGAAAAAGAGAGATGTTAACAACAGTTTTGTAGGATAGGTGGGTCAAAGGAAATATTTTTTTTTAATATGGGATAGAGCTGAATATGCCTGTGGGCACTGGAGAAGGAGCCAGTAGGTAGGGAGAGAATGAAAATGATTGACAGAATAGAGAAGGATTGATGGAAGGGGAACAGTGCCTCAAATGGGATCAAAGGTCCAAGAAAAGGAATCAGCTTTGGCAAGATCATGTAATCTCCATATCTTGGTGCAAAGGAGGAGATAATGGAGGAATGACATCAAGAGTTTTTGAGGTATGAATTAGGAGAAGAATAGGAGTTCATGAAGAATCAATCTCAATTTTCTCAGAAGGAGGCCATGTCCTCCTATGCAGACAGGCATTAGGGAGGGTATAATGTAAAGAGCTGGAGTGAGGGAAAGGAGCTTTGGAAAAAGATGTTTCAGGAAGCACAAAAGAGTCAATAAAAGGTGAATAAAAGTCTGTTGTTGCAATAGTGAGATTTGTTGTGAGCAGACAAGTTGAGACTGAATGACATGAATTTGTTGAGAGTTTGTCAGTTCATTATTTGGAATGATTGTATGATTTCCCCAAGCAGTACTAAGCATTCAGGGAACATGAACAAAGAAGGTGGATGGTGGGAGTGACCCAGGGTTGCGGGGACATGAACAGCAGAAGGAGAAGGGGGCAAGGTGTTCAAAAGTAGAAGAAAGTGTATACATAATTGAAATGGTTAATCATTGGGTCAAGACTATGAATAGAGGAACATGAGTCTAGATCAGGTGAGATGGACTGAGAGAATATGGCTAGAGAAAAGGATTGAATGAATTGGTGAAAATTCAGGCATAGTCAGGAAGAGGGAGGCAAAGAGAGAGATGAAGGGATAGAAGTTTGCCACCAGATAGGAATTTTAAAGATCAGTATTTTGAGGCAGCATTACTATGAATGATGGTGAGATTTGTTATGGCCACTCTTGTGGGAACCTGAGATGGGATAAAGGTTCAGGTCATGGTGAGTAAGGAGGTTGACAAACTGAAAGTCCAGGGTGTTTGAGGGGATGCCAATGGGTAAATTCCCAAGTAAGAGTAGGGGAAGAGAGGAGGACTTAATCCAGACACTAGACTCCTTGAGAAAGGTACTGATTCCTGCTGGAACTGGACAAATATAGGCTAGTGTGTTACAAGATGATCTAAATACATGGAATGAATCTCATGCCAGAAAAGATTGTTAGGCAATGGTGGCAGAGGAAAGGTCAGTAAGTAGGAGTAAGGAGCAAAAACTCTACCTATACTTCTGGTTTAGTATGTTGGAACATACAGGAACAGAAGCACCTGTTAGAAAAAGGTGGACAGGAATGCAATCTTCTCTTGCCATCAGAAATGGTGTCCAACATGGTATTAATTGTAATAGATACCACAATTGTCTTCATTTTGAATATGAGGAAACTGAGTTCAAAGAAGTTAAATAATTTGCCCCAAACCATACGATTAGTAAGTATTTTATTGTTCAGTTGTTTAGTTTCTTTGTAACCCCATTTGGGTGGTTTGCCACTTCCTTCTTCAATTCATTTTACAGACGAGGAAACTGAGGCAAACAGAATTAAATTACTTGCCCAGATTCACCCAGATACCAAGTGTCTCAGGACAGATTTGAACTCAGAGCTTCCTCATTCCAGGCTTGGTACCCTATCCACTGTACCACTTAGCTGCCGTAATAGTAAATATGGGAAGTAGAATTTGAATCAAAGTCTACCCAATTTCGTGCAACAGTTCTCCACCATGACTTGTTCATATTCACATAGATGGTGACATTTATTATGGCTTGTACCTGCAAGCATCAAGCTAGCCCCATCAGGGAAGCTGGTACGAAGCCACAGAAGTGTAAGAGCATCACATATCTGTTACTGCTAAGTAACTATCATCTGGTAAAATTTAACAACTTGCTTTCAGGGAGGGGAGGGGAATATATGCACATCACACTTTTAAGTTTAATTTGCACTACTTAAATTTTCTCCACTTTTTAAAAGTCAAGTTGGCTACAGCACATTCCCTCCAGTGCATCATTGTGGTTAGAAAGTGACCTTGGGTTCTTCAAGACTAGGCCAGAAGATTAGAAGCTCTTTCAAGTTCTACCTAGCTGAAAAGACTTCAGATAAGACTCAAGTGATGGACTTGTGTATTTCTTGTCACTAGACTCTGTGGGGTGATGACATTTTTAGCCATAGCAACTCCCAAAGATTAAGGTCTAGAATTCTGGCCAGGTGCTTCCACGCCAGAGATAATGAGAGCTTACCTTTACCTGGGGCTTGTAGGCTTACAAAGTCCTTCATGATAACTCTATGACATAAGTATTATTATCCTGCTTCGCAAAGGAGGAAAATTAGGTTCCAAGGAGGCAAATGACTTGCCCAGGGTCACACAGATAATAAAAATGAAAGGAAGAATTCAAATATAGATTTTCCTGTTCCCAAGACCAGCACATGATCCACAGTACCAGTTTACATTAATGATAGATCCTTTAAGTGTTAGTAATATATAGTAATATTTACTGTGGAAGAGAGACAAATGGTGAGGACTTGGGTTCCAATCCTGCCTCTGATAACTATGATTTATGGGGGAGGGAACATGGTGGGGAGAGTGAAGAGTTCCACTTAGGTGAAGTCACTGAAGACTAGAACTGTCCCTCCTAGCCAGGGCCACTGATTGTCATCAGGATCTATGGTTGCAGGAGACAATATTTTCTTCTTGGCTTTACACTCTGCACTAGCAACCCTCTGGCCACAACCAGCTTCAACAGGAGAAGAGTAAATGCATCTTGCTCTGAAAGCAATAAATCTATTTCAGATCAAGTATCATCTGGTTCTTTCCTGACCATAAGAAGTCAGGTTGCAAAAACCAAAAAATGAGGAAAGAAAAGGAAGCTAGAACAGGCCTCATATTTCTGAACCTGTTGATGTTGTTGCCAGAAATCCAAAAAGCATTATGGTAAATGTGCAAGATTTGTGATTTCAAGTTCACTTGGCAATGATGGTTTCCTGAGAAACTTTTCCAAAACTTCTTAATCACATATTGCTATTGTAAAACTGGAATGTGTTAGTAATTTAGTGGTTCAACTCAATTAATTTCAGCAAACATATATATGTCTGATGTGTACAAAGAAACAAGTGACATTCTAGGGAAACAGACAAATTGGCTTTATGGTTGGCTATTTAGCTTCAGCTAATAAAGTCCTTATCTAGGAAAGAATCTCCTAAGAATCCAATTTTATCAAAAAAGCGGTTGTATTAAGAACTTAAGTCTACAAACATTTGGGAAATTTTGCCTCAATCAACAATTAAGCATTTACAAATTACTTGCTATATTCTAAGTACTATTAGGCATCAGGGATATAATGATCAAAGGGAGGCGGTTCCAGCCCTCAGGTGTACCATATATTACTAGGGGGCACATGTTGACCAATAAGTAAATATAAGATATACACAAACCAAATATACAGTAAATGAGGAGAAACTAATTATTGTGAATGTCAAAAAGACTTCCTGAAGAAGGTGATCTTTTATCTGAGCCTGTAAGAGATTTAAGTCTTCTAAGAAGCAGGGAGAGGAGGAGGGAGAATGTTCTAGGCATGGGGATAGCCCATGCAAAGGATCCAAGATGGAAGATAGACTTCCATATAAAGGGAACAGCAATCAAGGTATCTTAGCTACAACATAAAGTATGTGAGGGGGAATCATGTATAGGCATCCTGGAAAGATAGGCTAGTGTCAAGTAGACTTTTATACTTTTAACCTAATGAAAACAGGGATTCAATAAAACTTCTCGAACAGGGGCAGAGGAGTGATGTTGTCAGACCTTAAAATGTTTTTCTTTAGACAATCCATCCTGTAAGCATTCAAGGCCCATGTAGAGCAAAAATAATACCGGATTATCTCCTACAAATATTGAATGACAGTATCCATCACTAAGAATGATTCACAGGAGCAATAAGGGAGTCCTAAGTGGTACTTAAGACACTTATGGGTCAATTTAAAGACAATTTCATTTATTGATCTTTTTGGCTGGCTGGACTTTGTAAATGTACCCAAAAAGTAGGTGGCTTCTGTGTAACAGGGTTATACAAATAGATAGGGAGATGCCCCATCCCACTTAGAAGAGACTAGATTTCCACCATTTGCAGTAATAGGAGGACGATCATGACTGTGCGTTCACTCCTCGCTCTTCTAGCATCAAGTGGGGCATTGAACTGGAATTATATCTGTTACATGTCACATATTTGAAGTCTAGGGGCATACTTCTTTTGGTGTTCAGGATAAAAACCATATTCCCTAGTCATTCTAAATTAACTTATCTTGTGCTTTGCCTCTGCCAGGTCAAGTATTAAAAGTAGGGAGGGAAATATTTTCATTTAAGACCTCAAGGATAATAGTCTAACATTAAGTAGTTAGCTTCCCCTCACCGCATTTTTTTTTCTTGCTTTTTTTAAAAAAAAAAAGCTTTTATTTATTTATTTTTAGTTTTCAACATTCAGTTCCACAAGATTTTGAATTACAAATTTTCTCCCTGTCCTTCCCCTACCCCACCCCAAGATATCGAGCCTACTGAATACCCCTTTCCCCAGTCTCCTCTCTCTTACATCCTGCCCCATCCGCAGCCTTAACTTTCTAGTAGGGCAGGATGGATTTCCATACCCCATTGCCTGTATACCTTATTTCCCAGTTGAATGTAAAAAACAATTTTATTCTATTTTTTTAATTTAAAATTTTTTAAACATTTTTTTTAAACTTTAATTTCCAGATTCTTTCCCTTCTTCCCTCCTTACCCACCCCCACTGGGAAAACAAGCAATTCAATATAGGTTGTACATGTGTAGTTACACAAAACATTTCCATAGTAGTGATATTGTGAAAGACTAACTGTATTTCCCTCCATCTTATCCCCCCTCCCACTTATTCTATTTTTTACTTTGACCCTGTTCCTTTTCAAAGGTGTTTGCTTCTAACTACCCTCTCCCCCAATAAGCCCTCCCTTCTATCATCCCCCTTCTTATTCCCTTACTCTCTACTTTCCTATAGGGTAAGATACCCACTTGAGTGTATATGTTTTTCCCTCCTTAAGCCAAATTCAATGAGAGTAAGGTTGACCCATTCCCTTTCACCTTGCTGCTCTTCCCCTCCATTGTAACAGTTTTCTCTTGCCTCTTTTATATGAGATAATTTACCCTATTCTATCTCTACCTTTCTCCTCCAATTATATTCCTCTCTCACCTCTTAATTTTATTTTTTAGATATCATCCCTTCCTATTCAACTGATCCTGTGCCCTCTGTCTATGTGTACATGTACACACATATACACATACTCACATATGTATTTATATACACATACACCCTCCTATACATACATATATATGTATGTATACATATGTATATACATATATATGTATGTATACATATGCATATACATATATATTCCCTTCAACTATCCTCATACTGAGAAAAGTCCCATGAGTTACAATTATTGTTTTACCATGTAGGAATTTAAATAGTTCAACTTTAATAAGTTCCTTATGATTTCCTTTTCCTGTTTACCTTTTCATGCTCCTCTTGATTCTTGTATTGAAAGTCCAATTTTCTGTTCAGCTCTGGTTTTTTCATCAAGAATACTTGAAAGTCCTCTATTTCACTGAATGACCATATTTCCCCTGAAGCATTATACTCAGTTTTCCTGGGTAGGTGATTCTTGGTTTTAATCCTAGCTTCTTTGACCTCTGGAATATCATATTCCAAGCCCTTCGATCCCTTAATGTTGAAGCTGCTAGATCTTGTGTTATCCTGATTGTGTTTCCACAGTACTCAAATTGTTTCTTCCTGATAGCTTATAATATTTTCTCCTTGACTTGGGAACTCTGGAATTTGGCTATGATATTCCTAGGAGATTTCTTTTTGGGATCTTTTTTCTTTTTTAACAAATGCTTTATTAACTTCTGGTTTACATCATTCATTTCTGCCAGATTTTGAGTTACAATTTTTCCCCATTTTTCCCCTACCCACCATCCCAGAATAGCAGTCCCACAAGATATCCCCTCATCCAATCTGCTCTCTCCCATATCTTCTCCCATACCCCCTTCACTTTTCCATTAGAGCAAGGTGAATCTCTGTGCCCCAATGCCTGCACATCTTATCTCCCAATTACATGCAAAATAGTATTAATAATAGTATTTATATATTTGAAACATTTAATTTTAAGACCTTGAATTTCAGATCCATTCCCTTCCTCCCTTGTCACCCATTCCCTCTGGGAAGATAAGTAATTAAGTATGTGGTGTACATGTACAGCTATGCAAAACATTACCATAGTAGATATATTGTAAAAGGCTGCTTATAATTCCCTCCCACCCACTTGGTCCATTCCCTACTTTAATCCTGTCCCTCTTCTATAGTGGGTACTTCCAACCTCCCCTCCCCCCTAGAATGCCCTCCCCTCCATAATCCCCCCTCTCATCACCCTCCCCCCTACTCTCCTGCAGGGTGAGATATCCCATTTAGTATGGAGGTCATTCTCTCCCTGAGCCAAATTCAATGAGAATATGATTTTGCCTTTTTGCCTTCCTGTTCTTCCCCACCCCTGCAACCACTTCCCCTTGTTTCTTCTGCATGAGATAGTTTACCCTACCCTGTCTCTCCTCATCTCTTCTTGCCACTTTCTCTCACCTCTTAACTTCACCCCTTAAGTATCATCCCTTCCCAACAAATTCAACCTATGCCCTGTATCCATGTATAACTGTAAACATATATACACACATTCACATATGTATTCACATGCCCAAATACCCTTCTTCCATTATTTTCATACTGAGAAAAGTTTCATCAGTCACAGTTATTGTTTTTCGATGTAGGATTGTAAATAGGTCAACTTTGATAAGTTCCTTTTGATTTCTTTTCCCTGATTACCTTCTCAGGCATCTCTTCCTTCTTGTGTCTGGATGTCAAATTTTCTATTCAATTCTGGTTTTTTCCTCAAGAATGCTTGAAAGTCCTCTATTCCACTGAATGACCATATTTTCCCCTGAAACAGAATACTCAGTTTTGCTGGGTAGGTGACCCTTGGCTTCAATCCCAGCTCTTTTGCCCTCTGGAATATCATATTCCATGCCCTTCGATCCCTCAGTGTAGAAGCTGCCAGGTCCTGTGCTATTCTGGTTTTGTTTCCACAATATTGAAATTGTTTCTTCCTGACTGCTTGGAGTATTTTCTCCTTGATCTGGAAATTCTGGAACCTGGCTATAATATTCCTGGGAGTTTTCTTTTTGGGATCTTTTTCAGGAGGTGATCGGTGGATTCTTTCAACCACTATTTTGCCCTCTGGGTCTAAAACATCAGGGCAATTTTCCTTGAGAATTCCTTGAAGGTGATTTCTAGGTTCTTTCTTTGATCATGGCTTTCAGGTAGTCCAATAATTTTTAAATTATCTCTCCTGGGTATATTTTCCAGGTCAGTGGTTTTTCCCATGAGATATTTCACATTGCCTCCTATTCTTTCATTTGTTTTGATCTGTTTAACAGCATCTTGATTTCTCATAAAGTCACTAGCTTCCATTTGCTCCAGGCTAACTCTAAAGGAATAAATCCCCTCAGTGAGCTTTTGTGATTCTTTTTCCATGTGGCAAATTCGGCTTTTTAAGGCATTCTTCTCCTCATTGCCCTTTTGGGACTCCTTTGCTATTTGAGTCAGTCTATTTTTTAAGGTGTTATTTTCCTCAGTCAGGCTGTTGACCTTCATTTCATACTTTTCCTGCATCCTTCTCATTTCTCTTCCCAATTTTTCCTCTACTTCTCTTATTTGATTTTTAAAGTCCTTCTTAAGGTCCTCTATGGCCTGTAACCCACTCATATTTTCCTTTGTGGCTTTTGAAGCAGGATTTCTGACCTCGCAGTCCTCCTCCTGTTCTATGCTTAGACCCTCTTTGCCCCCCAAATAAAAGTCTAATATTGCATTTTTCTGTTTATTTTGTTTCCTTTGCCTCGGCATGTTGCCACTTAATTACTTGACTTTTGGGCTTGTTGCCACAGTAGGACTCTGCCACCAGACAAGGGAGCTTCTATCCCAAATCTGGGGTCTTCACAACTTCCGGTTCTGGCAAGCTGGATCCCCACCCCACAACCTCCACCCCAGACCACAGTCCAGATCCAGGGAGGTTAAAGCAAGAGCGATTAGCCCCCAAGACTGATCGCTGGATCTCCCTACAGTTCATAGGCCAGGAGCTGGAGCTGCCTCTGAAAACTACAAAATGGCGTGTCTCCTCAGCGGCTTCTAGCCCCCAGGGGAGGAAGCCGACGTATTCCCCAAATACTGGTCCCAAAGTCCATAGGGCACTAACCTCTCACTTTGTCTTAGGCATGTCTGTGTTGATAATTCTGGAATCACCACAGCTGCTGGTGTTCTGGGGTCCCTCTAGCCAGCTGCTGGCCTGGCTGCCCTGGGGCTAAAACCTCGCCTCAAGCGGACCTGGGCTCAGCTCTCTGCACACTGGGTTGTCGGATCCCAGAGCACTGCGTTGGCCCTTCCTGCAGGGCTGCTGGGCTGTCCTCAGCAGGAGGTTAGCTTCTCTGTGTCATTCTGTGGGTGCTGGGGCAACAGAAGTTGTTCAGAGTCCCCTTTTACATGGTTTGGAGGTGATCTGGGGGAAGAGCACCTTGGCCAAGCTGTTTCTACTCTGGGATCTTTTTTCAAGAGGTGATTGGTGAATTCTTTCAATTTCTATTTTGCCCTCTAGTTCTGGAATATCAGGGCAATTTTCCTTGAGGATTTCTTGAAGGATGATTTCTAGGCTCTTATTTAATCATGGCTTTCAGGTAGTCCAATAATTTTAAAATTATCTCTCCTGGATCTATTTTCCAGGTCAGTGGTTTTCCCCATGAGATATTTCATATTGCCTTCTATTTTTTCATTTGTTTGGATTTGTTTTATAGTATCTTGATTTCTCATAAATTTATTAGCTCCCATTTGCTCCAATCTAATTTTGAAGGAATTATTCTCTTCTGTGAGTTTTTGAAATTCCTTTTCCATCTGGGCAATTCAACTTTTTAAGGCATTATTCTTCTCATTAGCTTTTTGGGTCTCTTTTTGCCATTTGAGTTAGTCTATTTTTTAAGGTATTATTTTCTTCAGTATTTTTTTTGGGGGGGGTCGATCTCTTTTAGCAGCTTGTTGCCTTGCTTTTCATGATTTTCTTGCGTCATTCTCATTTCTATTCCCAATTTTTCCTCCACTTCTCTTACTTGATTTTCAAAATCCTTCTTGAGCTCTTCCATGGCCTGTAACCAGTTTATATTTTTCTTGCAAGCTTTTGAGTTTTGACTCTGTTGACTTCTTCTGGTTCCATGTTTTGATCCTTTTTGTCCCCCAAAAAGGATTCTATGGTTGGATTATGCTTCTTCTGCTTGCTCATCTTGCCAGCCAATTACTTGACTTTTGAGCTCTTTGCCATGGTAGAACTCTCCTTCCATAGTGGAGAGAGCTGTGTCCCAAATCATTGGGCTTCTTGCAAATATTGTTAGAGGTCTGAGGAGGGTGCCCCCTCTAGAGACACCTCAAGCTCTGGCAAGCTGGTCACACACCATAGGGACCACCACCCAAGACTGTGATCCAGATCCAAGCAGGTCAAAGCAAGAGCAATTACTCTCTGAATGATCACTTTGTCCTCCTACAATCTGCAGGCCAAGAGCTCCTGAGGCAGGAACATAGCAGCAGCTGCAGCTGCCACTCCACCTCTATCTCTCACCCCAGGGGCAGGGGCAGGACCCTGCTCTTCCATCACCTGGTTCCAACAGAGTTCCCCACTGACTTTTTACTTTCTTTTTGTTGTTTGTGGGTTGAGAAGTCTGGAAATTACCACAGCTGCCAGTGATTCACTCACCTAGTCTGCTCTGGCTGGTCTGAACCACTGGTTGGTGCAGCTCTGAGTCTGGGACCATGCAGCTTACACAGGACTGTGCTTGGCTCCCAGTTCGTTGTGATAGACCCTTCCTGTTGGCCTGCCAGGCTGCCTTCAGTGGGAGATTTGTTTCTTTCTGTCACTTTGTGGGTTCTGTAGCTCTAAAATTTGTTCAAAGTCATAATTTACAGGTATTGGAGGTGGTTGGAGCAGGAACTCAGCCAAGTTCCTGCTTTTACTCCACCATCTTGGCTCTGCCTCCACCATATTTTTTTAATATAAAACACAACAAAGTGTATAGATTGCAAAGCTATTTATCAAATGAAGCCAGTCAAAAAAAGTAGTTAATAAAGCCATTCAGATTAATTTAGATGAAATTATATAGAAGAGTTAGGGGGTCCAGGGAGAAGGATGCAATTTCAACTTGATTTGGGGGAGAGCTATTTCACTCAATGAATCTATTTGTAAGCAGTCTCTGGGGATAGAGGTGCTCAGAATCACCAAATTTAGTCAGGCTGGTCCTTAGATTAGAGAATCATGATCTGAATAGTGCCTTCCTTTCCTGGAAGGACCTTTCAGAACTTGTGTTCTATTTGTGTAGCCTTCCAAAAGCCATTAAGAAATCAGAAGAAAGGAGACATAAAGATAGAGGACAAATAAGGAAGGTTATGAGACCACAGATTTAGAGGTGGAAGGGATTTTAATGATAATTGAGTCCAACCTCTTCTTTCCACAGATGAGGAAAGTGAAGGGCAATTAGTTTAAATATCTTTATCATGGTCACACAGCTAGGAAGAATTTGAGGTAGGGCTTTTAGAAGGAGAAGGAGAAATCATCAGAGTCATTCCCATGCCACAGGGGATCTCTGGAATAGAGAGATTTTTTTAAAAATTATACTTGGAAAAATAAAATTAAATCAAATACATTTGTAAATTATAAATAATAGTTGTAAAATAAAATCAGATGGAGTTAGTATAGGAGTCATATCAGTATGTTCAAAGGAGACTGCTAAGAGAGGGCAAGGAAAGGCTATGAAGAAGTCTCCTTCATGTATTTGATTCTATTATACCTAGTATCAAAGGAATTAATTTCTACTGTTGGTGAACTTTTAATAGCATGTTTGAGAATTGGACCAAGAAGTATCTACTATACCATGTTTGCACTCTCTCTCTCTTCCCCTCTTTCTCTCCCCCCCTTCTCTCTCACACGCACACACTATAAATATATACACACATACATATATATGTACACATAATACATGTATACAAATATATGCACATATGCCAAGAACAAACATGACATGTGTATTTTTTTTTAGTCTATGTGTATACATTTGGTGGAAGGGATGACTAGATCTATTAGGGCAAGTAACATTCTAGTTGCATGGATGTTGTCTACAGTGATGTACAATAGTGGTGGGGGAGGGGGAGGGTTGACCATGCTGACTCACTGAAGAAGAAGTGAACATAGAAGGAAAGGACTTATGTATCTAAAGACCTTTATGGCAGCACTGTTGTAGCAAAAAACTAGAAATATGGTAGGTACCTAGCAATTGTGGAATTATTGAACAAATTGTGTTATATGAATATAATGGAATAGGATTGGGCTATAAGAAATAATGAATATGACAAATTAAGTGAAACCTGGAAAGACTTTTATGAACTGTTGTAGAACAAAATGAATAGAGCCAGGAAAACAACTTGCACAGTGACCATAATGGTGTGAGGCAAACAACTTTGAAAGCCTATAAAACTGATCTATTCAGTGACAAATTATGACTTCAGGAGACTGATGATGATCCCTGGAATTCAAATCTTAGCCAAGATGTGATGGACTAGAGCCACAGAATAAGAGATATATTTTCAAACATGGCCAATTTGTTGAATTATTTGATTTTGATTTTTTTTTTTTGGTTAGAATAGAGGGCTTCTATTTGAAAGGAAAAGAGTTTGGAGATTATGACCAGGATGGAAATAAAAGAAAGAAAAATACACAGAAGAAATCAAAAGGAGGTCAGAAAGAGATACAAAAAGGGCAATTCTATTGAATCAAATATATAATTTAAACTGCATACATTTTCTTTCTTATACAAATCTCTTTTTTGTTCATTATATACTAAAATATTGATGTTTGTTGATGATTTTTTATAATAAAAGAGAAAATTTAATATGTGCCACTATACTGTTGTCCTTCCTTTCTGAAGGGACCTTTGAAGCTGAGCCACTGCATCCATACTTGGCAGTAGTTTTTCATGGTAGCCATTCAAAAAACTCAGCTGAGAGAGGAGAGAGAGAGAGAGAGAGAGAGAGAGAGAGAGAGAGAGAGAGAGAGAGAGAGAGAGAAGGAGGGAGACAGAGACAGAGAGAGGAATAGAGAGAAGCAGAAGAAGATGAGGAGGAGGAAGAATAGAGGAAGGGAGAGGTAGACAGAGACAGGAGAGGGAAGGAGAGACAGAGACAGAGAAGAGAGAGGAGAAAATAGAGGGAGAGAAAGAGAAGAAAAAAAGATACTATTAATGCAACATACTACCTCCATACATGCTTACCAGTTTTCTGCAGGCTTGTCAGGTACAGTCTAGCCTCCACCTCCATCTAGCCTTGAAATGCTGGCTGCCAACTCATGCCACATAATTTCCCTCCCTCACTTTATACAACTGGTCTGCTCCGTGGCTTATTCTTCTGTTCTGACTTGATTTCTTGGCACGATTTCTTCTTCCTTCTTTGGACTCTTAGTTTATAGACACAAAAAGAGAATCTGAAATTTTCCAGTAAACAAGACAGGAAACCTGATTCTGGGGGACTTTTCATATACTATTTTATAAAAGAATCTAGTCAAAGCAAATAATATAATAAAACAAGAAGAGGAAACTTTTTTTTTTTTGCCTGTAAACCCTCAGTGGTGGAGGGTAGTGAGTTCACAGGAATTAAAAGGATTGAACAAGTAAATAATCTTCCTCAGAGCTAAGAATGATTCACAAGTTATATTAATGACATGAGTCATGAAATTGAGAGCAGGCTTCTTAATGTGTCTATTGATATCAAGCCAGAGATGGAAAGAGAGAGGATGTGTGCAGCACCTGGGAAGACAGAATCATAAGTCCAAGATGAGGAAGGTATTCTGAGACAAGATTAAGGGCCACCCCCTCATCATCAGTGAAGGAGATAGGAAAGGATGTCAGCAGGATATGATTAGAAGAGAGAAGAATGAGCACACAGAAAATAGCCTCATTTTTTTTTTTCTGTGAAATGGGAAGTGAGGTCTTTAGCAGAGTAAGTGGGTAGGGAGAAATGGCATGGGAAGGTTGAAGGGGACAAAAGTCTTTGGAAGAGCTGCTGCAGTGAGTGGGATAGGAACTTATTAAGGAGGAATAGTAAGATTGCCTTATTGTAGTGAGGGCCCAGTTAAGTTTAGTGAACATAAATTTGTAGTGGACCCAGTCAACACTTTTATAATTTCTTCCAATAGTGTTTGACAGCTCATGAGTAGGAACAAAGAAGGCAATTGATTAGAATTATCCAGGGCTGAGGTTTGTCAAGAAGAAAGGGGAACAAGGGATTCAGGAATATTGTAGAGTTGAACTAGCTCATCAAGAGGTCAAGTTTGGGAAGGAAGGAGACTGAAGACAGAGTAAGGATGGTAGAGTACTAGTAAATTTCCATAAAGGAAGTTTACAAATATGAGAAGTTCTGAAGAGGGGGCTGGACCAGGGAGTACCAGGCATCTGGAGCAACCTGTCTAGAGTAGAAATAGGTTCTCCTCAAAAGCAATAGGGTTGGGAAACCAGAAGGTTTTTTTTTTTCTTTCTGAAATACCCAAAACCTTGTTGGACACATAGTTAGGACAGTATGAGGCAGAAAGAGAGAGAATAATCAGAGAAATAGGAAGAAAAAGAGAGTCCAAAGGAGGTGGGGATTTCAGGAAGGATGAGGTTTCTCTATTAAATCCAGGAGAGGGATCAAAGAAGCTGAAAATTGAGAAAAGGCCATAGATTTAAGGTTGGAAGAGATCTCAGAGGTCCCTTGAAGTGTTAGTGACTTTTCAGGTCACACAGCTAGTAAATGTCAAAAGTGGGATTTGAACTCAGATCTTCTAACAACATTCTTTTCGATGTACCTCATTAGAAAAAAAAAAAAGATATTGTTAATCTTACAACAGTTTTAGTTGTGGGGGAGGGTCAAGGTGGAAGGCAGATCTATGGAGATTATGGAGAGAGTGACTAGTGAAGCATCAGAAGAAATGACTATGGACTATTTATATGAAGAATTTGGGTATGAAAGTTATCAGACAGAGTCACCAGGATCAAACCAATGTTGCTTTGGGATATGAATGACTTAAGCATGTGGCAAAATAAGGTGGGAAAGACAGAGGAAATGGAGAAGATTGTGAGAGGCTGGAATGAAGTCCTTTTGAAGGTAGGAAAGAATGGAATCCAGAGTACAGAGGGAAAGATTAACCATAGAGAGTTAGGCAGTGATCATTTCCCTGAGATTGTAGAGGAAGAAGACCACATAAAGAAATGTACCTTCTGGCCTTGGAGAACCCAGATAAAGAGGCTCCAAAAGGCACCCCAGCTTCTGTCCACCTCTGAGTCATGTTTTCTTTGGACAAAAGAGAAGCTGGGCAAAGCCTTCTTCTGTTCCTATCTTTTGCTCCTATGACAGTGTTGGGCACAGGAGCTGCTTTTTCATGAGGTGAAAAACCAGAGGAATAAATTTTAGAATTTGGATTTGAAACATAATCTCTGCAAGTTTTATATTCTCTTGGGAGAATAGAAATGCCTCTTCCCAGTAAAAGTTGAGAAACAAAGCAAAATACCAGCACAAACTCTGAACTCACTAAGGTCTGTGGGTTGCCCACTCCTTGATTATACACTTGATAGAGTATCTGTAAGCAAGGTGATATGATGACCAAAATGGACCCAAAGCTTGGCATTCTTTGAATGGATTTAACCAGCCTTTCTTTTTCCCTCCAACACTGGGAGAAATCATGCAAACCCAGGACCAGAGGAATTAGTTCTGATACTAGATCTGCCATGCACACATTCTTTTCCTTTGAGCAGTCACTCACCCCATTTTATGCCTCAGTGTCCCTGTTTGTAAAATGGAAATACCCACTCTAGCCTTCTTTATTGAGATTCAGGAAGACCACTTAATGCAATTTTGTTTTGGTTTTATAGATATAAACATGTATAACATGTGTATATATATATACACACACACACATATTTGTATATGTCTACATCTACATTTCTACCTATATATATATATATATATGTATATTTATTGGTATCTGTAATCATATCAATATTTATATCAACATAGATATAAATGCCTTTAAGGATAATAGAGATAAGTATAAAGTTATTAGAAGGAGGAATAGGTAAGCTTCCATGAGTAATATTCTATAGCAGACCCTATCTTAACATTTACACAATTGCCTAAAAAGATGTATGGAATGAAGCATGTTATGTTTGGTTTGGTTTGGTTTGGTTTTTGCCTCTTTTTTTGGGAGTTAAGTGATGTGCCCAAAGTCACACAGCTAGTAAGTGTTAAGTGTCTGAGGCCAGATTTGAGCTCAGGTCCTCCTGAGTTCAGGGCCAGTGCTCTGATCACTGCTCTACCTAGCCACTCCATTACTGCATGCTTATTATTATGTTTTTTTAAAAGAATTTTTGATTTGATAGAGAAAAATGCTACCTTAAAGAATCTATTCTAACAAGAATAAATGTACAAGAAATCTTGTCATGTTTTAACAATGCAATCAGTTTTGTTCAGAGTCCCTCTGATTATTACTATCAAGGGAGCATAAAACAAGGTGATGTGCTAGGCAAAGATGCTTGCTATCATCATGATGTCAATCCAGTACTAATTCTAGATGGAACTGGGCAAAACCTTATAGACTAGAGATGGTGAGATGGTTGAGATACTCCTATTTATGGATTATGTTTATCCCTTCCACATTGCAGGAAGTAGGGGCACAGTTCTCTCACAGGCTGGAAAATCCATATAAAAATTTTTGACCCTCCCTTTGTACCAGAGAAGTCTGAATTTTTTCTTTTCTTTTAAGTCATGTTTATAGTACCCTATTATAAAATTTTGGTTAAGTATTTGGTCATAGGCTATCTTATACAATACTATACATATATGTTAAGCATTTCTGAGTTTCTAAACTTTTTCTATGTCTTCTGCTGGCCTTCATGTGTTTTGACTTCCAAAAAAATTTCCATTTAAATTCTTATGTTGACCCACAATATGTTGAAACTGCAATGGAGAAAATCATGATGTGGAGGGGATAACCGTACTGTGCCAATTATATCCATTAAGACCTGGAATATTTCACAGTCTACTAAATGAGAATAACAATCACTCAAAAGAATCTAACTTAGCTATTCAGATAAGAGAAACCAAGTAGATTAAGATCTTTTTTTTTCTATTTTATGCAGTTGAATGGATAACATATAGAGTTCATCCACTAGTACATATAGCTAGGACAGACACTGCAAATGGACAATGGGCTTGGCCCAAAATTAGACAAGAGGTAGAGAATGAAATATATTGTCTTTGAGAAATCATGCAGAGTTTTTAATAGTTCCAAGACTCTCCCTAGAAACAAAGGTTTGTCTTCTTTTTTTTTTTTAACAACAATATCCTTCCAAAGCTATTGTATGACTGAGTCATGAAATATTCCTGTCTCTGAGGATTTTAATTTAAGGATTACCCAAAGGAAAGTGGAGAGGCAAATGAAGGGCTTGAGTATGCTGTTCCATTTCACATATGGGGAAATATGAAAGAGGTCTTCAGAGAAGTGTGTTTCTGGAAAACAAATGACTTGGTGTAGCTTTAGTAAGACACAACATTCCATTTGTATCCTTATAATGTCAAATAAAGGCAAGAATGGCTCGCAGCGCATTGGGTGGACCCTCTCTGGCAGACTGATGAGATATGGATAAGTGCCATATATTAGGCAACAATGAAGGAACTGTGACGTGAACCTTAGAGAGAATATCCACATCTATGAAATCATAGGTCCATTTGAGTATTCAAGTAATGAACTATACATTTTTTCAAATGCTTGTGTTCTTAGGTCAGGTTCTTAGGTGTCACATACCTATAATTCCAATTGCTAGGTGTCTGAGGCTAATGGATCTCTTGTGCTCAGAAGTTCTGAGCTACAGTGGACTATGATGATTAGGTATCCTTACTAAATTTGGCATTAATGTGATAAGTCCCAGAGGTGGGTGAAGATGGGGAAAGGAACCATGTTGCCTAAGGAGGATCAGAAATCAGAGCAGGTCAAAGTTCCTGTACCTGTTGGTAGTGGGATCAGGGCTATAAGTAGCCCAGGAGCTTCCAGTTGAGGAAGATAAGAAGACCTGGTCTTAAAAAAAAAAAAAGTATACGTGCTTGCAACAATTCTTCCTGAATTGAAATTGAATTCTTTCTGCTCCTCCCTCTTCTCCCTCCTCCCTCTTTCTCAGAAAGTTGTGTGTGTTCTATTGAGTAGGATTCAACTCATCAAATGCTCTGCCAGGCACTTGCTCAAAATCTTGAGATTTCCTGGATGGAAATAAAATCCCCTTCTAGAGCAGCACTCCTATAAAGGCACACCTCAGGGATATTGTGGGTTCACTTCCAGACCACCACAATAAAGCAAGTATCACAATAAAATGAGTCATGAATTTTTGGTCTCCCAGTGCACATAAAAGTTGTGTTTACACTATATTATAGTCAAAATACAATGTACATACCTTAATTTAAAAATACTTTATTGCTAAAAAATGTTAACCATCATCTGAGTCTTCAGCAAGTTGTAGTCTTTTTGTTGGTGGAGGGTCTTGCCTTGGTGTTGATAGCTGCTGACTGATCAGGCTGGTGGTTGCTGAAGGTTGGAGTGGTTGTGGCAGTTTCTTCAAATAAGAGAACAATGAAGTTTGACACATCTATTGACTGTTCCTTTTCCTTCAACACTCAGAGGCCATTGTAAAGCTATTAAATGGCCTAATTTCAATATTGTTGTTTCTCAGGGAATAGGGAGGCCAAAGGAGAGGAGGAGAGATGGGGTAATGGTCAGTTGGTGGAGCAATCAGAACACACACACAACATTTATTCATTAAGTCCGCCATCTTATATAAGTGTGGTTCATAAAACCCCAAAATAATTACAATAGTAACATCACAGATTACTGTTCACAGATCCTTATAACAGACATAACAATAATGAAAAAGTCTGAAACATTGTAAGTATTACCAAAACATGACAGAGACACAATGTGAGTACATACTGTTGGAAAAACAATGCCAATAGACTTTCCCCCAATTCAGGGTTGCCACAAACCTTCAACTTGTAAAAAAACAAAATATCTGAGAAGCTCAAGAAAATGAAATGCAATCCATGTAACCTTGAACAGGTCATTTCCTTTCCTGAGTCACAATTTCTTCAACTACGAAATAAGGGATTTAGACTAAAGATAATCTTTGACCCTCCAGGTTCATGAGTTTCTGCATTTCTAAGGCAACACGGAGTAGGCTGGGAATGGGATAGCTTGTAGGCTATCAAAGTACTAGAAAAGTGTTCTATCTTCTGCTTCCACTTATGAAATAGGACACAGGATGGAAGTCGAGCTTTGATGGGAAGGAGAGGACTATCTGATGCATATGGGGAAGAAGACTGTTCCAAAGAAGATCTACCTTATGTGTATATTGCATTCTCTTATTTCAGTGACTTAGGGAAGGCCTTACCACCATATATCTTTCCACCAAAAACAACAATCCCTTTCACCTATTTTTGATACTTGAAATAAGCACAATAGGGAATAAATCTGTCCTCCTTCAGTTAGAGGGGACTTAAAGGGCAAATTCCATTGATGGAAGGAACATAATAATAGATTAATATGAATGTGTACATAAATGAAGCACAATAGAGCCTTTCTTTGAAGGCAGATTTTAGTGGTTCAAGAGAAAGAACAAGTAGAATTCAGGTGTCCAAAATGGGATGAGAGAAAAGACTAAAGAGAGTCTTTAGTAACAAAGGTTACTAGGTTACAAAGTAAAATGTCAATATAGTTGTTACAAATGAAGGAAGGGAGGGAGGGAGGAAGGAAGGAAGGAAGGGAGGGAGGGAGGGAGGAAGGAAGGAAGGGAGGGAGGGAGGGAGGGAGGGAGGAAGGAAGGAAGGAAAGAAGGGAGGAAGGAAGGGAAGAAGGAAGGAAGGAAGGGAGGGAGGGAGGGAGGGAGGAAGGAAAGAAGGAAGGAAGGGAGGAAGGAAGGAAGGAAGGGAGGGAGGGAGGGAGGGAGGGAGGAGGGAAAGAAGGAAGGAAGGGAGGGAGGAAGGAAGGAAGGAAAGAAGGAAGGAAGGAAGGAAGGGAGGGAGGGAGGGAGGAAGGAAGGAAGGGAGGGAGGGAGGAAGGAAGGAAGGAAGGAAAAAAGGAAGGGAGGGAGGGAGGAAGTTACTAAGTAACTGAGGTTACAAAGTAAAATGTCAATATAATTGTTATGTCACATACATTTTTAAAGTACCCAGCACTTGCAGACCAGCCATGTTTGGCAATTGGGGATGATACATAGTTTAGATAAAGTATTATCCACGAAGTCAAATAATTTATGATGTACTAGAGGGAAAAGACAGCAACACTAAATACTATGATAATTGATAATACAAATATTTGAGAGTTTCAAAAGAAAATGCTAATTCTTAGGAAAAAGATTAATTGCCAACCAAGTGGATCATGGAAGGTTTCCTGGAGGAGGTGGTTGTAGAGGTAGGTCCTAAAGGATGAATAAGAATTTAACACCCAAAAAAGGAGATACTCTTGGTTTTAATCCTAAACCATAGCATGGGAGATTACTCAGAAATGAAGAAATACATAAAGGGAGGGGAGATACAAGGGTAACAGTAGATTGTAAGCTCCATTACTGTAAGTATTGTTTTGTTTTGCTGTTGTATCCCCAGTGCCTTATGGAATAGATATTTAATATTTGTTGAATTTACAAGGTTATAGCTTCAAAGATTTAGAGTTGGAAAGGATTCTATGAGATATCTAGGCCAACCTTCTCAATTTCTATATGAAGTGAGGACAAAATTTTAAGTGATGTACCCAGGTTCATAGAAGTTATAATCATCAGGGTGGGATTCAAACCCTGGCCTTTCCACTGAAGAAGATCCACTGGAGATGAATCAATCAACCTGATTAACAAACATTTATTAAATATCTAAAATGTTCTAGGACCTGTGGTAAGCATTGGAAACAGTGACAAGTGAAATAGTCCCTGAACTCAAGGAATTTACATTTTAATAAGGAAAATAACAGGCATAGACATATGTATACACATATATAACAGGTATATACATGTATATATACATATACACAAATTATATACAACATAGAGCTACGAGGTGATTCTGTGGGAGAGGGCACTGGCAGCCAGAGAGTTCGGGGAAGACCTTAGGTGGAAGGTGATGTCTGACCTTCATCTGACCTTCATTTGGAACCATGGGTTCTAAATAATCTTATTAACAATCCATTAGTATCTCGTAGTTACTAGTGAAAACAAGGTTTAAGCAAAGTCATAAGCTTTTTGATTATCATATGACAGAAAATAAGAAAGAGGAGGGTTCCTGCTGAAGGTCTCAGGGCCTAACATTTCATGTGAAACAAACATTGTAGACCCGATAACTTAGCACATAATAGTAGGAAGAAGAAGCTGTGCTCTTAGAGGAGAAAGACAAGGTCTCATCATTGTAAAATAATATTTGGGCACTGAGTAGCTAGGTGTGCCCTATGGCATGCTAGGATATATGTAGATTTCCTGTATCTTTATTCCAGAGTTTTATGATCATGTTGTTAGACTTTCTATCTCTTCCAGTGGGCTAGGCCTGAAATGAAAGCCTGTTATGGATAAATCACAGTGGATGTTAGTCTATGTAAATGAAGAAATAACCTCCCACACAAAATATAGGCTATGACTTTACTTAATTGCTTAGAATCTAAAAATAGTAACTATGACATTTAGTTTTACATAGAGGAAATAAAAGCACTCAGAATTCTTCAACTCTATGGTTTTTCCTTTTCCTTTCTTAATCTTCCTTCCTCCTTTCCTTCATTCCTGCCTACCTCCCTCCCTCTCCCCATTCCTCCCTCTCTTCCTCTGTTCCTCCCTCCCTCCCTCCCTCCCTTCCTTCCTTCCTTCCTTCCTTCCTTCCTTCCTTCCTTCCTTCTTTCCTTCCTTCCTTCCTTCCTTCCTTCCTTCCTTCCTTCCTTCCTTCCTTCCTTTCTTCCTCCTGCCCTTCCTTCCCTCCTTCTCTCCTTCCTTCCCTTCTTCCTTTCTTCCTTCCCTCCTTCTATTCTTCCTTTCTTCCTGCCTTGTTTCAGTTTTTGAGGCTTTGCTCTCTTATTCAGCTTCATTTTTGTATATTACTAACCCTTTATTCAACAAAGATCTTGCCTTTCACTATTGCTGCAGTATAATAGAAAGAACATTGGATTTAACATCAGAAAACATGGGTTCAAGTCCCAGTCCTACTGTAGAGTCCTTGTTCTGCTTGTCTGACAAGTGACTTCATCTCTAGTCTGCTTGGCTTTATCTTCTATAAAATAAGGAGACTGCACTAGATCAGAGATTTATAAGCTGGGGATCCATGGATTTCCAAGGAAGGAGGGGAAAAATTAGATGGGGGAAAATTCCATCTTTATTTTCCCTACTAGCTTAAATCTTCATTTCCTTCTGCTATGAATTAAATTTTTAAAAATTCTGAGAAGGGGCCCATTTGCTTCACCAGACTGTTGCTCAAGGGGTCCCAGACACACAAAAAGGATTAAGAACCTCTGGATTAAATAAGCTCCAAGATCCTTTTTAATATTTTTGACTTATTTTGCAGAAGTTATCAACAAAAGCAGCTCGTTTTTTCTAATCTTTATTTTTAAGAAAATTACATTCATTTTAAAAATTTTGAGTTTCAAATTCCTTCCCTCCCTACGTCTTCTCCACACTGCATTGAGAAGGGAAGCAATATGATACCCATTATATATATGCAGTCATGCAAAACATATTTCTATATTAGCCATGTTTCAAGAAAGAGCAAGAAAAATGAAGTAAATAATATGCTTCAATTTACGCTTAGGTTTTATCAATTCTCTCTCTGGAGGTGGGTAGCATTTTTATGAAGCATCTCTGAAGGGCAAAACATTGTGTTGAGTGCTGTGGCAAATACAATAGTAAAGAAATTCATTTCCTACCAGCCTTTAATGAGCTTAAAATTTATTCAAAGAGAAAACATTTATGTCCATATAAAGGTACCTCTCTGGCTGCCTTTAGAAGTCCACACCATGTTAGTTAGGCTTCTCCTCCTGCCCCTGTATGTCCTCTCTGCTCCTATCGCTTTTTCTCCTTTCCAAATAACTTCCTCATGTTTGTTTTATTTGGCTCTGAATCTATTATAAGTTCAAACTCGTGTGAATAAGTACACAGTCATTCACAGGTCTTCAGGAGTGACTACAAGTCATTGTATTTCCTTCATGTCTATGTCACTAACATCAAAACAATGAATATCCGTTCTACCTCCATCCCATAAAATCCCAGTTTCCTTTCAGATCAATGATGAATGGCAGTGTGTCCAAGAGACAGTTGAAATTAACATGGCAACATTTACAAAGGGAAAAGGACTCTCTATATGTTTATAAAATTGCAGCAGTGTTTGGATTAGGGCTTCATCAGCATTAAAAAAATTTTTTTTTGAAAGTTAAACTTGGCCAACAAAAAAGAAATAGTACTCTGTCATCACATTCAAAGGCAGATTTTGGTCCTGAACTTTGGCAAGAAGCAAAACACTTGATAGGCCTCAGTTATAATCTAAACACTGTATTCTGACCATTTGGGGAATGAAATTAATTGCTTTTACAGATCTAGTCTGCTTGGGAAATAGACTACAGGTTACAGCTGGGGTGCAAAATACTTTCTTTAAAGTCAAAAGGAAAACTTATGCAAATGAGCCTGTTATGAAGAAGCAAATTTCAGCAAGTGTAATACACAGGAAAAACTGTGAAAATGGGGTTTCTTTACTATTCTTGTTCAAAGAGAATTTCTGGCTTCCAAGTGGAAGCAGTCATTCCTTATGATGGGTAATCATTTTTCCAATCTAACTTTTGCAAGATTAAAACGTATCTCTTACATTTACCCCTTCCTTTCTATCTCAATGACCATCTAACCAAATTAATCCATCAAAATATTTTTTTTTTTTAAAGCAATTGGGGTTAAGTAACTTGCTCAAGGTTACACGGCTAGTCATTATTTATGTGAGGGTACTCATTTTCTGAGGCCGGATTCGATCTCGGGTCATCCCAACTCCAAGGCCGGCGCTCTTACTCACTGCGCCACCTAGCCGCCCCGTTAGGGCAATTGGGGTTAAGTAACTTGCCCAAGGTTACACGGCTAGGTTTTTGTTTGTATGGATTAAGTGTCGGAGGCCGGCTCCGAACTCAGGTCCTTCTGATTCCAGGGCCGGCGCTCTATTCACTGCGCCACCTAGCCGCCCCCATCAAAATATTTTTTAAGCACTTAGTGTGTACCAGGTACTTTACTAATTGCAGAGGAAACAAATAAAAACAATGTGTCTGCCCCTAAGGAGCTTCTCTTCCAACGGAAACAATACAACTATTTTGAGGCAATGTAGTAGTGGATAGAACCCTGGACTTGGAGTTAGGAAAACCAGGATTTGAATCCCATCTTTGGGTATTTATTAACTGTATGACCCTGGGCATCTTATTAACCTTTTGGGTCTTAGTTTCCTCAACTAAAGAATGAGGGGGGTTGTCTCAGTGAATTCTAAAGCTCCTTCTAACTCTAAATACATGATCATTCATTTCCTTTTATCTGGACTACTGCAATAGCTTTCTCACTACTTGACCCTCATTCCATTCCATGGCTGCCAAATTAATCGTCCTAACACATAGCCATGAACATGACGATACCCTATTTAAAAGCGTTCAGTGCCTCCCTGTTGCCAGTGAAAAGGATAAACTTTAAATTCCTTAACTTGACCTTCAAGGACTCCATAATCTACTCTTCCAGATTTAGCTCTTACAGCTTTCCTATGTAGTGGACGCAGGGGGATCTTGTTCAAGGACCCAAAAAAAACTGTTTTCAATTCAGTGAGTCAATAAGCATTTATTAAATGCCTACTATGTGCTAAGCACTGTGTTAAACACTAAGGATGCAATTACAAAAAAAAAAATGCAGTCCCTGCCCTCAAGGGGCTTATAGTCTGACAGGAAAAGATAAAATGCAAAAGGAAACTGAAAAATAGAGGGGAAACAAAGGGAGGAGGTACTTGATATGTAGGCATGGTGGAGAAATCAGTTAGAGTCTCAAAGTAGCAGCTTGGTGAGAACTCCTCAGGGGTCTGAGCTGGACTCTCTCTGTTAATTTGGAGTTCATGGTCCCATTCTCCAATCAGAGAAGCAGAGTGTAGTGATGAAGTGGAGTGCCAAGGTTGATGAGATCTTCCAGGATGATGAGGTTATCCCAATAAAGAAGTTCTTGGAGTGTGGTGAAGAATTCCTAGCTTGGAACATTATTAGCTGTGTGTCCCCTTGGATATGACTTAATCTCTCTGGGATTCAATTTCTTTATAGGTAAAATCAAATTCAATTGCAAATATGTCATCATCTTCCTGATGTCATGGTCCTCTTCAAGAATGAAGGACAAACCACAACAACACAAGGTAAAAAGACACTACCTTGTACGGTTGTTGTGAGAAAAGCAATTTGTAAATTTTAAAAGACTTTTTTCTTATTTTCATAAGAAATTAAAAAACAACAAGCAAGTAATCAGTTTCCACTTCCTGATAAAGTTATTGATAGACTGACACCTGGAAGAGTCAAGATGGTGAAGGACCTTAGATAATACTTTGTTGAGTGATCTGGGGCAGTTTATGGGAGAACATGATAACTGCTTTCAAGTTTCTGAAGTGCTACCATATAGAAAAAGGGTGAGAGGGGCAGCTAGGTGGCGCAGTGAATAGAGCGAGGCCCTGGAGTCAGAAGGACCTGAGTTCGGAGCCAGCCTCAGACACTTAATCCACACAAACAAAAACCTAGCTGTGTAACCTTGGGCAAGTTACTTAACCCCAATTGCCCTAAAGGGGCGGCTAGGTGGTGCAGTGAGTAAGAGTGCCGGCCTTGGAGTTGGGATGACCCGAGATCAGATCCGGCCTCAGAAAATGAGCACCCACACATAAATAATGACTAGCCGTGTAACCTTGAGCAAGTTACTTAACCCCAATTGCTTAAAAAAAAGGGGGGGGTTAGAATTATTTACCTTAGTCCTGGGGAATCAATCTAGAAGCAATGGGTGGAGGTTGCATAAAATCAAGTTTACATATCTTGTAAAGGGAGAAAAAAATCTGACTTTTTTACAGTGAAAGTTATCCAAAAGTGGAATAGAATGCTTTGAGAAATAGTGGGTTTTCCCTTCCTAGAACTCAAGCCAAAGCTTAAATTATAATGATGATAATAGCATTTAAATAGTCCACCTTACTGGATTATTGTGAGTTTCAAATGAATTAATACATGTAGAACAGTTTGCAAACTAAGATGCTATATGAATGCTAATAATAATAATGATGGCAATTATTATTATTTTCTTATTACACAAGATCCATACAGAGTAGGGGCAAGCTTAGAGGAGAAGGCTCTAGAAGCATCACCAACTTCTTACTGAATATTTCTTTCTTTCTTTCTTTCTTTTTTTTTTTTTGCTTTTATTTTGGAGGGGGGAAGGGCAGGGCAATTGGGGTTAAGTGACTTGCCCAAGGTCACATGACTAGTTAAGTGTTAAGTGTCTGAGGCTGGATTTGAACTCAGGTCCTCCTGACTCCATGGCTGGTTCTCTATTCACTGCACCACCTAGCCACCCTTTTACTGAATATTTCAAATGAGGGAAATGATTGTTAATAACCTATCAGTCATATCAGGGGAGACCCAGGGTTTTTTCCCTTTCTATTTCCTCACTCAAAACCTAGCCTTTAAAGGACATTCTTGACCAAAGAATTCAACCCACCCAGACCATCTTATCAAACCCCTTCCCCCACATTGTTCTACTCAGGTAAAATTAGGTGGAAAATAGGTCTCTATAGTGCCAATGCAATATTCATAGCACTGATGGTGACTACGAACATGCCAGCATAGTTCTAATTGCAAAATATAACAGACTCTCCATATAGAAAAAAGACGCAAAACATTTATTCAGATGCCAGAAGCCAAATCCCCAAACTGGAAAACTGAATTCATCATAGAAACAAAGAAATCTATACACAATAACACTACAGAGACCAACACCATCCCAAAGCCTTCCCACAAACACTTACAATATAACTGTCTGCTTGCCTGTGTCCTCTCTCCCCCCCAGCTCTAACTACTCTGACTCCCAGTTTCCTTCCATCTCAGCTCCACCCTTCCTACTCTACCTGTTCAGCAAACACCTCCCACCACAGGCTCCATGTGATTACATTCAGTCTATTAAGGGGCAGGGAAGATCTTCAAATTCCTTTAGGCCTATTAAAAGTCAGGGAAGATCTTCAGATTCTCATTACCATTAAGGTCTCTTTATCTAGATTGCCCTAAGCAGGTGTAGTCTGGGGGTAGGTGAGTCTCATTGTCTAAGAATGACCTTATCAGAGTCATATCCTCCAGCCCTTTATTAAAATAAGCCCACCTCTCATTTTAATATTTAATCTTTCCTCAACTGTTAACCAATCAGAGTTGATTTCCACATGTTGGGAACAACCATTCTCTAAGTGTATTTAAATGTTCAGCCACCCCCAAGGTTCATCTTTGGTTTCCTACGGGGCTACTGACCACAATTTATCAATTGCTTGCTAGCCATAATTAATAAATTGATTTTTAATTACACAGAAACATATCTTTTAGACTTTTCATTCATCACACAAATTAAATGTCCCAGAAACATCTGAATTCAACATGTATAAAACTGAACTCTGTATCCTTCCCACAAAATATACCCTTTAACAAACTTGACTATTATTGTCTGAGGCACCACGGTTCTTCTATTTTCTCAAAGTTTGTCATTTCAGCATCATCCCTGACTCTTCACTTGGACATACCACATTGCCCATAAGTTGCCAAATCTTGCTGCTCTTGTATCTGACCCCTTCTTCTAACACACTTTAGGCCCTCATTACCTCTTGCCCAGGTCATTGCAACAGCCTGCTAATTGCCCTCTCTACCTCAAATCTGTTCCCACTCTAGTCCATCCTACACACTGCTGCCAACATAATTTTCCTATCACTTCTCTGCTCAGCAGACTCCAGTCACTCCCCATTTCCTCTGGAATAAAATATAATTTCCTGTTTAGCTTTTAAAGAATTTCACAGTCTAGCTGCATCTGGCTCCCAGCATAATTGTACACTACTGCCCCTCCTTTGTGATATGGCCATACTGTCCTCTCTTACTAACGTAAAATATTCTATGTTTCATCTTTAATATCTTTACATGACCATCCTGCTGGTGACTGGCATGCACACTGCTTCCTCATCCTCACCTCAGAGAACATCGTTTTTGTTTGTTTGTTTTTTGGAGGGCGTTTGGGGTTAACTAACTTGCCCAAGGTCACACGGCTAGGTTTTTGTTTGTGTGTGTGTTAAGTGTCTGAGGCCGGATCCGAACTCAGGTCCTTCTGACTCCAGGGCCAGCGCTCTACTCACTGCGCCACCTAGCTGCCCCGAGTCAGAGAATATCTTGCCTGTCCTGATCGTACAATTTCTAGTTCCTTCCCACCACCAGCAAGCACTTTGTTTTTAATTACTTTATTCGTATTTCCATATGTATGTGTGTGTGTGTGTGTACGTAATTAGTTTGTTGTATTGTCATGTTTAGTCATTTTTTAGTTATGTATTCTTTGTGACCCCATTTGGGGTTTTCTTGGCGAAGATACTAGAGTGGTTTGCCATTTCCTTCTCCAACCATTTTACAGATGAGGAAACTGAGGCAAATGGGGTTGTGACTTGCCCAGGGTTATACAGCTAGTAAGTATCTCAGGCCAGATCTGAGCTATGGTCTTCCTGACTCCAGGGTTGGCACTCTATCTACTTCCTAATCTAACTGCCCCAATATAGTATATATGCTATATAGCCCATAGAGTAGAACCTCGGTTTACAAATTTAATTTGTTCTGAGATGGTTTGTCATGTGATTTGTTCGCATTGCTAAGTGAATTTTCCCATAGGAAATAAAATAAAATTGGATGATTGGTACCGCATCCCCCAAAATATTCATATAAAATAATTATTTATAATTTTAAGTAAGTTTTTGTCCTTAATGCACCTGAAATACAATAGCAATGATTAGTACACGATATAAACCAAAAATAAAACAAATTTACCTTTGAGAAGGGTCATGGCTGGTGTGAGGGAGATGAGAGGGAGGAGGAGGAGAAGGAGGAAGAAGGGTTATTGTTTGGAAAGACAATCTCCTTGCATGTGAACACTGGGGATTTCAGTTTTGGGAGTGTTTTCTCTTATGTTCCTTCAACTAAAAGTAAGATGATCATTACTGCCTTCACTTAGTTTTCGTTTTTTCACTTCACGTTCATGTTTTGACTCACTGATCCTTTTTTCTTTTTTTTCTTTTTCTTTTTTTTTTTTTAAAGCAATTGGGGTTAAGTAACTTGCTCAAGGTTACATGGCTAGTCATTACTTATGTGTGGGTGCTCATTTTCTGAGGCCGGATTTGATCTCAGGTCATCCCAACTCCGAGGCCGGCGCTCTTACTCACTGCGCCACCTAGCCGCCCCTTTAGGGCAATTGGGGTTAAGTAACTTGCCCAAGGTTACACAGCTAGGTTTTTGTTTGTGTGGATTAAGTGTCTGAGGCTGGCTCCGAACTCAGGTCCTTCTGACTCCAGGGCCGGCCCTCTACTCCCGGAGCTCTACTCACTGCGCCACCTAGCCGCCCCGATCCTTTTTTCTTTACATTCGCTTCTGACTAGGAATCTCTCTAACGACACTTATTTTTGACATTGTCTCAGAATGTCACAGAAATGTGGCATTGTATTATTGTTACAAACATTCGTGACTTTCATTGCTACAACCGTATTTGGATGATGTTCTTCAACAAAATTTTGCATTTTTACCACATCTGTTAAACCTCCCTAATCTCATTTGATGTGAGGGATTCCACTCACCTCTCAACCTCCTCCTCAGATGAGATACCCTCCGCCACCTCTCACTATTGCTCTTCATGCAGATCCATCAGTTCATCCATCAGCTCCTGGCTATGTTCCTCCACCAGCTCTTTAATGTCTTTAGCATCCACTGCCAGTCCCAGTGTTTTGCCCAAAGACATGATTTCATCGATGACTGGTTCCTTTTCAGTCACACTCACACCATATTCATGCCTCTCAATTTCTTTTTTCCTTTCCAACATAATGGTCTCCTTCTTCTTTGCACCTTCCTTTTCAATCTTCTTCTTCACTGGGGCCACTGTTATGAATATTGTTGTAGAACACAGTCACTACCATACCCTTTTGTGAAAATCACTACTGTTTGTATATGAACACACATGAATGCACTTGTAATGGTACTGTTAAGAAAGAATGACGCTGTCTTCACAAAGTGTCAATGCCAAATGAGGCCGATCAGCAGGTATACCAACCTGAGGTTCCTTTGTTTGATATATGAAGGCAAAAAAAAAAAGCCCTAGTTGTGTGTCATCCCTTCACAAGCCATTCAAGTCCAAACATGATGTTTGTACTGCAAATTTTTGTTCATCCTGGGGTAGAGTCAAGATGGCAAAGTAGAAACAGCTCTTTCTTACAGCTCTTGCTCCCACCACCTCAAAATTTATATAAAAGGGGACTCTGAACAACCTCTGGAGCTCCAGAACCCACAAAATGACAGAGAAAAACTACCTCCCACTGAGGACAGCGTGGCAGCCTAGCAGGGAGCAGCCAGCACAGCACTCTGGAAGCTGACCCCAGGCCAGCATGAGTCAGAGGTTTTAGCCCCAGGGCAGCCAGACCAGCAGCCAGCTGGAGTGACCCCAGAAGACCAGCAGCTGTGGCATTTCCAGAATTGCCACCACATAGATGCCTAAGACAAAGTGAGAGGTTAGTGCAGTATGGACTTTGGGACTCATTAGTGGGAAGAGCATGTTGGCCTCTTTTCCTGGGGGCAAGAAGATGCTGAGACTCTTCAGACACACACAGTAGCTTCAGTTCCTGGCCTGCAGTCTGTAGGGGGACCCGGCGATCAGTCTGAGGGGTAAACCCTCTTGCTTTAACCTGCTTGAATCTGGATTGTGGTCTGAGGTGGAGGTCTTGGGGGTGTATGACCAGCTTTCCAGAGTGTGTGAAAGCTTCAGAGAGGACACTCAACTAATACTTCCAGAAGCTGAGAAAACCCCAGCATTTGGAATGGAAGCTCCCCTGGCTGGTGGCAGAGTCCCACTATGGCAACAAGCCCCAAAGTCTACTAACTGAGTGGCAAAATGCCTAGGCAAAGGAAACAAAATAAACAGAAAAATTCAACATTAGACTCCTATTTTGGGGGCAAAGAGGATCAAAGCATGAAACAGGAGAAGAGCTGGGAGGTCAGAACTCCTGCACCTAAAGCTCCAAATGAAAATACGAGCTGGTTCCAGGGCATAGAAGACCTTAAGAAGCAGATAAGAGAAATGGAGGAAAAATTGGAAAGAGAAATGAGAAAGATGCAAGAAAAGTATGAAATGACAGTCAACAGCCTGACTGAGGAAAGTAACACCTTAAAAAATAGACTAACTCAAATGGCAAAAGAGGCTCAGAAAGGCAATGAGGAGAAGAATGTCTTAAAAAGTCGAATTTGCCAGATGGAAAAAGAATATCAAAAGCTCACTGAGGAGATTCATTCCTTCAGAGTTAGACTGGAGCAAATGGAAGCTAGTGACTTTATGGGAAATCAAGATACTATTAAACAGATCCAAACAAATGAAAGAATAGAAGGCAATGTGAAATATCTCATGGGAAAAACCATTGACCTGGAAAATAGATCCAGGAGAGATAATTTAAAATTATTGGACTACCTGAAAGCCATGATCAAAGAAAGAACCTAGAAATCATCCTTAAAGAAATTCTCAAGGAAAATTGCCCTGATGTTTTAGACCCAGAGGGCAAAATAGAGGTTGAAAGAATCCACAGATCACCTCCTGAAAAAGATCCCCAAAAGAAAACTCCCAGGAATATTATAGCCAGGTTCCAGAATCCCCAGATCAAGGAGAAAATATTACAAGCAGCCAAGAAGAAACAATTTGAATACTGTGGAAATGCAATCAGGATAACAGATCTGGCAGCTTCTAAACTGAGGGATTGAAGGGCTTAGAATATGACATTCTGAAGGGCAAAGGAGCTGGGATTAAAACCAAGAATCACCTACCCAGCAAAACTGAGTATCATGTTTCAGGGGAAAATATGGTCATTCAGTGGAACAGAGGATTTTCAAGCATTCTTGATGAAAAAACTGGGATTGAATAGAAAATTTGACATTCAGATACAAGAAGCAAGATGCTTGAGAAGGTAAACAGGAAAAAGAATTCATCATGAACTTATCAAAATTGAGCTATTTACATACCTACATGGAAAAACAATAACTCTAACTGATGAAACTTTTCTCAGTATGAAAATAGTTGAAGAAGGGTATATGGGCATATGAATACATATATGAATGTGTGTATATATGTTTACAGGTATACATAGATAGAGGGAACAGTTCAAATTTAATAGGAAGGGATGATACTTAAAAGGTGATATTAAGAGGTGAGAGAGGAATATAACAAGAGGAGATGGGGAGAGACAGAATGGGGTAAACTATTTCATATAGATTAGGCAAGGGGAAATGGTTACAAGGGAGGGGAAGAACAGGAAGGCAAAAAGGAAAAACCTTATTCTCATTGAATTTGGATCAGGGAGAGAATGGCATACATACTAAATAGGATATCTCACCCTAAAGGAGAGTAGGGGGTTAGGGGATGAGAGGGGGGATCATGGAAGGGAGGGTGGGAGGGAAGGGGGGAGGGAAGTTGGAAGCACCCACTTCTGAAAAGGTACAGGATCAAAGTAGGGAATAGACCAAGTGGGAGGTGGGATAGGAGGGAGGGAAATATAGTCAGTCTTTTGCAATATATCTACTATGGTAATGTTTTGCATAGCTATACATATACAGCATATACTAAATTGCTTATATTCCCAGTAAGGGTGGGTGACAAGGGAGGAAGGGAATGAATCTGGAATTCAAAGTTTTAAAATCAAACGTGTAAAAATATATTGTTATTAATACTATTTTACATATAATTGGGAAATAGAATGTGCAGGCATTGGGGCACAGAGATTCACCTTGCCCTACTGAAAAAGTTGAAGTGTGTAGGGGAGAAGATATGGGAGAGAGCAGATGGGATGAGGGGATATCCTGTGGGACTGCTATTCTGGGGTGGGGGATACAGAAAAATGGGGAAAAAATTGTAACTCAAAATCTGGCAGAAATGAATGGTGTAAATCAGAGTTTAATAAAGCATTTGGAAAAATAAAAAAAAGAAAAGAAAAAATATTATTCATCCTGCAATACAAATTTTGTGAAAAATTTTTCCTTGTCCAGCCAAGCATACATAAACCAGGTTACTCATAAACTGAGGTTCTACTGTATATTATTATTATTAGTTCATTACATTGTTATACATGTATGAAAGTATTACATGTTATATATTTTAGTATATATACTATATGACATATATAGTACATATTGTTTATATTGATTTTTAATGTATTTGTATATGTACTTGTTATCTCCCCTAATAAAATGTCAGCTCCTTATATGTAGGGATTGTTTCTTTCTTTGTTATTATATCTCTAACATCTGTAGTTCACAAGCCCCTACTCATGTTCTTCCATTAATAATTAGCCAGTAGCCCTAATTCTTAGTAAAGGCATTTACTAAGGTGATATGTCAAGAAGATTAGCTACAAAATATCCCCTATTAAGCCTAGGGCACATTTTCCTATAAATATATACAGACTCCATTGAGAAAAAGTAGATCCAAACTTATAGTACAATTGTAGTGATTTACACATGTAGAGAACATGCGGTTGAGGCAATTTTCTCTTGTGGATGCCTCATATGCTTCCCCCTGGGCAAAATGTCTCTGCTGGATGGTTTGTTCACTCAGCTTCTAAGGTCTACTCTTCCAGCAGCTTGACTTTCAATTTCCAGCACTAGATCTCAAGAGAGTGTCCATGGCTGGCTCTCTTTTTTGATACCAAACTGTTGGAAGTTTCTTCTTCCTTCAAGTAACTATCCCTTTGCATCTACCTATACCTGCTAAGACTGTGTATTTTAGCTCCCTGTTGGATGCAGTATCCAAGTAGCTCCACTTCATAGTGACTATGCTTATGGGGAGAGGGTACAGGGAAGTCCACTCTTCCCCAATGATTATCTCTTAGGGACTGTGTTCATCCAAATGTCTTTTTAAAAATTGCCTTTTAAAAGACCACCAGGGGCTGTGTCCATCTCATTCACCCAATTGTATTGCTCCTTCTTATTCACATAGAGAAATATATTCACATCTCAGAAAAGAATCTGGGCATAAATGCTTTGTTATAATTAGTTTAGCTTCTCATTAACTTTGTGTGATTTTATTCTGAGTTTTTAGGCTGGGGTTGATCAAAGGTCCCCTACATTTTCTTTGACTTTTAAGGGAACCCACGATTCACATTAATCAGTTCTTTGTGTTAAGACATTGAATCCCTATGAAATGCCAATTTATTTGGAATTGGAGTAACACTATTAAACAATCATCAATCATTAAGATGCCCTTGCATTACTTGATCTCAGTACTCAACCAGTTTCCCAACCCATGACTAAGGGATTGGGCGCAAGACAGGGACTTTTTAAGAAGAGGATATCAAGAAAATTCCTACTCACTGGGTCTTTCCTGGAAGGCCTTTGCTAGAAAACATCATGAAAGCTTTCATGGTGGGAGGGGTGAGGGGTAGAGTGAGAAAAAGAAAGAGCGTAGATATTAAGAGGGATACTCAACTTTTGACTACTGTATTACAGGAACTTTGAAGAAGCAAGCATAAAAATCTTGGTTAAAACATAAATTTAAAAAGTATTCTTCACTGAGATTTGTGCACACGCTTAGTGGAAAGAAACCTGGACTGAGACATAAGACCTGAATTCTAGTCTTGATTTTTCCACTTAGTTGTGTGACTTTAGCCAAGTAATTTGACCTTTCTGGTCTTCCCATTTCATTGTTTCTAAAATAGTGTAATATACAAGGATGCTCTGGTATGTGTTTAACAACCAGGCCTCTGAAAGGCAGGGCATATTTTAAAATTTAATCTGCATTATTAACATTTAGTCCATCACTTTCTTTAAGTCTGGAAATCAACAAAAAACTAAATCAAGCCCTGATTTGTAGCAATCGCTTATTTCCAAGGGAAAAATGCTTACCCTGAAAGCTTCATAATGGGACTTTCTGGAACTGGTAGGGGTTGGCTTTTGCACAAACATGATTTGCATAGCCACTCCATGGGGTTGTTGTAAGTCTCAAATAATCTCTTTCTAAACTCTAAAGTGCTCTATAGATAGAAGTGCTTGAAGCAAGATTGAAGCCTGTTTTTTCTATCTCCAAGCTTACTTTCCATTGTGCCATGAATCCCAGTCATAAGAGACTGGTTTACAACCACTAATTCAATGAAAATTACGTAAAGCAGCTCATATTCACACTCAGAAAGAACTGGCATTTATGTTGCACTTTCAATTTCACAAAGCACTTTAAAGGCATTATTTCTTTTAAGCCTTCACAACAGCCCTGTGAATTAGGTACTGCTGTTATTTTTAGCCCCATTTGATTGATATCTGATCAAAACATTTATGTGCCTTGCCAAGGAGACATAGTCAATACCTGTTAAAGGCAGCATTTAGTCCCAGGCCTTCCTGATTCCAGATCTCCTACATTATTACCCATGATGCAACACTGTTCTTGGTCTGCTGATATCCCTGATGATCTTTTTCTTCTGGATCTATAAATTAGATTTCCAGGTTAGGAGAAGGGAAAAAGCAGACGTGCACACACATATGTGTGTGTCTTTATGTAAGATCATAATAATAACAGGATTCCTATAGCACTTTAAGGTTTACAAAGTGTTTTACAAATATTATGTCATTGCATACTAACAACTGTCTTGGGAGGTAGGTGTTCTTTTGTTCACTTGTTTCAGTTGTGTTTGACTCTTTGTGATCCCATTTGGGGTTTTCTTGGCAAAGATATTGGAATGGTTTCCTATTTCCTTCTCCAGCTGATTTTACAGATGAGGAAATCGAGGCAAACAGGTTTAAGTAACTTGCTCAGAGTCACATAACTATTAAGTATCTGAGGGTGGATTTGAATTCGGGTCTTCCTGATTCCACATCCAGTACTATAACCCTGAATTTAATCCTAAAAAATTCCTGATTGTGAATCAGGCTGATTGGGTCATCTGATAGCTCTCCTCACCATGCTTATGATTTCCAAAGCATTGGGATGCCTTCCCTAGAATTTCCCCTTCTTCACACATTCTATGTGAAGTAGGTTTTGCCCCTGGCTTCAGAAATCTAGGAGGATACAGGATTTTTATTTTATTTTTTAACCTGATGAATTAACAGGTGAAATTTCTCCCTTAAGTAGCGTGGCAAGACATAACTTTTTGGGATTTTTTTTTGTTTGTTTTTTGCTTTTTGTAGGGGGGACAGTAGGGCAATTGGGGTTAAGTGACTTGTCCATGATCACATAGCTAGTTTTTATCCTGAGGCCGGATTTGAACTCAAGTCCTCCTGACTACAGGGCCGGTGTTGTATTCACTGTGCCACCTAGCTGCCCTAAGACATAACTTTCAAAGGAAACTTATTTAGAGCCTTTGCAAAAGAAAACTTTCCCCAGAAATTCTGAGTGTTGAGATAGTTTGTTACTCTTTATATAAGTGGACAACAATTGAAACCTGAAATACAGAAAGTCCTGGGAAGACCATGAGCCTATTTTTACTATCAAAAACCCACAGCACCTAGACTGACTCCAAAGCCAACTTTTTTTTTTTTTTTTTGCTTTTTGGAGGGCAATTGGGGTTAAGTAACTTGCCCAAGGTCACACAGCTAGGTTTGTGTGTATGTTAAGTGTCTGAGGCCGGATCTGAACTCAGGTCCTTCTGATTGCAGGGCCGGTGCGCTACTCACTGCGCCACCTAGCCACCCCAAAGCCAACTCTTTATCCTCTACGTTGCACTGCCTCTAAGATACTGAAATAATGCATCAAATAATGGTACAAGAATAAGGCACGATGACCTTAAAGGCAAAGGAGATAAATTTTGTAAAGCATTTTGCAAACTTTAAAGCCCTATGTAGATATTAGCTTTTATTTGGTCTTCTGTGACCTCAAAAGCCTCCGAAAGCTCGACCTCTAACTTCTTCAGCTTTATGGCTTTCGACAGGCCATTAAACCATTGGGCATCTGTTTCCTCCAGTATAAAATGAGGGCACTGGACTAGAGATCTCCAGGGTCCTTTTCGACATGAAAACCCTGTAATTCTCCTTCTAAACGACCTCTGTCTTGCCTTTTTCTCACCCCCACTGCTTGGGAAGAAGGGCCTGCCTTGCTTTTTCTATTTGAATCTTCAGGGTTCAGTCTCAAAGTACTTTGCACATAGTATACTTCACTTACTTATTCATCTGTAAAGAAGCAGGGCTGAAAGAAAGAAGAGATGAATAAGATTGGACTAAATGAGCTTCAAGACTCTCTCCAGCTCCACCATTTTGTTATTATTTTCTTTAGGACTTTAGGACATTTGACCAGATTCTAAACTCTGGAATGTAGAACCTGGTAGTATGATATATTTATTTTCTTAAGATCAGAGAAATAGTTAGTGAGAAGAGAGGGAGGAAAGCTGCTTTCTTCTGAGGGAAAGAATATTAAAATAGTGGGAGCATTTTCAGGAAACCATTGAATGCTGTAGCCTTAAGTGGGATAAGTTTCTAACCCAGTAATACTACTTAGAATAATCTGTGTATAGAGCCAACTGAGAGCCAGTGAGCTGGAGGATGGGGGAGGAGGAGAAAGATAAAAAGAAAGAGAAGGAGAAAGAAGGGAAAGGAGGGGAGGGAAAAAGAAACACAAAAGTCAGACACACAGAAGTCATGGCAAAAATATGGTACTGTTATTGCAATCAGATTTAGATTTATCCTATGACTGCTTTCTGTTTAAATTGATTATATCATTGTTTCCTTCTCTATTCTTCTGTTTTACTCATTAAGGCTTTTTTTCTTTGTAACTATCCTCCTACAAAAATGGAAGAGGAGGGCTGTGGGATGTTATCTGGTATAATAATCTTAGATGAAAACGACTTGTAAGCCAAGTAGAGACAGCATGTTATTAAAATGCTTAAGGGGAAATGTCTTTTCAAGACTGACTACAGAGAAAGAGATGATCCGGGATGGAGGGGCCTTTCTCAGAGGAACTCAGTTGTGTTCATGAATCAGATTTTTACCTAAGGAACACTACTTTAGAATCAGTCACAGGAGGAATTTTGGGGGGAAGAGATAGATTTTCTGCTCAATTTGATGTTTCATACTGACCACAACTCAGAAGCCCTAAATATACAAAATGATTTTTCCTTTTAATGGTGACTATACTCACACAAAAAAAAACCTAGGTTAATTATGAGGTATGTATGGAAGGCATGACAGGTCATATATTAAATTTTCAGTTACATTGGGAGATTGTGTCTTCATTAAGGTCACCTCAGATGTTAACATTTGTATTGGCCCAATGATACAAGATTCCCTTTACAAAACACAGAATTGGATAGAGTTTGTGCACAAGAATAGCTGTGTTCTGCTAAAGAGAGATCATCTTTTAAACTTAATTTAAAAATTCAATATTTATTAAATGCCTCTTATATGAAAGGCACTGTCCTTAGTGCCAGGGTATAAAATCAAAGACCAAATCTCTATGTAATGCAACAGAAAGAGCACTGGCTTCTGAATCATAAACCTGTGTTCAAATGCTGCTTTTGTTGTTAACTACATATGTTATCTTTTTTTTTTTTTTTTGAGGCAATCAGGGTTAAGTGATTTGCTCAGGATCACACAGCTAGTAAGTGCTAAGTGTCTGAAGCCGGATTTGAACTCAGATCCTCCCGACTCCAGGGTCAGTGTTCTATCCACTGAATCACCTAACTGGCCCTACTTATGTAATCTTGACCAACTCATATAACCTCCTTTGGCCTCCACTTCCTCATTTGTAAAGAAGAGAGGATTGGGTTAGATGGTCTCTGAGGTTTCTTCCATATCTCAATCCATGATTTTATGATTTTTCATTCCTACTTGGGGAGATACATAAAGAATGTTGCTGTTAAATCATTTCAATTGTGTTTGACTCTTTGTGCTCTCATTTCAGGTTTTCTTGGCAAAGATACTGGAATAATTGCCATCTTCTCCAGCTCATCTTACAGTTGAAGAAACTGAGGCAAACAGGGTTAAATGACTTGCCCAGGGTCACACAGCTACTAAGTATCTGAGGCCAGATTTGAATTCAGGAACATGAGTCTTCCTGACTCAAAGTTCGGCATTCTATCCACTGTACCGTTTATAAACAAAATAATACGACATAACTTTAAGAGGGAGCAGTTACTGGGCAGCTAGGTGGCACAGTGGATAGAACACTGGCCCTGGAGTCAGAAAGATCTGAGTTGAAATTTGGCCTCAGATACTTACTAGCTGTGTGAACCTGGGCAAGTCACTTAACCCTAATTGTCTCAAAAATTTTAAAAAGGAACAATTATTAACAGGTTGGTAAATCAGGAAGTCTTCATATAAGAAGTGGCTCCTGAGCAGTGCTATAAAAGAAGATAGGGATTTTATGAGGCAGAGTTGACAAGAGAGGCTGTTGTGATAGTCTAGGAAAGAGCTGATGAGGTTTTAAGCTAGGTAGAGGCTGTGCGAGTGGGTTAAGTCTGAGAAACATTATTAAGTAGAATTGAGAAGACTAAGCAATGATTTAAGGATTGGGAACAGGATTAGGGAAGGGAAAAATCACCAAGTAGGATTTCAAGGCTGTGAATCTTTTCATAAATTCCCTCCTTAAAAGAAAAAATTATAAATATTTCTTCCAGGAGCAAAGCATAATTCATCTATGCTTTTAGCTTCTGTCAATGTCATCCTATTACATTATCCCTTTTATTATCAGAGAAAGGTAGAATAATGTACTGTTTTTTTTTTAAAGAGCCATTGAAATAAAAGTTTCCCAGTGCCATATGGAAAGGACAGTTTTCCTGGTTCACATTGAGGAAGCAGACAACTGATTAATACATTAATTGCAGGCATTCTCTTTATTGGTCTATGCTATAAAAATTCTGTAGGTATGGGCCAAAATTTAAAATTGCAGGTTGTATAGTATATATAAACTCCTGGCATTGTGTCAGCTTCATGAACCAAATGTGGGCCATTTGGAAAGTAATATGAATCCTCTTTACTTTGTTTACTCAGGAATATTTTATGGGATGACAAACGACATCTACAATACTGTCCTTTCCCATTCCTTGGCTAGTGGGAGGGAGGGTGAGTTGGAGTTCTCATGACCAGTACAAGAATGACAGCCCTGACTGGAGCCAGACATACAAGGAGCAGATGTGCAAATTTCCACCCAGAGATGCTGCAAGAGCATTTCACTTCTGACCGACATTACCCTCAGAATGGGGCTTTCCTGAGTGAAGACGGCCAGCAATGCAAAACGAATGGGAATTTTTCCTTCTACATGTTGAGAGAAAGTAGACCACATGATAGAGTAGATGTAGAGCAACTTCCCTTATTCTTAAATGAAAAAAAAGGATTGTTTTCCAACTGAAGTGGAATTTGAACATCTGGAAATATTTTGGGAAGTAAATTGCTTCTTGACTGAAACAGTCAATGGCAAATCTTTGGCTAAGGGAATATTTCAGAGTGGCTTAAAAATGAACTCCTGGCAGTCTACGAACTATAATGTTCCACTATGAGCTCAGCATAACACTGTTATATTTCTGGAGCTATTTCTCTTGAAACTATTTAAAAATTGCTGTGCATGGCAGGAGGTCGGGATCAACTACATACGGCCATCCTTGCAGTTCTTCAGAACTGAGTGACCAATTGGCATTTAAATGTGAAACTAGGTGAAATCCTAAGAGGGCACAAGAAGAGTTAATTACACACTGGGTCACATTCTCATCCTACATGACTCTGGGAAGTAGGAGAAAGGGATCTGGTATACTTACTCCAGTAGATCCTGTGGGAATTCATGGAGTTACATGGGTGTGGTAGCTTACTGCCTATTTTCACTCATTTCTATGGAAAAAACCCTGAGTAATTTAGGAAATGCTCAGTGTAGTATAAAGTCAGCTGGAAAACTGGATTTGAATCCCAGATCCAGTGTATAACTGGGCAAGACCCTTAACTTCTCTGAATCACAGCTTGTTCATCCCTAAAATGAGGATGTGTCCTTTCACAGAGTTGCTTAAATGAGATTCATGATCACTCAAAAGAACTTGACCTAACTCTTCACAAACACACACACACACACACACACACACACACACACACACACACACACACAGATGAACAAGCCTTATAGACTGTCCATTCAACTCCATATTATAAACTGGAAAAGAGACATTTTTGTCCACTCATTGTGTGTGTGTGTGTGTGTGTGTGTGTGTGTGTGTGTGTGTGTGTGTGTGTGTAGGGATGTGAGTATATATCTTGGATACATTCTGAAAATAGACAATGAAATGGAAGCAGGATTGAATAGAAGAGATCAGGCTGGATTATTTTCAAGAAATATAAAGTTCTTTTAATGACTTCAGGCTATTTCCTAAAACAAAGACCCATCTTTTTAGTATCAGGCTTATGAAGGATGTTGTATGACTACAAGTCCTGGAATATAGTAGTCACTGAAGAACAGAAGTTGAGGATTGGCAATGGAGAGATGCCTGGTGAGTGGGAGTTATACAGGAGAAGTGGTGTAAAGGGAATTGGGAGAAAAAAAGATGTGCCAGTAATATAGTGAGAATGAGAGATAAGTGATGAGTAGTAGCCTCCATGCTCCATTAATACTCATGGTGAAGAGAATGTGAGGAAGGCTCCCAGCATGTTACACTCTTCTCCATGGCAAACTCAATAGCATCACTCAAGATGGGCAGCTATGGATAGGTTTCACTCTGCATCACTGGAGGAACTGCCTATGTCTATTAGAGATCCAGTGTATTATTGGATTGTTATAAGAAAAGCATTTTGTAAATCTTAAAGCACCAGGCACATAAGGGTTCTTTTTCTTTGGATGAGAAAATCAGAAATATCAGTTGTTTTGGTTCAGTTCCATTCAACACACATTTATTAAGCACTTAATGCTGTATTTGACACTTTGGGGAGGGTAGTTCAAAGGTGAATAAGACATAGTCCCAGAAGGAGGGGTAAGACCTTTTCTAAATAAACATAATTCAATGCAGTATGTGATTAGGGATTTGAGAGGCACAGGCACCAATATACTGCTTAATAAAGCACTTTGCTCATAACAAAACAATAAATTAAGTGGTGTATGTCACAATAGGAAAGGCATTTGATTCAGAGTCAGAGGACCTTGGCTCTGTCACTACCAATATGATCTTACGAAAGTGGCTCCCCTTTTCTGGGTCTCAGCTCCTTCATCCTAGAGCTGAAGTAGGCATGCAACCTGGTCTCGAAAGTCCTTTCCAGATGTGTATTCTGTGACAGTATTGTTCCTATTTGACACAGTTGAAGGCAAGATTCAAGAGTTAAGTGACTATATCATAGCTAGTAAGTGTCCAGTCTCTTACTAGAGCTATGCCTTCTAACTAGGAGTCATTTCTACAACACTCCATTGCTGTGGATACACAGAAGAAGGAGAAAGTACTTTTAGAGCTGAAATCACAGAGGAGGTGATATTTTATCTGGGGCTTGAAGGATGACGATTAAGATTTAATTCAAGAAAATGGGGAATGTTGAAAGCAGAACAAACAATACGAGCAAAGAAATGGACAGGGGAGACAAAGCAAGTTGGGAATACCAACAGGGTATACCAGAAATCCAGAAAGAATTATGAAAAAGATCAGATGGAAAGCACAGCAATGCCCTGCTCACTTGGTGCAGAGTGTTCCTTCTATGTTCTGCTTTAGACACTGGAATCCTGAGAAGGAAACTTGTGCTTGGAAGAGGTTAGAAACTCTGCAGCACAACTTGCAAAATAAATTACAAACCTTCCATGGAAAAACCAAATATGGCTTCATTTCTCATCTCTCTTCTGAGAAAAGGATACAGACCACTAGTGAGTCACTAAGTTAGGTTGTAGGACCAGATCAAATGTTCTTGGTAGACATTTAATCATTGTTCCAAAGCAGGGCAGCCTAAGTGAGATTGCTATGAAAAATTTCTATGTTCCCAGGCCACTGGATAGAGTTTGAGGGGATTGAACTCTAAATCTCAGAAAGGTGCTTCTGGTGACTGAAAGAGTCATAGAAGGGTGCTTCTGTGCTTTCTGTGATAAGGCAAGGGAAAGATGAAGAGTTCAGCAGCTAAGCAAATTCTCAGTTGTCAACCAAGAGGAGTTGAGTTTAGGGTATGCTGATGATCTATGTAGTGCTGCGAGGTACAAAGAAAGCAGGGGTCAGGGCTTGGGAGCACAGCTTCACTAACATGTAAATTTCTTGAAGGTAGGGAATATTTTTGCTTTCTATCTCTTTCTTTCCATCTCTGTATTGGTGCCTTACACATAGTGCCTGTTGGATTGTAGGAAATCATTGAAATTTTGCCCTTTACTTTATTCAACTCCCATTCCATTCTCTCTCATCCCCTCAAGGCATTTTCAGCACTCAAGCAACACTCTGACAACCTTTTCTCAGGTGTCCTTCTCTATTCCTTATTTAAGCCCTCTGGAGGCAGCTGAATTTACTGAAAGCCTGGCTATCAGCTTCAGGAACCAAGGAAGTATGAGAGAAACAGATGTGGGCACCATACACAAGTAGCTTCATGCACAAGATGCTTAATACCACATGAGAACAGTACCAAGAATTTGTGTCCTAACCACAAATGAAGTTTAAAATTACAGCTGAGAAATGAAGAGACTGAAATCAGGAAATCTGAGTTACATTTCTCATATCCACTATTTCTCAGACACTTTATGGAAACGGTTTATTTCCTACTCTGCATGTGTTTCCTCTGATTCCCTTGCTGAATCCTGAAGGCTTGAAGAAACTATGGAATTGTGGTTATAAGCAAAGTTCCCAACTTGTGTATTTTAGGTATAACTTGAAACGAATGTGATCTTTGAGTATCCAGATTCCTTTTTAAGGCCACCAGGAAAAAGATGAGGCACATGGGCAGTGAATCTTACTGCACTACTTTTTCATGTGGGATTTTGTGACATCACATGTCAGGGAATACTAGACAGCTGCTCCTCTCTTGAGCTGTATAGGCTCAGAATTCATCATCTTAGAAGCAGAGTCTGTATTGTTTTCCCTTAAGTGTATTTCCTTATTTTTGTGTATAGCAAAGACTATCAAGATTCACTGATTCATGGGCAGCAAGGTGGCACAGTGAATAGAGCACCAGCCCTGGAGTCAGGAGGACCTGAGTTCAAATTCAGTTTCAGACAGTTGACATTTACTAGCAGTGTGATCTTGGGAAAGTTACTTAACCCCAGTTGCCCTGCCTTACCCTCTTCAAAAAAGGGGGGGAAAGATTCACTGATTCATAGGATGTTCAAAACGGAAGTTTAAATTTTTCCCTATCATTTTCCCATACTCTGGTAAATCAGGCTATATCTGATTTTTAGTATTTAGTATCTACATTTTAGAAAGGACATAGATATACTGGAAATCCAAGTTGGTGAGCATTCAGAACAGGACAATCAGGGCTGGAGCCAGGTCATATGAGTGCCAGTTAATATTTAGCCTGAAGAAGAGAAGAATTGGGTGGCAAATGCTGATAGGATAGCTTTCTTCTAGTATTCTAAGTGCTGTCACTTGGAGGAGAAATCCAAATTCATAAGTTAGGTGCAAAGGGTAGAAATAGAATTTGGTCAATAAAAGGAAAACCTCCCAGTCGTTTGAATAACAGAGCTTTGCAAAAGTGGAATGGGCTACCTTGGGAGACAGAAGTTTCCTCTTCAATGGAGGTTTTCAAATGGAGGTCACATGACTGTTGACAATATTGAAGAAAGAATTATTGGTTAGATGCATCATGGACTAGTTGGCCTCTGAGGTCCCATAAAACTCTTATACTCTGTGATTCTGTGAATGACAAAGGTGTGATTTTGTATCCAGCCCTCAGGGGTCCTTAGGAAGAGGCATAGAAACTCTGCCAAATGCAACTGTGATTATCCAGGTCAATATTCATGGCAAAAGAACAGGAAAAATGTCATTATGTACCCCCCAATATATATGTGTGTGTGTGTGTGTGTGTGTGTGTGTGTGTGTGTGTGTGTATATATATATATTTTAAATGTTCAACAGATTCAACTCCAATACTAATTCCTAGAGGAACTATTTAATACTTCTCTATTCATTCATCCCTATTCTTTATAATTAAACCGATTTTCTATCATTTAAAAAAATCTTCTATTCCCATGGCATTTCAGGTTGGGTTTTCATTTGTTTGTTTCTAATTTTTTTCTAGTATAGAACTTAGTTTAAAACAACAGCTCTTCTCTCTGGTTCACATGTTATTTACTCGTTCAAAGTCTTAGAATTGGGTAGACATGGCTTTCTGTATAGAAACTATATTGCCTCCCCCACCTCCATAAGCTGTTATATTTACTTAGGGGATCATTGATCCTACTCTTCACCATGGGTTCTACTAATCTTTTGGGATAAAGAAGATAGACATACCTATCTAGATTTCCTACTATGACCTCTGGAGCCTTTCTTATGAATAGGAGTGGTCATATAGCATAAAGCTATGCATTTGCAGCAATAATTCCACAAATTTCAATTCTGAGTTTGTTCATTCATCCATTCAATCATTCATTCATTCATTTTTCATTTCTCCTCTCCTTTTTGATGTTATGTAGTCCTAGAAATATATTTCTCTCTAGTTAACAAGTTTGGTTTAGAATGACCTTGGTCTAGAATGAGCCCTTCTTATGGGTTGGAGTGGCCACTTAGTATGAGGCTATTCATTTGCAGCAATAATTCCACAAATTTCATCTCTGAGACCCTTCTTTCCTTCCTTCTTTCCTTTTAGTTTTTTAGTTTTAGTTTTTTCCTTCCTTCCTTATGTCATATAATCCTGGAAATATATTTCTAACCAGTTGACAAATTTGGCCTAGAATATCCCTTATGACCACCATCTAACCAAAACTTGCCTTCTTTGCTATTCTCAGCAACATCATCATTGTTGATTTATTCATTATGTTCTAGCTATGTGGATGGAGGGGTATGGTGAGGTTGAAATGGGAGAAGGTGAACTATACTAATGATATATACTATCACCGGCTCTTAGCCCTCTACCAAAAAAGGTCTCAGAAAAGGAGTCAGGGATGAGTCATGAGACTAGATGTAGACAGTATCTTCCTGGTAATCATGGTGCTATATAATAATGATTCAAAGCTAGTTTTGTTTCTTAAAAGGAAGCTCCCTCACCCACTCTGAAATGGAATCAATGGCTATCAGATTTGACCAAGAGCTTGAAAGGGTACAGTTTTACCTATGAACCACACAGGAAGCAAAGTAGCAAGGCAACAGAATTGCCAGCAAGAAAGAAAATAGTATTTGGGAGGCTCTTACATGTGACCTGAATAAATGTAAAGAAGTGGGGAGGAGAGAGAGAGAAAGTTCTTGTAGGACTTCGGGTCCCTTTTCTAGTGGATGGGACATACGTTGCCTTGATGTTTCTCTGACTTACTCTCTTAAAGACAGACCAAGTAAGGGTACACTTTGATATCACTATTCTGTTGTGCTTGGCTAATGTTCTGACTCATTTTGTGCTTCTATCTGTCTCTGTCACTCTTTATTTCATTGACTCTCTGTCTTTGTCCCATCTCTTTCTATCTACCTTTGTCTCTGTGCCATATACACACACTCACACACAACCAGCCATTTCCCTTTTCTTCTCTTCCCCTTCTTTTCATCTTTCTGTTTGCGGTTTGAGATTAGCAGGCCAAGTAATCTTGAATTAAATAATGTCAATGGAGTCTGAGGAAAAGCATTGATTCCATCTTATTTACAGAAATTGTAAATGCAGCCAAATATTTAGGATTTTTTATATGATATATTCCCAAATTCTATTTCATTTTTGGGTACATTTACTTGTATGCATTTAGCTAGACAATTTCGGAAAGTCCATCTGTTTGCTAATCCTTATGATATCCTTTTCAATTGCAAAGGCAGGAGAGTCTGTTTTGAGGAGTAAGATTTAACCCACCACACCATTTGATTGTTCAAATGTTCAAGATCCTAGCAATTCCTAGATGGCATGTGGGGATAAGATTTTTGAAGAGGAAAAATCACTACTTCTCATAAATGGTATTGTTAGAGACTCCAGTGTAAGGAACTATACTCCGGTTGGTTTTGAGTGATAAATGTGAGCTGGTACTAAGCAAATGTATCCAGTTAAATTACCTTTTTTTTTTTTTAAAGCAATTGGGGTTAACTTGCTCAAGGTTACACGGCTAGTCATTATTTATGTGTGGGTGCTCATTTTCTGAGGCTGGATTCGATCTCGAGTCATCCCAACTCCGAGGCCGGCGCTCTTACTCACTGCGCCACCTAGCTGCCCCGGTTAAATTACTTTTACAAGTAGAAAATATAACCTCAAAGACAGATACGTGGGCATTTCTATGAGAACTGTGGAATCACAGGGTTTCAGATTTATCAGGGACCTCAAGGGCCACATTGTCCAACTTCTTCACATTATGGTTGACAAAACTAAAGTTTAACTAGCAATTAAATGACTCACCCAAGGTCAGACAGGCAGTGAATGGCGGGGGGTGTGGTCAGAACTTGGGAGTTATCTATATAGAAAAATTAAGCTTTCTAGTTTTCTTGCACTTTACTCTCCCTGCCTCCATGCCCAGGCATTCTATGATACAGGTACCCTGGCCTACTTCTTGCTTGCAGAATTCAATACTCCATCTCTGTACTCTGTCTCATTTGCATTGGCTGTCCCTTATGCCTGGAATGCTCTTTCTCCCTGCCTCCCCTCTTTTAGTTTCTCTGGCAACCCTGAAGTCTTAGATCAAGTGCCACCTTCTGCAAGAGGCCTTTTTCAGTCCTTCCAGTTTCTAATGCCTTACTTTCTAAGATTTTCTCCCATTTACTCGTAGATCTTTCATTTTCACCTATATCTTGTATGTATCTAGTTTTTTATATGTTGAATGTAAAATGTCCCCCAGATGAATGTAAGCTCCTTGAGATGTTCTTTGGGAGTGGTTTTAGCCTTCTTTGTTTCCCAAGCACTTAGCACAATTCCAGACACATGGTAAACACATCATAAACGCTTTTTGATTGATTGAATTGATGAAAAATTACAAACGGATGAAAGCTCACACAGAGGGCAAGAGATGGACAATAAGCCAGTAAGCAAACTGAGAGAGGGTATATAGGCAGAAGGCAAAGCAGCAGAGAGCAAGTGTCAGGAAAGCCCAGGAAAGAGGAAGGGGGAGGTCAGAAGTGTCAAAAGCTGCAAAAAAGTCAAGAAGAATGGACTGAGGATTTCAAAATGAAAAGGCCCTTGCTAACCTTGGAGAGAACAGTTTCAGTCACGTGATGGGGTCTCAAGCTGGGTGATAGGGGGATGAGAAGTGAATGTGAGGTAAGGAAGGGCAGATAATGAAATAATGTGGGCTTTTTCAAGGAGTTTTGCCTTGAAAAGGAAGAAATCTAGACAATGATAGCTTGAAGGGATGGCAGAATCAAGTAAAAGATTTTTTAAACATGAGAAAAACCTAGGTATGTTGTTGAACTGCAGGGAAGTTACTAGAACTTAAGGAGAGATTGAAGATGGGGAGAACGGAGGTGATCCAAGGAAGTAGACCCTAGAGATAATAAAAAAGGAGATCAAGCACATTATTCCTCGCTATTGGTAGGAATAATGTCCAAAATAGAATTAAGTTTTTGTTAAGTAATTTTTCAGTTGTGTCCAACTCTCTGTGACACCATTTGGGGTTTTCTTGGCAGAGATACTGGAGGGGTTTGCCATTTACTTCTCCAGCTCATTTTACAGATGAGGAAACTGAGGCAAACAGGGTTAAGTGACTTGCCCAGGGTGATACAGATAGTAAGTGTCTGAGGCCAGATTTGAACTCATGAATAGGAATCTTCCTGACTTCAGATCAGATATCCTATCCATTGTACCACCTAGCTGCACTGCCTGCCCACCCAATAGAATTATCCTAATTGGAAACCCTAGCTTTTTGTTGTTGTTGCTACAAGTTTATATATTTTTAAATGATGGCCAGAGTGGACAGATTGTACCCATCCTTAGCAATCTTTTTAAAAAAAGAATATTAATTGCCCCCATTATATGTGAAATCCCATCTTTTGAAGGATCAAATTGTATTTTAGGCAAGCTGAGACATTATTAGCTATTTTGCTCTAGTCATGGCAATGTGCAGGCAAAGAGAACAGGGTCTTGAATCTTCCCCCTTCTTGCATGAAATGCTTCCATCTTTGAACTCCTCTATTTTGGTGTAAATTGGACAGTTCTGCTTTTCCACCCTATGTCTATGGTTTTATTCCTCCCTCAGTTCTTCTGCAATGCTAGCCACAGAGCAAAACAAAGTTGCCTTGCCCTCTTCCCCCTGAAGCCAGTGTCCAATTTGTAAGCCTTAGTTTTGCTTGCAAGCACTGGACTGATTGCTCTTCATTTTTTTCTTCCTAGAATGTTGTTCGTATTCAAAATTTACTTGGCCAACAGAGGAAAGTTATCAATCAGCTGACGTCTCCCTGCCATGGTTTGTAATTACAGTGAAGCTTCTCCATCTGATTTGTATCCCAGTTTTGGGAACTGTGGTCCTTTTACTATGACAGTCTATTTAAAGAATGGCAAATTGGGATCCTTAAGAATAAAATAGATAAAATTTGTACTAGGGATGAACTTCAGGATGCTTTTCCTACTTCTTTCCTAGCATCATAGGGAACAATGTGAATAGAAAGAATGGCCTAACACAGGAGTGGGATACCTGTGGCTTCAAGGCTGCCTGTGGCCCTCCAGGTGCTCAAGTGAGGCCCTTTGACTGAATTCAGACTTCATAGAACAAATCCCCTTAATGAAAGGATTTGGTCTGTAGATCTTGGACTCAGTCAAAAGGCCACACCCAAGGATCTAGAAGGCCATGTGTGACCTCGAGGCCCCAAGTTCCCCATGCCTGGCTTAATGCCATATGTTCTCATGCCTTATGAGAATGTCAGCTATATCTCCAGTCTCCCTATATCAGACAGATCTTCAATCAACAGGTGAGACTGTACTACTGTACTACAAAAGGACCCAATCTCACTGGGAAGCAGATATCTCTGCAACTTTCCCTGCTCACAGTGTTCCCCAGGAGCCCAGAGCCTAAGAATGAGCATACAGGCCTGCCTTGTTACCAAGTGGGTCCTCAAAACCACTGTTCTGTGTAGTAATGGAAGATCAAGCTGGACCCTGCTTCCTGGATCATTGACTTAGGAATCTCCTCCTGGATGCCCAACTTTATCCAAATGTTTGTTCCTAAATCCACTGCCCTTTAGTTTTTCCTTTTCTTACAGTTCTCTGAGTGATCAAGTTCCTCTGCCATCCTAAGTCTGCTGACATCGTCTAGGTACTCCCCCACATTCTTGTTCTGAAGACTCTGAGCACTGGCTTTGTATTTCAGAGCTATTGGAGATAAATATCTTTGAGGAATGCTGCTATTGGGGCAGCTATGGGGCACAGTGGATAGAGGGCTGAGCCTGGAGTCGTGAAGACTCATCTCCCTCAGGTCAAATCTGGGCAAGTCACTTAACCTTGTTTGCCCCAGCTCCTTATTTGAAAAAAAATTTTTTTTTAAGAGTTGGAGAAGGAAATGGCAAACTGCTCCAGTATCTTTCTTAAGAAAACCCCAAACAGGGTCACAAAGAGTCTGACATGACTGGAATGACTGAACAGCAACAATGCTATGAAAGCTTCAAAAGGGGCAGTAGCCCCTGACATGAGTGACTAATTTTTTAAAACTAACTTCTATATCTGTAAATTGAAGAGTCATATCCCCTCCCTTTGTTATGTTTCGGTGTTTGCTTTTCCCATGATGCCCTGGGTGCTACATACATACATATATATATGTATAAATAAAATAGGACAATAGCATAGCACTGTATATTTTTGAAATTATGCTAACATGAAGAAATCTGGAGAAGGGACACATGAAGTGAACATTTGTAGAACCAATGGAGGGAGAAAAGAAGTGCCATTGTCACTGGAGCACACAATAACCCACCTGCAGAGGAAGAGAAATTCACAATACAGATCCAAGTCTCACACCAAGGTGTATTGTGGCAGTCATTATCCAGATACCTGATAGATTCTGGAATAATAAATAATAATAATTGCTTGCATTTATGTGGATCTTTAAACTTTCCATAGTTTACAAAGTACTTTATATATGTTAACTCATTTGAAACTCACAACACACACACACACACACACACACACACATATATATATACACATATAGAGATTGTTTTTATTCAGGGATTACTGTGATTGACAGAGGAAAATGTCAACTAAGTGATCGCTTTTTGACATAGTTTATAATAAGAATTTTTTTTTTCAGTTTGATCTATACCCCACATTTGTGAACTGTGGTCCCTTTACCAGGGCAGTTGGGCAACACAAAGGGTAGAAAACTAGGCTTAGAATCAGGATGATGTGAGTTCAAATCCAGCCTCATATACATATTAGCTGTGTGTCCTTGAGCAAGTCACTTAACCACTACTAGCCTCAGCTTTCTTATCTGTAAAATAGGGATAGCAATAGCCCCTACTTCACCAGGGTGTTGTGGACATCAAATGCTATGTAAATGCAAGGTAATGTTGTTGCTATTATTATAATGATTATCAGTATTCCAACAGATGTCTGGATAATCATCACTCAAATACATTACTGTATCAGTCTTGTGATCTGTACTTGAACTTCCCTTATTCTCTAAGTAGTCTATTGTGTACTCCATTAACACAATGGGGTGTATGGAGTATTCAAGGAGTACTAGTACCTTTGGTATGAAGGCTTCCTGAGCCCTTTTCAGGACTGCTCATTCACCTTTGGTGTCCGTCTGATGCACTCAACTCACCTGTGGCTCCAAGAAGCATGCACAATGGCTACGCCTGGGTAAAACCATTTCGGTAGACAAGTTAAACCACGTCTGACAGGCTTCAAACTCCACAGTGAGTTAGGGGAATATCTACCCCAAGCATATGAAGACTTCCCCAGGAGAATAGGTGGATATGAATGATTTGTTCTAACCTGAAGGTGGCTGAAGCATGTGCTATGGATTCTTAGAGCTGGTTCAGTCATTGAAGATGTCAAGTTCATCCACTGTAACCCCGGGACATATTTTGTTATTCTGACTTTTGTCTTGTCACTGGTCAGTGACTCTGAAAGAGAGGGGGAGGCTGATGGCTTTGTGCAACTCTGCCTCACTTAAAACCCATTCACACATGAGTCAATACATGACTCCATGATGCCGTTGATTCTCTTTGAAAACAAAGGGCAAACAACATTTCTGATGACAAGGACAATTCCTTTTCTCCCTCCATTGGTTTTCACCCAAATGTTTTCTTCCACTATTTCCCTCCTCCCAATTTCCTCATGTTAATATATCTTTTAAAATATACAATGCTCCTCTCTTGCTCTGACAATTTTACTCCCCTGTTCCTTTTGATACAGCATACCTTTCCAGAGTTCTACTCTAGTCACGGATCCCACCCTACAAAGTCTCAGCGATACCTGTGGAGTCAAATTTAGTTCTTGAATTAGGAACTCTAGTTCATCTTCTTGTTACCTGTACTTGGGCATTTGCATGTAAACTTCTGAGATGATGTATTTTTACTAACTGCTTCTGTCTTAGATTTGGTCTCCTGTGAATTTCTGGATGTCCCCTTCCTATCACTTTTATTCTTATATTGTGACCATGCTCCATAGAGTATTATGGAGCTTAGTAGATATACTTAATTAGTTATTTTCTCACCATTTTCATTTTCAGCTTAAAGTCTTTTTGGTTAGAATTGAAGACTTAAAATAAGTATTTCTACCAGCCTTTATTAGATGTGTTATATCCTTCACCGAGATTTCATAATTCCTATATTTTTATCTAGGATGGAAAAATCCAGATGCTTCTTAATTCTAAATACCAAATCTTCTTAAATTGATGCTCACTCCCCACATCTACCATTCTCTTCCAAAAACACCACCCTCAAGTATCAGCCAAGATGGAAAAAATCAACTATGTCACTAACGTCTTCAGTTTCTCTTCTACATTGTCCAACAGAAGCATTTATTCCCACACACATTGCCTCAATTTGATACAAGTCACGAGTTGACAAGACTTCAAAAGTTTGCCATCAGATCCTGGATCCAAATGCTGAGAAAATAGCAGACCTTCCTTTAGTAATTATTCAGTCAAGAAACTGCTGCCTCAATAACCCTCAGCAGGGAATTAGCAACCACTACTGCTTGTCTCTTCGTCTTGACCCTTCCTGTAAGACCTCTCACTTTATCAAGCCTGCAATGCTATGTCATTATTCCTCAAAAGACAAGTAGCCACTCCCTCCTTAGAGGGTTCATCTCCTTCTTCTTCAGGAAGACTAACGTATCTAATGATAATAATAGTAATAGTTAAATTTAGTGATTAGATGGCACTTTAAAGTTTACAGAACACTTAGGATTTTATCCCAGGACAACCCTGGGATGTAGGTGCTATACCTGTTGCTTGGTTTCAAATTTTCAGTGACTCTTCTTTTCTTTCTGTGTCACATTCTTCTTCCCTCCAATTTCTTGATCCAAATCCAAATTATCTGTCTCTTTTTCAGATCCTTTTCCTTACTTGGCTTTTACAGTGAAACCCTTCTTCCATTTTGAAAAAGAAAATTCACTGTCACTGATAACTTGGAGAATGGAGAAGGTCATTCCTTGGGCCTCTTTATTTTCTCTTCTAGGAGGAAACTGGCCTAGGTTTTATGCATAGATAACAATGATTTGACTTGGCCAGAAATCCAAATATCTTTCACTCTGTGGAATTCATTGCCAGATTATTCCCGCTTTCCATATTTGTTTGAAGTGAGATCCCAAGTCCTTCATTATTCTTGTTAGTACTTCCCTTGCCAAATTGCTCCATATGGCTTAAAATCACTAGTATAGAAATCCATACATCAAATTCAATGCTAAGATTTTGTAGAACACAGTCTAGGGAGTTTAAGGAGGTGTTGGTAAATGTTTAACAACTGGAACCCTGGGCAGGGGTTGTGGGGGGGGGGGGGAAGTACACAGGACACATTTTTAAGTTTCATCTGAATTATTTACATTTTTACTACCAACTTAAGGTTAGATAATCAGCAAAATAATAAATCATGCCCCTATTTGTAATATTTTTTTAGTTTCTGAGATATAAATGCATACATTGAAAATTTAACAATAAGCTCTCATGAGCTGATATAAGCTTTCAGCACACTTTGTTAAATTTCCTGTTAGCTTTAAAATTATAGGATTATAAAGAAAAAGTCTTTTGATTATCAAAGAGGTAGCGTGATAAAATGAAAAAAGCATTGGTCTTGGAGTTATACGTCTTAAGTTATTTAGCCTATATATGTTGCGGTTTTCTTATTTGTATAGTGAGTACAGCCATACTTTATAGCATGGTTGTATGGAAAGTACTTTGTAAATTCTCAAATGCTATCAAAATGTGAGTTATTCTTCTTCTTTTTTTTTTTTTTTTGCTTTTTGGAGGGCAATTGGGGTTAAGTAACTCGCCCAAAGTCACACAGCTAGGTTTTTGTTTGTGTGTGCGCTAAGTGTCTGAGGTCGGATCCGAACTCAGGTCCTTCTGCCTCCAGGGCCGACGCTCTACTCACTGTGCCACCTAGCCGCCCCGTGAGTTATTATTCTTTATGTCTGAATATGGCCTAGATCAATTTTTCAGCATTCCTAATCTCACTTACCTTTTTTAGCTCCTTATCAGTATGCTGTTGGAAGGTCCATGAAGCATTCCTATGACCATATTTCCATCAGTAGAGAATTTAGCTATGGAATTTATCTTATGACATAAATTCCCTATTTTGACCCCTCTGTGGGTCAAATTCAACTACTTACCAGAATGACTAGAATTGCTTTAAAATTAATCAGGGCTAATTCTACCCTCCCCATCCCAGAAATCAGTCATTCCTGAAATGTTAAACATTTGGTCCAAAGAGCACTGTGGTAAGCTAAATTTTATTCAGTAAAATATATACTTTTCTCAAAGAGAGCCTGGGAGTATTTAACGAAGAAAATTTTTAGTAAAATGCAAGTATATAAATCTATTAAAATTGTTTTCTTTAAGTTGAGAATATATTTTTGTACCTTAAAATCCTAAACACAGAGTTTATCCTAATCTGGTCCCATTTGACATGAAGTCTCATGCATACAAGCTCTCAACGGTGGACCTATGAACTGGAGAAGAGAAATAAGAGAGATCAAAATTCGGTTGGGTTTCTGGCCTGGCAGAAAGAGCAAGAGGGAGAAATGTAGCCACAAATCATTGGTCTGGAAGGAGAATGTCGAGATTTAGATGCTACCACTGGCCTACCAGAAAGCCACAGCTAGTCCTGAGAGAGAGGTAACCACAGCCTTGGCAGAGAGAGGCAGAAACAGAGACAAAGAGAGGAGAGAAGAGACAAAGATAGATAATCTGATGCAGAGACAGAGACAGAGAGCGAGAGAGGGAAATTGGTCTGGAAGGGGAGATAGAGAAATGGGGAGAGAGTGAGAGAGAGATGTGGGCAAGAGCGAGAGCATCTTCTGTCCTTCTGTCCTAGCTATTTCCAGTTTAGCTTAGTTGGGTCATATGTTGAGAATATAAGCAAGGTTCCCTTGCCCCTTGTTCTCCTTCTTTGCTTATGATCTGCTTCTCCTTGGTCCTAGGAGGTCCTGCTCCAAATCTGATTATCTCATGTTTCCTTTTATGGAAGCTGCTCTCTTTTAAGAGTCAGGTCACTTTCTAATCTTCAAGGTCCTGCCTTGTTAGCAATAGAAAGTCACCTGCTTAATCATGTCCCATTGCTTCCTCTTCTCCTCTAGACTGATTGTTCTGGTCTTGAGTTTGAGACTGGGGAGAGGGGTCACATTATTTGCTCTATTCCAGATGGAACATTTATCTAAATCATAACATGAGAATCATAGGGTTCAGGATAGGAAGGAAACTTAGAGATCATCTACCGTAACTCCTTCATTTTACAGGTGAAGACACTGAGGCCCAGAGAGCAAGTAAGTAGGAGAGCTATGATTTAAAGCTCTTCCTCTGACTCCAGATTGAGTATTGATATCACTACATCATTCTACTTTGACCTTTTGCCATGGTGGCTTGTGAATGCTAGAAGGACTAGAATTTTAGAATAGCTCAAAGATGGAGCTGGGCAGGTGGGTGGTGCAGTGGATAGCATGCCAGGACTGCAGTCAAGAAAACTCATCTTCCTATGTTCAAATCTTGCCTCAGACACTTCCTGGCTGTGTGACCGTGGACAAGTCACTTAAGCCTCTTTCCCTCAGTTTCCTCATCTGTATAAAGAGCTGGAGAAGGAAATGGAAGACCACTCTAGTATCTTTGCCAATAAAACCCCAAATGGGATCACAAAAAGTAAGACACAACTGAAGAACAATTTGTACATACTAGAGGTAGCAGCATGAAAATTTTCCTTCAAAGTAAAATTATGTCTGCTAGTAGTAATTTGTACTTAAAGTGCATTTGTACAAGATAGGAGAAATTATAGTAAGTTATAGTAAAATTGTTTAATAATTACTTTAAAATTCTTGTTTCAGTTGAAGCAGTTGACACACCTGGTCCTTCGGCTGTGAAGTTCCAGCAAGAAAATCACGCTTAGAATGAAGTCTAGTGATGTCTCCCTCCCCTCCCTCCATTCAGAGCATTTTCTAACGATACTACTCTTTGGTCAATTAATCCTGTACATGTGACCTCATCATTTCTGCTATTAATGTGCTATATTAATTAATGTTTCACATACTTATGCATTTTCTTCTAAACTAGATACAGGGTGAAGTTTTCTGTTATTAATAAAGTAAGGCCCTCTAGATCTCAAACTCTCCCACTCCTTAAAAGAACAAAAGTTCCTCAGTTATGTACCCTCTGTGTGATTTTGGATAAATTACAGCATTTTTTTTCTGGGCCCTTTTTGTTCATCTATACGCAATGTAACTGTTTCCAGGGACTTTTGCCCCATGTCATCTGGAAGGCTTTGAGAAAATGTATACTTGAGCCTTATGGTGAATTTCCAGGGTCCCACATGAGATGATATAGAGATGTGATTAAGGGTCAACTTCTGAAAGAGGTGGTTGGAGACTGGAAGACACAGAGTAAAGGAAAATTTTCTCCCAAGGAGTACAATCTATTCCCCAGAGGAGATGAAGTACAGCAAAGTAATTTCTTTTATAGCTATAGTGGGAAGTGAAAGTGAGCTCATGTCAAAGCATGGAAAGTGAGTTCCTTTCTAGTTAAACCAATGAGCAAGCAGCCTGGAGGGCTAGCAGATAGATGGTCAAGCTTTTCCAAAGCTATGTGACCCAAGGGGAGCAATTCTAGCTCCCGATAAGTGCTGACTGCAGTAAGTACCTGAACCAAGTCTTCTTATGCTTGTTGGGAGTAAAGATGTTTCCATTAAGGATGGTAATTTCTGTTTCTTTCACCCTGCTGGGGAGAGCAAAGTTCTTTTTGAACCCTAAGATCCAGTGGGTTTTTTCTTTTTTAAGTATAGTCTCAATTTGTAGAGATCACTTTCAATGAATTTACATGTTTATATTGAGTCCAAAATTTTCTGGAAAATCCTTGAGCTTGCTAAACCTTGTCTCTCTTAAGGGAAGTCAGGTCTATTTCCATGAGGTTCAGTATGCTAATACTTAGCTGGCCAAATGTAAAAGACCCTGGGATTTACTGGCTGGGAAGGGGGGTAGAATTGACCCCTGGATTCCTTGACAGAGCTCTGTTTGTAAGTTGCTTGCCAAAGTCTTATTTGTGGGAAGAAGGAAAGATGGATGACAAAACAGGAGCCACAAAAATCATAACATATTGATGAATGACAGAGCTCATAGCTAAGTAAAGCAAAGGACCAATGGAGTCTGGTGGGAACTCTGGTTCGCTTTATTAACAATCTGTTTCTAGCTTAGCTCAGGATTATCCTATAGCTTAAAATGTATGCTTGTGGTTTCTTTTCAAACATAAGTTTAGTCAGAAACCAGTATTAGTGTCTTCCTGTCTGGGTAGAGTAGTTCATCAATGAGTCATTTTATTGCTTGTGTAGCCCTGGTTCAACAATAGTAGGAAATCAATTGGGATTACTAAGTGTTCAGTCCAGTAAATAGCAACACTACAGAAATTTGGGGAAATTAAAAAATATCCTGAAGGCGTGTGTCATGGGTTGGAGTAATCTTCTCTTGGCAGGATCATCCTAGTAAGATAAGAACCTTTAGTCTAGTCTTGGTAAACAGATGGGAAGGGGTATTCTCACTATATCTATAGGGCCTGGAGAAATTCCCCACTATCTAAAGAATGAAGGCAACCAGACTTCTCTGACAGAACAACGTGCAGATGTAGCTCTGCCTTGGAAATGGTGCCAGATGACCTCATGCCTTTAAACACTGGTACCTCCTCAAGAATGTCTTAAATGTGTAATTCAAATGATAATGTAAAAATGGGGCTGTTTCCTCTCTTTCAGTTTGAATGCATAAGCAAGCTCATTTAGGGGTAGAATGAAAGGAGGCCAAATTAATTTTTCTCATCTTTATTTCCACACTTCAAGGGTTTCACAAGGTTTTTGTTTGTTTGTTTTACAAGGGCTATAAAAAAATACCCTGCATTTAAAATAAAAAATAGTAATTTGCACAAATTTTTTTCATTACAAGTTCAAATTTCTTTAACTAAATCAACTTCTTCTTAGCATTTTTGTAAGATAACACAGTGATCATAGGATTATCATATATTATATATATATATATATCATAGGAATATCATATATTCCAATATATTATATTTGGAACTGGAAAGTATCTTAGAGGCCATCTATTTTAACCTCCTTATTTTACAGATGAGGAAACTGAGTCATAGACAGTTTAAATGATTTGCCCAAGACAAATATAACAAGTAAAAACATCTGAGGCAAGATTGGAACCCAGATGTTTATGAACTTGTTAGGATGCGTTTTTCTGTTGGTTTTCTTGTTCCATAACTAGAAAAGGACAGAGCCACAACTAGCATTTTCTTAATATATTGGAAGTGAACATTGGAATGGAAAAGAAGAGACATGTTTACTTGGAGAACAAGTGTCAGGGGAAGGATGAACACTCCAGGATGCTACAAGGTTCCCGCATTTCTGAGGAGGAGGCACTACTAGAGAGAAGGGTTGCAGGAGTGAGATTATAACAGAGGTAAAAGCATGTCCTCTAATGAAGTCACTATTGTGAGGGCTTTGCCCAGATAGGGGATGACCTGAGCTGGGGAAGGGTCTGGAAAGTGCTATCTGAATCCTTTAATCCCCTGGCCACCATAATGATACATAAAAAAGGAGATAAGGTTGAGGGGGGATAATATGTTCAAGAATGTGCTTATAATGTTATCTAAATTTCCCTCCTTGAAACAGAGCCCTGGTAGTTACAACTTTGTTATGGTTTTTCTAAAGGAATTTACTATTTTAGACCAAATCTGATCATCCCTAAAGACCAATATGGAGGTTATTTTCTCATCTTGAAATAAAACAGGAATAGATATATGTTTTCAAAAGGGGACGTGATACGTAATTTCATCATATTTAACAGGTTCAATACAATTTGGTGTAGAGACATGCACAGTTAAGTGTAGAAACTTAGAGATCATATGGTTCAATAGCAGGTGCTCAGTTTTCCTTTCCTCCCCATCACACTCTTTCAACAAAGAAAACGGAGGCTTCTGGAGGTCAAGGGACTTTGTAAGGTTCCATAGCTAGTTAGTAGCTGAGTTATTGAAATACAACCTATTCTATTGTTCTTTCCATAATCCTTCTGTTGCCTACTAATTTAACATGTTGGAAGGGATTTATAATCCTGCCTAGGTCTTACTTTTGTTCATTTGTTTCAGGCATGTCTAACCCTGTGTGATCCCCATTTGTTTTTTTTTTTTTTTCCTGCAAAGATACTGGAGTGGCTTGCTACTTCCTTTTCTAGTTCATTTTACAGATGGGGAAACTGAGACAAACAGGGTTAAGTGACTTGCCCAAGGTCACACAGGTAGTAAGAGTGAGAGGCCAGATTTGAACTCAGGAAGGTGAGTCTCCCTGACTCCAGACTAGGCACTCTATTCATCGAGCCACCTTATTGCTCTAGATCTTACAGCTCATGGTAAAAGCTTTATTTTTAGGGTGTGAAAAACATGAACTTCAGAGAAAAGTTCTTTCCATTCACTGATGATGATTGTGGGTCAAGAGAAATGTATTCTGAATTTTTTCAATATTCTCTTTTGCCCTGAATGTTATTGACTAGTAAAGAACATTCCTGAGAGAGTCAAGAACACTGGAATTGAACTCAGAGTACTCAGGTTTCCAACTCTATTTTGCCACCATGATCCCACCTGTGTGACTTTAGGCATGACCCTTAACTTCTCAGGTTCCACATCTATATGTAAGAACGGGAAGCAAAGCCCAACTATGAATTTGCCCAGTTTCACTGCGTAGTCACCATGAGTTGCTTATTCAGAGATTTTAAAAGAAGTCTCTAACGGCTACTTACATTTCTTTGCTTCTTTTGGAGCATGTTTACAGAGAAAAGTTATGCCATTGGTCAGTGCACTGAAGTAACTATCACTACAAAGAGAATGCCTCTTTATTGGTTTAATGGATCAATAATACAATATAGGCCTTAGGCCTATGAAGAAAATCAAGCTAATTAGTCTTGTAATGAGCTGAGGGTCAGACCTGGTAGTTGGGAGCTGAGCCACAAAGAAGAACAAGCCCACCAGAATGTCCTTCACAGAAGAGACTGTTCATTGAGGGGAAGCAGTATGAGAATACCACATAAGAGAAAGGACATTAGGAGCATAGAGTGACAGAGCCATGAATCACCTTATCCACCTGTGTTTCTTACAAGTGTACTCTATGTATGTGTCTATTCTTTCCCTGATACTGTGCATTTTTATGGTAGAATACAACCCTGGTCTACAGAGGGTGTACTTGATTACTATTATTCATTCTGTACCTTTTGAGTAAATGCCTTTGCTCTGAGCTAATTATGTCAATGGGTTGAATATTAAAGGGAAATGTACCTTGAACCTACATTGGTCATCCCCCTGGGAATCCAATCCATGAATCCAAGTTTGGGAGATAACCCAGAGAGGGCGGTGTATATGAAATGGGGAGATGAACCAAATGACCTCTAAGACCCTTTCAACTCTAAATCCATGATCCCATCACTCTACAATTCCTCTCCTTTGGCATTGCAGGAATGGAAGTAGAGAAAAGGATGATGTTATAACTGATATATCGATATCTATGCCCATATATACATATATGAGTTTTTGTATATATGTACTTATAACTGATATATCTCTATGTACATCCATCTATTTATGCATATATGAATATATATACATATGTACTCATAACTAATATATCCATATCTATACTCACATGTACATATATGTACTTATGACTATATATCTATATTTACCTCCGTCTCTCTGTGCATATATATGTATGTATACATATACATATGTACTCATAACTGATATATCCATATCTCACACGGATATGATATATCCATATACTCACATGTACATATGTATACTATAACTGATATATTTAAATCTACACTCATATATGTATATATGTATGTATATTTGCATATGTACTTATAAATGATATATCTATATCAACACCCATCTATATATGTGTACATGTACTTATAATTGATATAACCAGATCTATACCCATCTTTACATATATGTATTCATAACTGATATAGCTATATCATCTATACATGTATATATGCACTTATAACTGACATATCTATATCTCCATCCATCTATATGTATATGTATACTTATAACTGATATAGCTATAGCCATACCCATACATACATACATATATATGTATATGTGCTTCTAACCAATCTATAGCTATACCCATATATATGTATGGGTATATACATATACCCTTATGTATATGTATATATACATATATATACCATATACCTGTAAGTGATATATTTGTATCTACACCCATATATATGTGCACATATATGTATATATGTATATGCAGTGGACAGTTAGGTAGTACAGTGGATCTCAAAGTCAAGAGGACCTGATTTCAAATCCAGTCTCAGACACTTGCTATCTGTGTGACCCTGGGCAACTCACTCAATCTCTTTGCCTCAGTTTCCTCATTTATAAAATGAGCTAGAGAAGGAAATGGCAACCTACTCCAGTATCTTTGCCAAGAAAACATCAAATAGGGTCATAGAGATTCGAACATGACTGAAACAACTCAACAATAGCAATGTGTGTGTGTGTGTGTGTGTGTGTGTGTGTGTGTGTGTGTATCCACAGGTCTGACATTATATACAAGTTATAGGTGCCCTTCATCATCAAAGATTTTGTCCAAAAAAAGAGTATGAACTAAAGGGATTTGGACAGAAATAAAATCCTAATTTTTTTGTATTTGAGCTTAGGTGAACTCCCCACGTTCAAACATTCGATAAAATTAGCAACAAGTCTTCCCAGAGTCTTTGAGTCACCTGACAAGTCATTGAAATATTGCAAAAAGTATATGATTTGTGAGCAAACATCCTGTTGTACCAACAACTCCTTTTTACTAATGAGTCATCTTTCCAGAACAGAGCCTGTGAATTTCCTCAGGTTATTGAAATGCAGGCCTGTCTGAGGGTCAACCAAGGAACCTCAGGCCATGTCTAGGTGACTGAACCAGGGCATCTCAGTAGTTGTGCCCACCTGCAGCCATGCTCACAATCCAAAAGTCATTTGGCTAAAGGTAGAGTGGAAAGAATTGGATTTGGAGTCCAAATGCGTGAGTTTGAATGGTGGCACTGCCCTTTTCTACCTGTGTGACCTTGGGCAAGTCACTCAACATCTCCAGCTCTTGATTTCCTCATCTTTAAAATAAGGGATTTGAATTCGATGGCTTCTAAGGTCACTACCAGCTCTAGACCTATGACCATTCATCAACATGAAGCCAACTAAATGGAATGGCATCTTAAAAGATTTTTTGTTCAAGTACCAAGTCCCCTTGGAGCAGTTGGTAAGGCAGTTTTCTCAGCAGAAACAAATTCCTTTGCCCTCAATCTACCTTGAAATGAAAATAGCAGCATAACATTGTAAAGTACCAAGGAAACTTAAAGATTATTCAGTACAAACTCTTAATTTCATAGATGAGGAAATTGGGGCCCATAGAGTCTAATTGACTTGTTCGAAGTCACACAACTTACTGCTCCCCAGTTATGTGATAATTACATGCCCTTCCTGTTTAAGAGAGCATGGAAGAGGGGCAGCTAAGTGGCTCAGTGAATAGAGCACCTGCCCTGGAGTCAGGAGGACCTGAGTTCAAACCCGACCTGAGACACTTGACACTTAACTAGCTGTCTGACCTTGGGCAAGTCTCTTAATTCCAATTGCCCTGTCTTCCCCCTTCAAAAAAAAAAAAGAAGAGGACATGGAGGGGGAGGTTATTGTTAGGAAGAAAGATAAGTATCTCTGGATTCCCTCAAAGATATTCTAGGGAGAGGGACTTCAGACCAGAGAACCATCCCTTTGCCAAATCACTGACTTTTCTGAGTGTTCAGTTACCAGGAAGCACATGTCCTATGAATAAGTATTCTATGAATAAGCAAAAAAAAATTGATGCAAGGGGATTTCAAAGGACTGGTGGAGAAATATGACTGAACTAACCTGGTAGAGAATTCTCTAATTTCTCTCTTCCTTATGAGAAGCTCTGTCTCCTTCTGTGGTTTCATGACCCATGGAATAGAAGACCATACATAAGTGGTTTAAGCACAAGCGGGACTATGCAAATCACAATATTCTTTAAGGAATAAAATAACTAGGCCACAAATTCTTTGATGAACCTATAAAGTTAGGGGCTTAGATATAGCAAAGTAGATGGAATGCTAGATCTGGAATCAGAACAATTTAAATTGAAAATCAGACTCAGACACAATGGTTGTATGACTGTGGTCAAGTCACTTAACTTCTCTCTCATCAGTTTCCTTAAATGTAAAATAGATCCCCCAAGGGTTGTTGAGAGAATTCAATCAAATAATATTTGTACAGTGCTCAGCACAGTGCCTGGTATATATTGCTATGTATATAAATGCTAGCTATTTATTATATATTATAGAATTATTTTAAAATAATATAATTTATGTATATATTGCACATGTATATAAATGATATCTATTATTATTATTATTATTACTTAATAAATATTTCCTTCTTTATCAAGAGGAGGGGGAGGTAAGGGATAGAATCTCCTACTGGGTCTGTGTGATTATTGTCTATTTTTTCCTATAAACCCTTATCTCAGAGATTTAGAGCTGGAAAGAAACTTAGAGGACATAAAGTCCAACCCCCTCATTTTACAGATGGAAACGTTGACACCCAGGGAGGTTGCCCATGGTCGCACAGCTGTATGGAATTTTAATGCACATTTTCCTGATTCCAAATCCAGTCCTCTATCCACTTTGCTATACTGCCTTTCTGCATGGTTATATGCAAGGCATTGAAAGCTTTCCTCTTTGTCTTCTACTAAGTTGAGCATACTCATTCACTATTCATGCTGCCCATTAACTGTCCTTCATTCTCCCCAAAAGACGAGTGTTCCTTCTTTTTTTGTTGTTAAAAGTCTTCTATGTCTCCTCCTGTGAGTAAGGCATGCTATAGCATCTTTTCATTGCCCCTGGAAAAACTTTTCACTTTAATTTTTTGAGATCATGCTGCTCTATGATTTGTAGTCATATGATATCAGTAGGAGAATCCTGGTATTCAAGAAATGGACTTTTGCTACAGCAGGTGGCTTGAGATCCTTGAGGGCAGGATACAATTTTCCAGATGCCAGTAAGTCCAATCTCTTCTATCAAGTCAAATTCAAGCCTGACTCATTATTCGTCTACAGCTCCCATCCAAAATATATGTTGATGAGCTAAAGTACACATCCATTATATTAATAACAATAGTTGACATTTATACTGAACTTTAAGTCAAGTGAAAGTAATAATTTGTTTTTAATTCATCTCAAGAGATAATTTGACAAAGGAAAAAGTAGAACCTTCAAGGCGTTCATCCATACACAAAAGTCTTACAAGATTCCATTATGGATAGGATACTACTATAGACCTCACATTGCTCGACAATAGGGAAGAGATGACATCCAATAGGGTGTTCAGAACAAAGATAACATTCCCCAAAGGCTTTAATAGGTCTTGTGGGCATCGTCCCACAAGGAATACAAACAAAAGAGGATATTGCAATCAATAGAGTAGTTGTCCTAATATTCCTATTTGTAGATGATATTGTACTAAGTACATGAGTTGTATAAAGCCACATTAGTGAAAGCCACAGTAATGCAGGGGATTGATTGATCCAAACAACAATTAAGACATAACACCAAAAATAACGAGCTGTTTTACAGAAATCACCGTTTTAATCTTAACTATTTAGCACAGTCAACAAATATAGCAAGAATCATGTTAATAATTATAATAACTGCAATAACTGAACCTTTATGGTGCTTTAAGGTTTCCCAAACACATGGAATTCATTATCTCATCTGATCCCAACAATGAGCTGTACAAAATGACAATGATTTGGCCTCAGAGTCAGGAAGACTTGGGTTCGAGTTCTGCCTCTAACAAATATTAGATTGATCCACCTTGGTCAAGTCACTTAACTTCTCAGGGCTTCAGAAAGCCCTCTAGGTTTGTAAGCTACAGAAGATTTGCCAGTCTGCATACATGGAAGGATTTACCTTACTGGGAGTGCTCTCCATTAACAAAATCACCAAAAACAAAATAACCCAAACCCTCCAAAAATAGTACTTTAGGTACTCTTGTCCCCATTTTCCAGGAGAGGAAACTAGAGTCTGGACATGTAAAGCGAATTGCTCAGGGTCACAAAACTAGATTCAAACCCAGATTTCACCTGTCTGATTTAAATATAAAATATACATTTTGTCATCATTCACAAATGCAATTTTAGATGACAAGTAAAACTATTGTCTAGAGAAATGTAATAAAAGTCTACGTTCCATAAACTCGTGGTGATATTTTGTTGGTTGTTTTTTGGGTTTTGTGGGTTGTTTTTGGGGTGTTTGTGTTGGTGTTTTTTGTTTTGTTTGTGTTTGTTTTTTTTGTTTTTTGGGTGGGGGGTGGGGGGTTTGGTTTTGAATCATCTTATTGATAGGTTTATTGATAGACAGCATTACAAACAATAATTTATATTAAATTTGTATTAGTATTGTACCTCTAGTTCTTTGGAGACTATTCTATACTTTAGAGCAATACCATTCTCACTTAAAGGATAGTATTGTTAAAAAGGCAGGTCTCTTATGGAGATCTTTGGGATCACAAAAAAGCACAATCTGGGCTTAATACTGAAAAGTAGGAGAGCAGGTTGAATTATCTTTCAGTAGTTGGTGAAGAGTAGATGTGCTTGTGTTGGTTGGTTTTTTGGGGTTGGGGTTTTTTTTTGGTTTTTTGGTTTGTTTTAAAGTCAAAGGAGGGATGGAAGCTTGCCTCGTTTTTGAAATAACTGCTTTAGTCTACAATGTGCACTCATATAGACAACCCATAGAGTGAGTCCATTAGAATAGTCTTCCACAGGCCTGTCCAAGAAGGCTATATTAATAAACCACATTTATTAAGAATCTATGGGGTGGAGCCAAGATGGCGGAGTAGGGGCGGAGCCAAGATGGCGGAGTAGAAACAGCATTTCCAATGTGCTTTGCCCCACACAAATTTCAAACAACGTGAAAGGGAGCTCCGAACAACTTCTGGAGCCACAGCACCCACAGAACGGCACAGAGAAGCTAACCTCCTGCTGAGGACAGCCCAGCAGCCCTGCAGGGAGCGGCCAGATCAGCGCTCTGAGAGGAGGCAGCGCAGCTCGCCGGGAACCGACAGCGCAGCCCGCAGAGACGAGCCCAGGTCCGCGGTTTTAGCCCCAGGGCGGCCGGGCCTTCAGCCAGCTGGTGGAACCCCAGAACACCAGCAATTGTGGCGATTCCAGAATTATCAGCACAGATATGCCTAGGACAAAGTGAGAGGTTAGTGCCCTATGGACTTTGGGACCAGTATTTGGGGAACACGTGGCTTCCTCCCCTGGGGGCAAAAAGCTGCTGAAGAAACAGCTGCACAGAAGCCATTTTGCAGCTTCAGCAGTGGCTCTAGCTCCTGGTCTGCGAACTGTAGGAAGATCCAGCAATCAGTCTGGGGGTTAATCGTTTTTGCTTTAAACTGCCTGGATCTGGATTGTGGTCTGGGGGGGAAGTTTGGGGTGGGTATCCAACTTGCCAGAGTGGGTGGAGGCTTTACAGAGGCCACCCAACTGGAGGAAGTTGTGAAGACCCCACGTTTGGGCGGAAGCTCCCCTGTCTGGTGGCAGAGTCCTACTGTGGCAACAAGCCCAGAGGTCAGGTGATTGAGTGGCAATATGCCTAGGCAAACAAAACAAAATAAACAGAGGGGTTCAACATTGGACTCCTATTTTGGGGGCAAAGAGGCTCAAAGCATGGAGGAGGACTGTGAGGTCAGAACTCCTGCACCAAAAGCCCCAAATGAAAGTACAGGCTGGCTGTAGGCCATAGAGGACCTTAAGAAGCAGATAGGAGAAGTGGGGGAAGGTTTGGGAAGGGAAATGGGAGGGATGCAGGAAAGGTGTGAAATGACGGTCAGCAGCCTGACTGAGGAGAATAACACCTTAAGAGGTGAACTGACTCAAATGGCAAGGGAGGCTCGGAAGGGCAGTGAGGAGAAGAATGCCTTGGAGGGTCGAGTTTGCCAGATGGAAAGGGGGTCTCAGGGGCTCTCTGGGGAGATTCATTCCTTCGGAGTTGGACTGGAGCAGATGGGGGCTGGTGACTTTGTGAGAAATCAAGATACTGTTGGACAGATCCAAACAGATGAAGGAGTGGAGGGCAGTGTGAAATGTCTCATGGGAAGGGCCACTGACCTGGAGAGTGGATCCAGGAGAGACAATTTAGAGATTGTTGGACTACCTGAAGGCCATGATCAAAGAAAGAACTTAGAAATTATCCTTCAAGAAATTCTCAAGGAAAATTGCCCTGATGTTTTAGACCCAGAGGGCAAAATAGAGGTTGAAAGAATCCACAGATCACCTCCTGAAAAAGATCCCCAAAAGAAAACTCCCAGGAATGTTATAGCCAGGTTCCAGAACCCCCAGATCAAGGAGAAAATACTACAAGCAGCCAGGAAGAAAACAATTTCAATATTGTGGAAACACAATCAGAATGGCACAGGACCTGGCAGCTTCTACATTGAGGGATAGAAGGGCATGGAATATGATATTCCAGAGGGCAAAAGAGCTGGGAATGAACCCAAGGGTCACCTACCCAGCAAAACTGAGTATCTTGTTTCAGGGGAAAATATGGTCATTCAGTGGAATAGAGGACTTTCAAGCATTCTTGATGAAAAAACCAGAGTTGAATAGAAGGTTTGACATTCAGACACAAGAAGCAAGAGATGCTTGAGGGGGCGATCAGGGAAAGGAAATCAAGGGGAACTTATCAAAGTTGGACTATTTACAGTCCTACATGGAAAAACAATAACTGTGTTTGATGAAACCTTTCTCATTATGAAAATAATTGAAGAAGGGTACATGGCATATGTTCACAGATATACATGGATAGAGGTTACAGGTTGAATTTGATGGGTAGGGATGATTATTTTATTTTTGGAGGGCAGTTGGGATTGGGTGACTTGCCCAGGTTCACGAGGCTGGGTTTTTGTTTGTGTGTTGGGTGTCTGGGGCCGGATCTGAGCTCGGGTCCTTCTGGCTCCAGGGCTGGCTCTCTGCTCGCTGCGCCACCTAGCCACCACAAGGAAGGGATGATTCTTAAGGGGTGAAATCAAGAGGTGAGAGAAGAAAGTGGCAAGAGGAGATGGAGAGAGACAGGGTAGGGCAAACTATCTCATGTAGAAGAGGCAAGGGGAAGTAGTTGCAGGGGAGGGGAAGAACAGGAAGGCAAAAAGGCAAAAGCATATTCTCATTGAAGTTGGCTCAAGGAGAGAATCACATACATACTAAATGGAATATCTTACCCTAACTCACTCTCCTGAGTAGGGGAAAGGGAGATGAGAGGGGGGATGATGAAGGGGAGGGCATTCTGGGGAGAGGGGAGGTTAGAAGTACCCACTATCAAAGAGGGACAGGATCAAAATAGGGAATGGAACAGGTGGGAGGTGAGACAGGTGGGAGGGAAATATAAGCAGTCTTTTACAATATATCTACTATGGTAATGTTTTGCATACATGTACAACACATACTGAATTGCTTATCTTCTCAGAGGGAGTGGGTGACAAGGGAGAAAGGGAATGGATCTGAAAATCGAAGTTTTAAAATTAAATGTTTCATAAGATGTCCAGGTAGTGGGGCTCAGAGATTCACCTTGCCCTAATGGCAAAGTCGAAGGGGGTATGGGAGAAGATATGGGAGAGAGCAGATTAGATGAGGGGATATCTAGTGGGACTGCTATTCGGGGTGGTGGGTAGGGAAAAAATGGGGGAAAAATGTAACTCATAATCCGGTGGAAATGAATGATGTAAACCAGAAGTTAATGAAGCATTTGTTTAATTAAAAAAAAAATCTTGGCTGATTCCTTGCAAAAAAAAAAAAAGAATCTATGTATCAGGTCCTGTGCTAGGTTTAACAAATAAATATAAAACTAATAATACTATATACTATAATACAATATAATATAATTAATATAATATAATATTATTATAAATACTAACAATACATAATTTGATGATGATAGAAACAAATAATTGTTCAAATTGAAACTCATCAGAAGTTGTTTCATTTGCAAAAGTTATTTTACACAATATATTAAATACATGTCTTTATTCCTTCCCTCTCTCTTCCTTACTTCTTTCCTTTCTTCCCTGCTTCCTTCCTCTCTTCCTTTTTCTCTTCTTTGATCCTTCCACTACAGAAAAATCACCAATAAATCACTGCCTATGTGGCATAGAATTCCATGCCCAATAGAAAAGATTTGACATTTGTAAATGACATTGATGCCTGTGATTACATTTTTCCTAGTATTAATCGAAGCTTTGGAAAAGAAATTTTCCAGTGTTATTTCAAACCAAGAGGCAGAGAGGAAAATGTAAAATTATATGAACGTTTTAAAAGTGATCTTTAAAATGAGAGGAATGAAGCAAGTTGTGCATTTTCCATTCAGATACTTCCCTTCATTCCCTTCATTCTTTGCTTAAATCTGTGGTAGCTGAGAAATGACATACTTCTACAGTTAACAGTTTCTTCAACCCCTGAAGATTAATGGGATAGAAGATTTAAATGACATTTGAGATTATTCTTCTTTTCAGTCTTGAAAACTAAAGGATACAATACAAATTAGCATCATCTTAGATTTTTATTAGGGTGATAAATTTTATTGCATTAAATTTATGCATTAAAACCACCAAAATATATGCTAGAAATAAAGGAAGAAATGTGCTGTTATTGTTAATTGGAAACGAATGATATTGTTATTATTTATTCAATTCACATTATAGCTAAAATATTTGACTTTTCATTGGCTTTTCAATTTCTTTTCAAAGCCAAAAATACACATTAGTGTTCTTTTTCATTTGTTTTATGCCAGCTGCCATTTTTTTTTGTAGGCAGAAGAACATAGTGAAAAGAACACTGGATCTGAAGTCAGAGGACCTGGCTCTGTTACTCGCTAGCCATTTTCCATAATGAGAGTGAGTACCAATGGATGACCAACCAATGAACAGCCCAGAGCTTCATTAGTATTATCACAATTTGAAGAGAAGGCCCCAGAACACTGGTTGAAATCCCTGTGGAGAATTTAGAAGAGGACATGGAAAAGCATCATATGGGATGGGTGGGAATTACCTAGACCCATATTGTTGGAAGAACTTCTAGATCAATGGTATCAAAGATCTTGTGGAATATTGCAGTAAAAACATTCAACAGATTGTTAGATTAAAGATGATACAATGAAGATAATAGGGAAATATTTATTGTGCTATTCTTGTAAAAGCTATATTTTGTGCTTTTTCATGTTTATTATATTCTATTAGTATTAATTTTAATTTTTGGTTCATATTTTGTTATAAACTATTCAGTCTGTCCTAGCTCCATACTTTCCCTACTAATAATGACTCCTGTATGATACCTTTTCGATGAGTTGCAGTTTCTTTCCTGGAACCACCTTGTCATGGAGAGTTGACTTCTTTCCTACATAAACCTTTTTCAACTCTTTTTAATGAATTGTCTTACCACAATAATAAAAACAAAAATCAATAGTAACAGCTAGCCTTTATGTAGCACTTATCTGTCAGGCATTATACTAAGTATTATGTAAATATCACAGAGTTATATTAGCCTTTTCTAGTCTGCCAGGTGGGGTTAACAATGCTATATTCTAAGTTCTTACTAAAATCATCATATATAAAGACTCTAATCTCTGAAGATTCAACATATGTGTATAATAAAAAATATACCCAACTGCAGACTTACTATGCAAGAGGTGCTTGAATCATATAAATGGGGGACCACTTGTTCCATTCATCTGTATCAAATTATTATGGAAGATATAATACACAGACTATTTTGATCCCTGAACTGAAAATTAAAGGTTAGCACTGTTTTGAATATGATAAGATCAATACTATGCCATATACAGTATAATGTGGCTTTATCACCTATGCATGTTTATGAACTTATGTGTGATTTTCACCAAAGGATTTTACATGAAAATGGAACACCTGACTTTAGGACAGCTATACCTTTTGCTAGAATCTGCCTTTGTACCTAGGTTGTACCTAGGTGCCTATTTTGCCTTCACTCAAGAGATGAAACTCTTTATACTGTCTTAGCACATGGTTTGGGAGACTTTAAACACATGTCTTATCAGCCTACTAGAGATGCTTTAACTCTGGTCCCCTATCACTCATGATTCTCCAGTCTTAGGCCTATAATGTTCTCACTATCCATTATCTCCACTCTTTCACAAAGGAAGAAATACAGAGTTGGAAAAGCTTCTGGAAATGAGCCAAATGGACTCAATTACAACTATTATTCACAGAAACACGGAGCTAGACAGGGCCTCAAGGTCATCTTGTTCAATTTGTACTTAAAAACCTGCCTGAGGGGTGGTCATTCAGCTTTTGATTCATGACCTAGTGAAGAAGAACCCAGTACCTCCTGGGGCAGCCGATTCCATTTTCAGAAAGCTCTGATTCTTAGGGAAATTTTCCTTACATCAAATCTAGATCTTCCCCTTTGTAATGTCCACTCATTGCTCATAGCTCTGCCTTGTATTTCCAAGCAAAATAAGTCTCCTCTCTCTTTCCCACAACAGCTCTTCTTTTTTTTGTTGTTTTTTTTGTGGGTGCTCATTTTCTGAGCGGATCTGATCTGGGTCATCCCAACTCCGAGGCCGCGTTTGCTCACTGGCCACCTAGCCGCCCTTTAGGCAATTGGGGTTATAACTTGCCCAAGGTTACACGGCTAGGTTTTTGTTTGTGCGGATTAAGTGTCGGAGGGGCTCCGAACTCATGTCCTTCTGATTCCAGGGCCGGCGCTCTATTCACTGCGCCACCTAGCCGCCCCCACAACAGCTCTTCTAATACTTGGAGGTAGTTATCAGGTTCAGTCTTCTCTTTGTCATCCCTCCAGATGTTAATGCCTTCTACTTCAGAACTGGTCTTGGATTCATCTTGCATATTTCTGTATGTACCTTAAATGCCACGCTAAGGTGACCATATGTTATCCCAGGAACAATAGGGATGTTCTGAAGTTTGTTGATGAAGAAACTTATGTGACCAGGTCCACGCAATATGAAAATTACTTTAGCAGTGTTGTAAAGGACAGATTGGGGTGGGGGGAACCAGAGGCAGAGAAACTGGTTTAGAGGCTATTGCAATAATTCATATTGTTGGCAATGTGTGCCTCACCTGGGGTGGTGATATTGTGAATGGTGGGGAGAAGTTAGATGCAAAGCATATTATGGTGATAGACTTAACAGGAACTGGTAACTAATTGGTTGTGGTGGAGGAGGGAGAAATAAGTGTCAAAAAAGATGACATTTTAAGACTGGATGACTGAGGATATTGTGGCTTTCTTCAATGGAAGTAGGGAAGTTGGAAAGAGAAAACAAAGAATATGATGGATTCAATTTAGAAAGTGTAATATTTGTGGGGCTAATGAGTGTGAGTTAAAAGGATATATATCATAGCATCATGGGATGACAGGACCATAGATTTACATCCAGAAGGGACCATAATAACCAACTCATCCAACCCTTCATTTTATACTTAAGGACCTGAGGCATAGAGAGGTTAAATGACATCTTATGCCACACGAGTTTCAAGTGGTAGAGCTATGTGGTTAGTCTTATGTTTCCAGATGCAGGACTCCTCTGGATGTGCTGTGCTGTTGTTCATGATGCAAGAGATATCATGCAGATAGATTCTGAAAAAAAAAATTGGCAACTCATTTGATGTAGATGGAAGGGAAGAACACAGGTAGAGATGCTCATTGGGCTGTTAAAAATGGGAACCTAGAGCTCAGAGAAGAGAGGAATGTTGGATATGAATGTAACAGTCCTTCTGCCAAGGCTTGAACTTGCTGCATTGTGGGGAAGGCCTATGTCACTGAAGACCTTGGGAATTGTATTTCTTCATACATTGGGAAGATAAGCTAAGGCAACTGGAGAACATGGTCTTTACCTCATCTAGCTGGAGTTTTAAGGTTTTGTCTCAAGAGAGAGGAAGGCAGGGGCGGAGCCAAGATGGCGGAGTAGAAACAGCTCGTCCAAGCCTCTCTGCCCCCAGATTCTCCACAAACTATGTAAAAAAGGACTCTGAAAAACTTCTGGAGCCCCAGCACCCACAGAACGACACAGAGAAGCTAACCTCCCGCTGAGGACAGCCCAGCACCCTGCAGGAAGGACCAGCGCAGTGGTCTGGGAGCCGGCAGCGCAGAGCGCAGGAGCCGAGCCGAGCCCAGGTCCACGTGAGCCGAGGTTTTAGCCCCAGGGCGGCAGGGCCAGCAGCCGGCTGGAGGAACCCCAGAACACCAGGAACTGTGGAGACTCCAGAATTATCAACATAGACTTGCCTAGGACAAAGTAAGAGGTTAGTGTCCTATGGACTTTGGGACCTGTATTTGGGGAATGCGTCAGCTCCCTCCCCTGGGGACTAGAAGCCACTGAGGAGACACGCCATTTTGTAGTTTTCAGAGGCATTTCCGGCTCCCAGCCTACAAATCCTGGGGAGATCCAGCGATCAGTCTTGGGGGGTAATCGCTCTTGCTTTAACCTCCCTGGATCTGGATTGTGATCTAGGGTGGAAGTTGTGGGTGGGTTTACAGCTTGCCAGAAACGGAAGTTGCCCCCCACACGTTCGGGACGAAAATTCCTCTATCTGGCCTTAAAGCCATAGTGTGGCAACAAGCCCAAAAGTCAAGCAATTAAGTGGCAACATGCCAAGGCAAAGGAAACAGAAAAATGCAACCCTAGACTCCTATTTTGGGGGCATAGAGCGGGAAAAGGACTGTGAGGTCAGAAGTCCTGCTCCAAAAGCCCCAGGGGAAAACATGAGCGGGTTGCAGGCCATAGAGGACCTTAAGAAGGACTTTAAAAATCAAATAAGAGAAGTGGAGGAAAAATTAGAAAGAGAAATGAGAAGGATGCAGGAAAAGTATGAAATGAGGGTCAACAGCCTGACTGAGGAAAACAACACCTTAAAAAATAGACTAACTCAAATGGCAAAGGAGGCCCAAAAGGGCAATGAGGAGAAGAATGCCTTAAAGAGTCGAATTTGCCAGATGGAAAAAGAATCTCAAAAGTTCACTGAGGAGATTCATTCCTTCAGAGTTAGACTGGAGCAAATGGAAGCTAATGACTTTATGAGAAATCAAGATGCTGTTAAGCAGATCCAAACAAATGAAAGATTAGAAGGCAATGTGAAATATCTCATGGGAAAAACCACTGACCTGGAAAATAGATCCAGGAGAGACAATTTAAAAATTATTGGACTACCTGAAAGCCATGATCAAAGAAAGAACCTAGAAATCACCCTTCAAGAAATTCTCAAGGAAAACTGCCCTGATGTTTTAGATCCAGAGGGCAAAATAGAGGTTGAAAGAATCCACCGATCACCTCCTGAAAAAGATCCCAAAAAGAAAACTCCCAGGAATATTATAGCCAGGTTCCAGAATCCCCAGATCAAGGAGAAAATACTACAAGCAGCCAGGAAGAAACAATTTCAATATTGTGGAAACACAATCAGAATAGCCCAGGACCTGGCAGCTTCTACACTGAGGGATCGAAGGGCATGGAATATGATATTCCAGAGGGCAAAAGAACTGGGAATGAACCCAAGGGTCACCTACCCAGCAAAACTGAGTATTTTGTTTCAGGGGAAAATATGGTCATTCAGTGGAATAGAGGACTTTCAAGCATTCTTGAGGAAAAAACCAGAGTTGAATAGAAAATTTGACATCCAGACACAAGAAGTAAGAGATGCCTGAGAAGGTAATCAGGGAAAAGAAATCAAAAGGAACTTATCAAAGTTGAACTATTTACATTCCTATATGGAAAAGCAATATCTGTGACTGATGATATCTTTCTCACTATGAAAATAATGGAAGAAGGGGGTGTGGTCATACGAATACATATGTGAATGTGTGTGTATATGGCTACAGTTATATATGGATAGAGGGCATAGGTTGATTTTGTTGGGAAGGGAGAGTACTCAAGGGATGAAATTATGAGGTGAGAGAGGAAAGTGGCAAGAGGAGATGGGGAGAGACATGGTAGGGTAAACTATCTCATGTAGGGGAAGTGGGTGCAAAGGAGGGGGAGAATAAGGAAGGCTAAAAATGCAGCAGGATAGGGGGAAGGGGGATGAGAGGAGGGATGATGGATGGGAAGGCATCCTTGGGGTGAGGGGAGGTTGGAAGTACCCACTATAGAAGAGGGACAGGATCATGTAGGGAATGGACCAGGTGGGGGGTGGGATGAGTGGGACGGAATTATAAGCAGCCTTGTACAATATATCTACTATGATAATGTTTTGCACAGCTAGACATGTACAACATATACTGAATTACTTATCTCCCAAGAAGGAATGGGTGACAAGGGAGGAAGGAAATGGATCTGAAATTCAAGGTCGTAACATTAAATGTTTCAAATATAAAAAAAAAAAAAAAGAGAGAGAGAGGAAGGCAACCAAGCAAGAGGAAGAGATAGATTCAGAGTTGTCTGTTTTGAGGTAATGAATGGAGCTATGGGATGAATGAGGTTAAGGGAAAGTAATTGAACAGAAGAAAGCAAAAGCTTAGATTCTTCATGGGAGACTTACTCTACTCCTCACCAATGATGAGTTGGATGGAATACAGTTCATAATGTTTCCCATATCTTAAAGTGTTAGATGGCATAGGGACAATGGATGGGAGAGGAATAAGAAGGCTTTGTCAGTAAAGAGGAGAGCAGAGAGAATATTGCAACATTTTCTCATCAGAAATAATTTCAGTAGCCGAGGCGGCTAGGTGGCGCAGTGAGTAAGAGCGCCGGACTTGGAGTTGGGATGACCCGAAATCGAATCCGACCTCAGAAAATGAGCACCCACACATAAATAATGACTAGCTGTGTAACCTTGAACAAGTTACTTAACCCCAATTGCTTATAAAAAAAAAGAAATAATTTCAATAGATTGTATTTTCCTGTGGTATAAGGGTTACTTTTTTGCAGATCAAAAATAGAAGAAAAAAGGGGAAAAGGAGCAAGAAAAGAAAAAAGGAGAAAGCTCAGACTTTAGTTTGTTATTCAACACAATTTCAAGTAATTGTCAATTAGAATAATGTCTTGTGAGGAGGCATAAAACAGTTTATGAGGGAATTCTTTGGTTGTTTGCTCCATTTGGTTCACACAGGCATTTCAAAAAAGAAAACCTTTTTTTTCTCCTTATCTGAGGTGGGATAGTAGGTGTGGGTGTAGACCATGGGTTGACCAGATCTTCTCAGGCATCAAACAATTAGCAAAATAGTATTCCTGTAAGATAAATGCCAGTGAATCTGAAACACATGGATTAAATTCCCCTTAAAATCTGTGTAGGCTTAAGGGATGAAGTGAGAAGTACATAAAAAAGCACATTTGGAGATTTAATAGGACTCAGAAGGATTGGGCAAAAGGTATACTAAATGCTGGCAGATTTGCCCAGAACTACTTTTATGAAGTTTATTCCTCCTGTGCTAAAGAATTTCCAATATTCTGCATTAGATTACGATTGATTTTTTTTTTTTATAAGATTGAGGCTTGAATCAGTACGATGAATGTTAGAGCACTGATAAGCAATATTGTAATTCAGTTTCTAGAGTAAGGTGTTGAATTTGGGTAATTCACACTTTCATTCATTTTGGCAAGTTTCCTCCTACCAAGCAGAGCTCTCTGTGCTTCACTCCAGCCAAGGTTGGAAAAGCAAACCTTTGAATAGACCAAAAGAACATTATTACACAAGACTGGAGTATTCTTCATTTGAGAAACTGCTTCCCCTCTGTGTGTCCCTAACTTAAACGTGCATCAGAAATAGGAACTGAAAGGAAGGAGGGAGGTGAACAATTATTTCTTTTCTTTTTTTTCCCAGCAGGTAAATCCTGAGCATATGAAGTGGTAGTGTCTCTGTTTTGAATCTCCTCTGGAGGAAGTAATAGGCCCCTTTCAGGCAGTAAAAATGAGTCCATGTGTTAGTATAGGCATATAAGAAGGCCCCATCTTTCCTCAACTAACTTTTTCCTACTAATGGGGTGCTTGTGCCCTAGGGAAAAGGCAGGAAGACAGAACCTTTCAATTATGAGACCAGTCAGAAAGTGTAGCATGCCCAGGCAGATTAAAAATGCTTAAGACTTGTGATTTGGAGATGAAAGATTAATAGTTCAAAAAGATATTAACTTGAGCTAGTGAAAAACAAGATGCTTAGGTCCTTCAAAATAGGAGCTCTTGTAATAGAGAGTGGAAAGGTCTTTTTCATGGTGGTTGGATCTCTTTGTCCATCACACAGAAGGATTCACATAAACAGAACCTAAGTCAGAATTGAGGAGAAGCGAGAGTACAACAAAACAGATGGAGAATGCCAATTCAATAAGCAATTATTAAACATCTACTATGCACTAGGTGGTGAGTATGCAAAGACAAAAATGAAATCATCCCTGCCCTTGTAGAGGTTACATCCTACTTGAGAAAACGATGTGTGTCCAATATATGGGCAAAATAAAAACCAAGTAATTTAAGGAAGACTCACTACGAACTACAGGAGAACGGGAAAGATCTATAAGAGGTAATACTTAAGCTCAGCCTAAAGGGAATGAAAGTTCTAAGGGCTTGATATGAGAAAGGAAAATATTCCTAACACGAGATAGATTGTGAAGAGGCATGGAGATAGGAGATGGAATATCATTATATGGAAGATCAAATATGCCAGTTTGTGCTTAATGGAGGGCATAGAATCATATCGGAAAGGTAGGTTGGAGTCAGACTGTGATGGGCTTTAAATTACAAGCAGAAGAATTTGAATTTTATCTTAAAGGTGATTAGAAACCACTGAAACTTCTTGAATGACCCTAAAGAAGAGAAAGGAAGGAAGGAAGAAAACAAGCATTTACATAGCACCTACTATGTGCCGAGCATTATGCTAAGGGTTTTACAAATACTGTCCCATTTGGTCTTCACAGAAACTCTGGGAGGTGGATGCTCTTATCATCCCCATCTTACAGTTGAGGAAACTGAGGCAGGCAGTCAAATGATTTACCCAGGATCATACAGCTGGTAAATATCTAAACTAGATTTTAATTCCTGGTCCAACACTCTATCCACTGTGCTGCTTAGCACAAAAAAGGCAGACTTGCTCTAGGAATGTTAATCTTGGCAGCTGTGTGGAGGATAGATTAGAGAAGAGAAAGGCTGAATGGCAGGAAACCAAATAGGAAACTATTGAAATGGACCAGATAAGAAGCCATGAAAGATGAGTCAGAGCTAGTGTAGTTTGGTGAGAGTTAAGTGAAAGGGGTGGAAACAAGAGATGTTTGTAGGCAGAAGAGATAACACTTAGCAACTTAACTGGATATGGGAGATGGGGGGGAGTTTCAAATGAAGAGTAGAAGATGATGCCTATATTGCAAATGTGGGTGATTTGAAGTGGTGATTTCCTCAACAGAAATATGGAAGTTGAACATAGATATTGGTACATTTTGTGAAAATCAGATTGTTTCAGCTAACACAGTATTTCATCTGTAGCAATATCAAGGAATATCATGTGACAGTATAGTTGTCCTCCATTAGCATTTAAGGATCATAGGATTATAGGTTTAGAGATGGTAGAAACCTTGTAGGCTGAGTTCAACCTCTTGTTTTACAGATGAGGAAACTGAGGCTGAGAGAGGTTAAGTTACTAGTCCAACCACATGTAAGTAGTAAGTATCTGAGTCATGATTTGAACTCAAGTCTTCCATGATTCAAAATCAGGCACTCTATCCACCTCATTACTCAATCCCTCCAAATTAAGGTTGTATCATTTATGTATTACAATTTTCTTTTATTATTCAACTTTGCTGTATGGAAGATGAAGTGTGAAAAGAAACATAAGATTTATCATCAATCAATTTGTACATAAAATCATAGAATACTTTGTAGCCCATAGGTATCCATCACCCTTTAAGGACCCAAATTGACTCAGGTTTTAAGTGTGGTGGGACCTTTTAATACTAACATCTTAATCTATGGCTTACAATGCTAATAAGATTCTCCTGGGAACATTTACTTTGGTTCATGTCTAGTTTTTATCTGAGTGTCTTCAGCTGCCATATTGACACCAAAGTCACAAAGTTTTGGAACACAGAAAAAAAAATTTTGTATACACAAAAATAAACAAATGCTCATAATGGAGCTCACAGACAGACAAAAAAATATTTCCCTTTTTCCCTTGGTCCACATTTATAGCACTACCCCAGGACTGAGGCGCACCCAACAAGGAAAAGAACTCAGGGTTGCTAGAAAGTTAAGCAATTTATACCTGAGTATGTGTCCATCTTTCCCAGGAAACTACAGAGTAACTCCAAACTTATAATGCTATCTAAATGTTGAACTCAGACCCTCCTCCAAGAGGGCAAAGAATTTGGGTATACTAAAGAGTTTAGCAAGACTTCTTTCTGATAGTTTCCACTTCCATTTGAGACCTATACAGTCTACATGATTCACTGTACCAATGAAGAACAAAATCTGGGTTTGTTCCTCCATCTCATGACTGCATGCCTCACTGCTCTGTCTCCCACAACTCTTTGGTATGGTTCAGAAACTCCCTCACCACCCCAGCCAGCATCTGTTCCTCCCAAGCTTTGGAAACTCTACACATCTGTACACCAGTTTCTTTAGCTGCCATTTGCTTCTATCCTTTATTAGAAAGGCCCATGTCTCCACTATAACTAGAACTAGAGAACTAGTTTTCAAAGTTGAAAAAAGGCAAATCCAGGATAAACATAGAAAATAATAAATTTTTGGAATCCATTAACCCTCCCCCCGCAAAAAAGAGGTATAGTTTGGAAATATACATATACCAGTACTTGAATAAAGTTAAGGAAATCTATAGAATGTATCAGAATTGTTAATAACCTTACAACTGAGGACAATTTCACTAATCTTTCATGTCCTAAGATATTTTGCAATATCAGCTATTTTTCCCTTAATAAATCTGGTTAGTTTTTTTCTTCTTCTTGGCATCTCTAGCCTTAATTTTCTTATCTGTAAAATGTGTCTGGACTAAGGGTAGGAAGGAGGAGTTGAACTAGCTGATCAATAAGATAACTTTAAGTTTTCACATTTTATGATTTTTATGATCCAATGATTTCAGTAATTCTCCTTGAATGAATTAAAAAAATTAAAAAAAACCCATTTACTCATTGATTCTTAAAACAAAACAAAACAAAACAAAAAATCCCAACCTAATCCAGGTCTGCATAACCAAAATAATGTCAGCCCAAGGCTCTCTGAATTTACTGGACAATTAGTCAACCTCTCCCTTTGTTTTGACTGTCTGGAATATATCTAATGCACGAAGGGGAATTATTACTCTACATAGGCATTATATATATTGCCTATGATGTGTCTGTCTAATACAGTTACTGTGGAAGTCCTTGTTAATTTGTAACCTCAGGGCCTGCCCAGAGGTACTAAGTCATTAAATGGTTAACTCTCTCTGTCATTCTCTCTATGTCTGTCTATCTATCTCTGTCTCTCTGTCTCTTTCTGTCTGTCTGCCTGTCTGTATCTCTGTCTCTCTTAATTTGGATAGGGCAAAACCTGGTTGCTCTGGTCCTGAAAGCACTCAAATTCACACAATAGTTTCAGGTCATAAACTAAAAGGACAACTCAGGTTTCTTATCTTCCAGTCCAACATAATGCTTTAAAGCACATTATTAAAGACAGAATCATTCCTAAATGTGCTATTCTTTACTAAGTCATTTTTTAGGAATGGCTTATTTACTTTAGATGGTTGAGCCTACACCATGAGAAGCAAATCATTTATTCTTAACTTTTGGATTTCTTTTGTTTTTCTGTGTGTTTTTTTTTCTTCTCACAAAACACAGTTCCTTTAATAAATTATTATTAAAAAGCTGGTGACAAGATTCAAAGGAAAGCATATACAGGGTGATCTCCCCAAGATATGTATATAAATACCTCTCTCTATATAGATGTACCTATATCTGTATATAAATATACACATATATACATATACAAATATATGTGTGAATATACATGTATGCACTATATATATGTGTGTGTATATTTATGTATGTATATATATATTTATGACATGTATCTTGGTGTTCAGTACTTTCGGTTGTGTTCATGACCCCATTTGGGGTTTTCTTGGTAAAGATACTGGAGTGGGTTGCCTTCTCCTTCTACACACACACACACACACACACACACACACACACACACACTACAGTCATTAAGAAATAATATTTTACAAGAATTAACAATCCTTCAAAGCTTAATTAAATTATTAATTTAAATTATTAATTTATTAATTAATTATAATATTAAATTAATAATTTAATTAAGTATGAGAGTAACTAAAGGGGCATAAAAAGATTTTTTTAAATTGTTGTTGGCAATACTTAAGCATTAGAAAAATGGTGCTTTGAAAAAATCAGGTGTAACTAAATATTTTCTTCATTTATTCTTGAAAGATTAGCAATGAAGTTATGCATATCCCAGGAGAATTAAGAAAATAGGAAGTAACTGATTTTTACTGGATCATTTTTCAGTTCACTAGAGTACTTGAATGGCTCTAGGATTCCACTGATAAGGGTATTCCTTTCACTGATGCAGATTGTAAGATATCTGGACCTCCTCATCTGGTCTGTGTCTTGTCCATTTCCTATCAAAAGTTCACCACACAGTATCCATCCGAAATGGTGATAATTTCCCTTGTTTTCATTTGTCATCATGAGGATACCAGTGGAACAAGTGGGCTATCCTTTGGTTATCACTCATTGTCCATATTTTTTTTTCCCACTTACATTTCTTGATGATGTTTTTTTTTACTCTCCTCCTAATTCCTTGCTTCAAATGTACTGCAGTCTGGACACATGAACCATGAACCTTTCCAATGACTTTTGTGTGGTTCTCAATGTCAGTTCTTTAGAGACTATATTTTTCTATGATTTGAAACTATACACTCTCACTGGAAAAAATATTACTGTTAAAAAAATATGGGCTTTTGTTTCATGGAGAAATTTTAGTTCATTAAAAGAACATTGTTATTCCCCGAGGTATTTTAGATCATTCTTTTCCTATTTAGTTCTGTACCCAATTGATTGACCATTTGTAGCACCCATCCAAAATATTTGTATTGAGTTATATAAACCCATAGGCTGTCCATTTAACTGCATTTCATAATCTGAACAATCGACAATCTTTATCAACTTGTTTTTTCCAGCATAGAGAGGTCAAACTCTTAAGGGTGAATTACATAATACAATAGTGGTTAAGGGTCAAATTAGACCATGCAGGGAGACAAAAAAAATCAAAGTATGCAAGGAAAATAGAGACATAAGTTTGAAGAGGGGTTCAGCAGAGGTGACCAGTGTTTTCCTTCTCTTTGTCTTTCCTATGGGGATGCTTCTGGATGTCTGTGTGGGTCCAGAATCATGTTCTTGTGCCAGTGCCTAGATATACTGTGTGCCACAAGAAGGGGAAATGTGTTCCTAGTTCAGTCAGTCGATAGATCATACCAATTGAACTCACTTCTTTCATATCCTAAGGAAGAAATGTTCAGTATGAACAACAAGAAGGGAACTACCACTAGCCTCATTTTATGGTTGGAGGACCTAAAGCACAACTCAGGCATTTTCCTAAGGTTGTACAGGTGTTGATGCAGGGAGAAAAGGCCAGGCTTCTCTTGTTTTCTTTTCTTTTTTTTTTTTTTAAAGCAATTGGGGTTAAGTAATTTGCTCAAGGTTACACGGCTAGTCATTATTTATGTGTGGGTGCTCATTTTCTGAGGCCGGATTTGATCTCGGGTCATCCCAACTCCGAGGCCGGCACTCTTACTCACTGCGCCACCTAGCCACCCCTTTTAGGGCAATTGGGGTTAAGTAACTTGCCCAAGGTCACACGGCTAGGTTTTTGTTTATGTGGGTTAAGTGTCTGAGGCCGGATCCGAACTCAGGTCCTTCTGACTCCAGGGCCGGTTCTCTACTCACTGCGCCACCTAGCCACCCCCTTCTCTTGTTTTCTAATTGAATGTTCATTTCATTAAACTCTGTTTGTATCTACCCCATGTTCCACAGTGTGGACACCCCCTAGCTAGATAAATGGGACATAAATGAGGCTTCAGTCATAGACTTGATATTTGGATCATATGCTGAGCTTTCAATACATTAAATACACTAGCTTTGTTAGGCAGTGGGAAATTGTTTAGCTAATGGTCTCAGGGATCTTTTAAAAGAATCCTGATCTACCCATCACCCCAAGTAAAAGTGACTTCTTCCTCAGATTTTTCATTTCATTGTTTGGATAGACCTTTCTTCTTTGTACTCATCTTACTTTCTTTTATTTATGACATAGTTATTTCTTCACTTGCCCTTCCCCCTATTATACTGTAAATTGCTTGAGAGTAGGGCCTGTTAGGTACACACACACACACACACACACACACACACACACGTGTGTGTTTGTATATGTGTGTATAGGTATATATCAGATTTTATCTTTATGCACCTTCCCTTTGTAATTCTAGAATAACACATATGTGTGTGTATGTGTACACACACTATACACGTATGTATATATACATGCACACACTATATATGTATGTATATATACATGCACACACATATATATTATGAAATATATATTTGTATTGCCAGTATTATAAAGAGAAAGTGTTAAGTGTTTTATCTTTTGAGCATCACTAGAGATATAACAGTACTTCAAAGATTTGGAATTTCATCCATATGGTAAATCCTTACAGGGATAAGATTATATCTCCTCTATACTTTAGCATGCTGTGTTTGATCTGGTTGATCTGGTCAAAACAAAAAAAAAAATTACCAGTGTGTTAATCTGTTGACGAAGATTGTTCAAATATAGATAGACTTGTCTTTGCATGTAATTGCTGGACCTTACTCAGAGCCTCTCTAGTTTCTTAAAACCTGCCAGAGATTTCATACAACTATCATGGCCTCTGAAAACAGAGGGAGGTACACTGGCACACCAACCAGTCCCTAGAGTGGGCCCTTCATGAGGGTGGTCTTAGGTTCTTAAAATGATAAAGGGAAAAGATGAGCTTCAATTAGAGGACTGAGCATCCAGTCTGTCTATAGTGTTGGCTAGTATCCCTTGTGAATAATAGAAGTTTTAATATATAAAATAATGATCTAAAGTAGTGTACCATTTTCTAAGGCTCAGATTTTCTTTATTATTGAAGAACACTATTTATATATACATTTATACATGTATATACATTCATACACACATATACATATATACATATTAAAATTGTTTTTTTGTGGTTGTTGTTGTTGCTCATAATATTTTATCCTTAAGCTGAAGGGTTCAGAATTTGATTATAATATTCCTGTGGTTTTTCCTCATGTTTTTCCTCACTTTGATTTAAAATTACTACCCTGAGACTATCTGACTCCACCATTCTTTTGGTACATGGGCAGTTATTATTCTCTCAATTACAAGGTTGACCCCTCTCAGGTCCCTGGTCATCATACCTTTCTACCTTCTCCTTCCTGTTCCTTATACAAGACATTCCTCCTAATTCTGTTCACTTTTGTTGGCTGTTTGCCTGTTCTTGAAACTCTCTACATTCTCATTTTCATCTCATGGATTACATGGCTTTCTTCAGGTCCCAGCGAATATCCCATCTTCTATGAAAAAAAGTCTTTCCTGATTCTCCTTCATGATAGTGCCTTCTCTCTGTGATTATCTGTAATCTATCATGTATATATCTCATAGTTGTTTGTACGTGTTATCCCCATGTGCAATCCGAGAGAGTAGGGATAGTTTTTGCTTTTCTTTGCGTCTCTAACATTTAGCACAATGTTTGGCACACAGTAGGCACTTAATAAATGCTTGTTGACTTGATTCCCAGAGCTCATCTTCTACTGGGATAGAATGTTCTCAGTTTGACACTTGCTTATGGACCTTCAGTACATAGAATATTTAGTATCTGCAAAAGAACCACTGGTAAAGTCAATACCTTCTAGCCACCTTGACCCCATAATCAAACTTAGTCCTAACCTCTCCAACCTTTATCATCTTCTGACTTGTCTTTTTCACAGTGCCCTCTGAAAACTTCCTCTACTATAAATAAACTCTTCATACTACATCTTTCCCTCTCACATTCCTTCCACTTGCTGTTGTTCATTGAAACCTAGCTTCCCCCCCCGCCCCGAAGCCTCTGAAGACCAAGGCTTTTGGCATCCACTTCAACTCTGGCTGCCTCTCTACTCACATATTCAGGGACAAGAAAAGAAAAAAAAAAGATTTGGCATCCTCTTTGTTGACCATTACCACTTTTGTAACTTTCTTTTTCTACCACTTTGACCAACAACTTGTCCTATAATGTTTACTCTATTGTGTTCAGATAGTTATTAGTTTCCATTTTCTTTCTTCCTTCCTTCCTTCCTTCCTTCCTTCCTTCCTTCCTTCCTTCCTTCCTTCCTTCCTTCCTTCCTTTCCTTCCTTCCTTCCTTCCTTCCTTCCTTCCTTCCTTCCTTCCTTTCTTTCTTTCTTTCTTTCTTTCTTTCTTTCTTTCTTTCTTTCTTTCTTTCACAAGGCAATCGAGGTTAAATGACTTGCCTAGGGTCACACAACTAGTAAGTGTCATGTGTCTGAGGCTAGATTTTAACTTAGGTCCTCCTGACTCCAGAGCTGATGCTCTAACCACTATGCCACCTAGCTGCCCCTCCATCTGTTTCCCATTGATCTCCAGGTGACTCTTCTTTCTTCCCAAAAGCCAGTACCTAGCTTACAGGATGCTTCTCCACAATTATCCTTACCCCATTCAAATGCCCTGGTCTCCCAATTCATCTGTTCCTTAACAAGTCCACTCCAACTGTATGCTGGAAGAGTCACACCTTAGACACCACACCCACATACATCCATACACATACACATATTCAACTGAATTGCCCCAGTTGACGGAATTCCTAGTTGAAACTTTATTTTGAGGTTGGGGAAAAGGCGCCCCCAAGAGGGTGAAAGGATACATGAAAGGGAGGTTAAAGGCACAGAAAGGGAACAAGAAAAGGGACAAAAACAGAGGGGAATGCAAAGGAGAAAGAGAAGGGAAAATGGACTGGTAAAAAGTAAAGATAAAATCAAAACCTTGAGGTCACAGATGAAATTCTACCACCACCCACACATACACCCATTAATTTTATTCTTATATACCCCATTATTTCTGGGTCCCCATTTCTATCCACAGGCTAAATGAAAGCTGTTACACACCCCTTTTCATATGCCAAATATGGGCTCATTTTCTATTAGGTAATTTTAAAAAACCCTCCAAAAAAAGCCCAAAGGAAACAGATCTGAGCTCTTGAGCGATCTTTAATTTGTCTGAAGCATTTTCACAAAAGATCCTCTCAAAAGGATTACCCTTTCCAGTTCCTAATATGGATTTCATTTGAAAGTCAGTTGGCATGGGTACAGTCTGGGTCATGAGATTAGTAATTTTCTTTCTTATATTGAAGAGTCTATGGAAGATCCTATCTTGAGGGTAAGAGAAGGACCTTCACATTTACTTTAGGGTTTGCTTTCTGTTCTCTCATAGACTGTACTGTAGAATGACTCCTATTAAGAGAAGAAATAGGGGGTCATTTGGGTGGAATTTGTCTCCTGCTTCATTTACAGCTAAACCTATCTTGCCTAATAGAATGAGAAGGTAGGACAGTACCAGTCAAAATGGGAATGAATTTAAGGAGAGGAGAAGGAAGGGGGAAAAGGGAAGAAAAAAAGAACAAGAAATTAGGAATGAAAGTAGACTTTTAGTAAAAGAGTTTGTGGTTCCTCAATCTATAATAAGCACAAAAGGGCCTGAAGAACAAAGTTATCTTTCCAGAAAAAAGAAGAGAAGGAAATTTCGGGGGGAAGGGATAGGATTGAGGAGCACATTATACTTTCATGTTTGTGTATTGGAGAATGAACAGAAAATGGAAGGATCAGAGATGCTATCTAGTTTCTTTGCCACACCTTTGGTATCGAAACTCCCTCCACAGCCATAAATCAACAACAAATTAGAAGTACATATTAACTTATAAGTAGATGGTTGAAAAAGCCACTGAGGTAATGCTGGGATAGAGTTGGAAGGAGAGTTAGAAATGTATCTGTACATATACATCCTATTTTATTCATATATATGTGTATGAACTTTCAGCAAAGATGTGATTAAACTATATCCTATTTTATCAGCCATTCAGAGTGCTGTGCTCAAATCTGTAATAACCTGAAATCAGAAGACCTGGGTTAAAATTCTGTCTGAATTTAGGCAAGATATTTAAATTCTCTGGGCCTTAATTTTATCATCTATAAAATGGATTAGATAAATTCCAAGGTTCCTTTCGAGGTAGAATCCTATGAAACTCTAGGTAGATACCACAAGATGAAGGTAATTAATTTTTCTTTGCATCAAAGCTTACTTGCTTCCTGAAAAAAATGATGAAAAGAATGAAAATGAACATTTGCCAAACTCAGGAAAAATGTTGAAATTTATGAAGCTTGTCATCGCTTTTTTCCTCTCTTATAATGAAAAAGAGAAGGGGTATGGGGATGTGAGGGGAGGACAGGAGTTCCCTGACTCACCTCCTGAGGAGTTTGCTTTATCTTTTTTCCTCACACTACCCCCCACCCCAAATCTGCTTGTAAATCTTTCATTTATACTAAGATGTGAACAGCTGACAATGACATATTCCACTTCCAGGTATATTTTCATTTTAGTAGAGATAAATACCTGAAAGTGAAAGGATTGAGCCCCAGTGTTACAAGAGAAGGCCCCAATCAGCTGGTGAGAAAAGAATTTAGGAGGAAGAGAAGCCTGGGGAGGACCTCAAATTATTCTGCACAGATCACCACTGCTCACCTGTTCTACATGTAGGCCAGTCCTGCAGAGGTTGATAATCAACCCAAACATTTTTAGGATCTAGGTTTGGCACACTTGGTAATCCAAACCTCATCCCCATGAGAAGGAGAATTCATTCTCATTCTGGCCATGCAATCCAGCCCAATTTTCAGACCTTAGATCTGAGTGGGAGTCTTTTCCCTTGCTCCCTCTCTCCTTCCCTCCCTTTGTCCCTCCCTCCCTGCCCAGCCCTCTAACACATCTGCTCTCTTGGGCTTAACTGTACAGGTGCTCCTTCTTTCACTCTGGTTATTGCTTTCTGCCTTCTTTTGCTCTCACAGGCTTAGCTTGAGTGCCAGCTGAACTTTCCTCTGCCACCAAACAGACCTTGTCAATGATCATTTCCGATTTTCTTTTCCATTCCGTGGCAGACAGACCCTAGGGCATCAGAATGTTCAGATCTGCCAAGGGCGAATGAGCTAAAGCGAGCAGACTGCCTCTCTGAGCCAGTGACAAGAATATGAATGCAGAGCTCCCTAAGCTTTCACTCGCCCCTTTCATTGTTGGAGGCCTCTTTTCTTCTCCTTCTTGGAGGCTGTCGCTTGTACTATTCCGGTCTATTCTTTGGACCCTTCTTCTATCCTTGTCTCGCCCCTTCTGCATCATGGGTGCCAATTCTTGTTGCTGGGGTAGCCAGATGGTGGCAAGGATGAAGGGCTTCACCAAAATTAGCTACTCTGAGGAACTGATAGAAGATAGACATTTTTCCAAGTCCATCTTGCCACATCAGACAGACATGAGACTTACACCACTGTTTCCCTGTTAGAGAACTCTGAGATCAAGGGATCAAATGATTGCAGAGGTAGAAGGGACCTCAATGATCATGTAGAAACAACCACTTCTTTTTGTAGAAGAGGAAACTCAGGGCTAGAGATGTGAAGTGACTTTCCCAAGGTCACACAGGTAGAAATCCGAGATGAAATTTGAACCTGCTTGAATCCAAAATCAGTCATCTTTCTATTTTTTCAGGGGTTTTTTAAGTACCTGCCTTTAGCCGAATGACTTGGCTTAGCATCAGACTACTGCTTACATCTCTACCTCCATCCCCCAACGGTTCCCTTTGTCTTCTTTTCTAACATTATGTCAATAGTGTAAAAATCACACTAAATGATTCTCAATTAGAAAATGATCCAAGAAAAATCTCTTCTTAAAGCAGGAGACTCAAAATTTTGGAAGCAAAAATCAGAAAGAAAAGATGTAGTTTTGACTTTATCACTCTTCTGTATTCATTTGGGAAGAGTTCTTTTGGTCACCAGATACATATACCTGAGCAGTGACGTGGCATGTCGTGGGAATGAATAGAACACAAAGAGTTTCCAGCCACTACTTCAGCATCTTTTGTCCCAGGAAGATTTACTGGCAATATTTCTTCCCTTCCCTCTCATATCATTTCTCTATTCCTAACTTGGGAAATTTCTGACAGAGTTGACATATGACTGAGGAACTTGTTAGAGCCTGTTTCATAACATTTTTCCCATAATTGCTGTTCTTTTCTCCCAGGTTATCATTCCCCTCTCCCAACCAGTAAGTTGAACTTTAAATAAACAACCAGAGAGTGAGTGATCCCTTCTTTCCCTGCCAAGGAGAGACAGAGAGAGACAGAGAGGGAGTAAATGAGAATCTGAGAAAAAAAAGTTAGCGGGTGTTGAACCTGGAAGAATTTCATTAAAAAGCAAAACAAGAGAAAGGCTTCTGGCCCTTTATCCTATATTATCTTCTACAAAGTCAGGCCTCATCATGTTATATGAGATAGGATTACACAACAAGTCCTGGTCTACCTGCCCTAACCCCTTCCATGTCAGAAATCCAAACAAGAAGCCTCTTTGAGATGAGATAATCCTCTTTCACCTAAGTTTTCAAATCCAAGTCCAGCAAAAGTTCAGAACAATGAATATGATGGAAGATGGTGAAAGAACTCCAAATCCATGAGTGGGTAACTGAGGCATTCTTGGTTAGGCTTTTGGCTGGTCTTGGGATTTGAGAAGCAGGGTAGAAAGTTGCTGTCCACTCTCCTTCTGGGGTTCCTCACATAGGTATAAATTCCAGTTTGTGTTGGGAAGACTATGTGTTAGTGGTGGGAATTGTAGTTGGGGCAGGAAAGGGTCACGGGAAGGTCTAGCCTACATCTTACCACTACATTGTACCAATTAGAAGTTCTTTTGTGTCAACCCACCTGAAAATTCTTTTTTCAAAAAGAATCTTCCATATTCTTCAGTCCCACAATCTCAGAGCCACTTTAATTCACACTTTAGGCTCTGAGCAGATCAGTAGACTGTTTTCCTCCTAGCAAGTTTCCTGAAATGAGGCATTAGAAGTTTTGGTGGGGGAGATAGAGGCAACTTCAGAGTATAGGAAACTTCAGGGAAAACAAAAAATGGGTGAGAACAGTGGGGAGAGGTTATGAACAGTGCCTGGCACCATAAGGTATTTGAAAGACAGAAGAAAAGCAATTCTAGTAGTTGGAAGAGGGGTGTGGAAAGTGAGATCAGAAAGCTGGATGGGACCCAAGAGACCAAGCCCACTTATTTTACAGATGAGGAAACTGAGGTCCAAGGAAATAAGGCAACTTTCTCAGGGTCACAAAGATAGTAGGAAGGCAAAAATTTGAACTCAGAACCTCTGATTATAAGTCTAGTGCTTTATTTTTTATTTTTGTTTTGCTTTGTTTTCCTGTACTAGCCTGTTTCTAAAGATGGAAAAGCACCAAATTTGACTTCACCTCATCTGAAATTTTGCCAGGAACCTCTGCACACACAGGTGGGTAAAATAATTGATTGATAGGGCTGTCATCTTTTCCTTAACCCCATCTCTGTGCCCAACAAAAACGGAAACATCAAAGTCTCGATGACTCAATGACAATTCCTTTCCTTTGGTGTCTTGGAGCAATTATAAATGAAGTTCTTGCCTTAGTATCCATGCCCTACCCCCTGAACTAACTGTGGATTAGTGTGCCGATATGTAGCAACCATAACTGTTTCGATGGACTTCTGGATCAAGAGCCTGAAGGAGTCAGTAATACTAGGCTACCTAAACATTTACTGTTTACTGAGGAGTGAATATGGCAGAGTAGATTAACCACTAAACTTGGAATTCAGGATTCAAACCTAGGCTTGAATTTCCTCTCTCACACTCCCTAGCTATGTGACTGTAGACAGGTTGCTTAAATTCTCAGAATCTCAGTTTCTTCATCTGTCAAATGGGGGAAAATACTTGGAGAACCTGTCTCACAAGACTGCTGTGAGGCTTAATGCTTTGTAAACCTTAAAACGCAGGCTATTAATATCATCATGCCCAATTCCTCAGTCCTGTCTTATGATTCTAATAGCTAGTTATAATAATAATAGCCAACATTTATATATCACTTAAAGGTTTGCAAAGTATTTTATATACATTATGTCATTCTCGAAAACAGTCCTGTTTGGCATATGCCATTATTATTCCCATTTCACAGATAAGAAAATTGATGTTGAAAGAAGACCCTAACTGGCCCAGCATCACATGACTAGTAAATGTCTAAGGCAGGCTTTGGATTTGGTTCTTCCTGGCTCCAAATCTTATGAATTATCTCCTCTGTCATTTAGAGAAGCCCATTCTGGTATAGTGATTGGTGATTAAATACACAAGTCCAGTCTAGACTCTTCCCTTCACCCTTTAGTTTATTCAGAATTGTCCCTTATTGTGCTCTTAATTCAGGTATGGACAGTCTTATTTCACTGAACACACTCTGCCTTCTTATCTACTGCCTCGGTGCTAATTTGATCACTATAATGGATTAAAAAAACATATTTTACAAAGTGTACAAGGCACTGTTCCTGCTCTTGAGGAGCTAGTGATAAGAGGCAGCATAGCCTAGTTGAAAGTAGACTGGACTTGGAATTAGGAGAGCCTTGAGTTCAAATTCTGCTTTTGACATATCCTAGTTGTATGACCATGGATAAGACACATTGTCTGTCTCAGTTTTCTCACCTGTGAATCTAATACCTACAGAAGGGCAGCACAGAATATTTTGCAATTCAAAATTACACGGGCATATTCATAGTCACCATTGGTGCTGTGAATATCACATTGGTGATACATGATTTTACAGATAAAGAAACTGAAGCCCAGAAACAGAGAGTGATTTGCCCAAGGTCACACAGTAGGAAATAACAGAGACAGGTTTTGAATCTAGGTTTTTTGATTCTAGAGCTGGTGCTTTCTATATGACAAGTTGACTCAGAAAGGGAATAATGATGAGAAACCAATGATGAAGTGCCAACATAAAAGCTATAGGAGATCGGAGATGTGATAATTGTGGACTGATGTGGTTAAAAACAGCCCAGACTAGCTGGTAGGATGGGTGGGATTTGTATTGCTCCAACAGGAAGCCTAATCAAAGTCAAAAGAATGGAGGCAAGAGAGCTGTACCTATGGGATGCTGGAGAGCCTGACCTGACTGAAATGGATGGAGTCTTCCTTTAAGAGAATAGTGGAATCTGAAGTTGCCTGAGTAAGTTGGACTAGATTGAGATATACCTGAGAGTCAAGAAGAGGATATAGTCTATTTAATATACTCTATACTCTGCTTAAAAGACATTAGCTAAGATACGAGGTGAGAGTGATGATTCAGGGAGATTAATGTGGTGTTGATATACAAGCCAGACTGGAGAGTAGAAGAGACTGGCACAAGGAAATCAATAAAGAAATTGGGATGTGATTCAGGCATAAGATCATGGGCACCTGAATTGGGGTGTGGCAAAGGGAAGGATATCACTGTCGCCTTAGCCAAGCATCAGAAAGAGATTTTAAAGAGTGAGTGGAGGGTGCTGTGAGCTTGACAAGGTTTAAAGGAGAACAAGCAGAAACTTCACCAGCATCTAGGCCAGAAGAGAACAATTAAAGGGTGGAATGTGCAATATTGAAATCACATAAATGACTCCATGTTGCTTTTATCCACCATTTTATGAAGTTAAACCTTAGTCGCCTGAGTTTGAGTAAGTCACAAGATTACTTCCCTCCTAAATAGAACAACCACCATAAAGAACATCACAAAACTTCCCCTTTTCCTTTTCTCTTCAGTGTCTCCTGATTGTTTTCCAATGCCCTCCAGCCAACCCTCACCCTTACCTCATTGTCTCCAGATCTCCTCCTTTAGAAATCATGTGTCTTAATATCATCCTGTTTTTCATTCCCTCCAAACTGTATATTAACTGGGTAGAAACCAAAATTCAGTATTTTTGGCTATGGAGAGCCCTGAACCCAGTTTGCTTTGCAACTGCATGGATTGTTAACAAAACTGTATGCCGGAATGATACTTGGTTTTTATTATGTAACCATCCCTGGAGTCAGAAGGCCCTGAGTTCAAATCCAGCCTCAGACACTTAACACTTACTGCCTTCTCCCCTCCAGATATTAAAAAAAAAAAATCAGGCAGACTTTACACATAAAGGAATTATTAACAGAAAGGAAAAAATGATGTAAGGTCAAGAGCATAGGACATGAAGTCAAAAGTTTGGGGTTCTAATCCCCATCCTAGTAATTATTAATTGTGTGACTTTAAGAAGTGAGGTTGGGGGCGGCTAGGTGGTGCAGTGAATAGAGTACCAGCCCGGGAGTCAGGAGGACCTGAGATCAAATCCGGCCTCACACACTTAACACAAAAATTATCTGTGTGACCTTGGGCAAGTCACTTAACCCCAATTGCCCTCCAAAAAGCAAAAAAAAAAAAAAAAAGGGAGGCAGTCATGTTTGCACCATCTACATCACAAAGCTATTGTGAAGATTTAGTAAACCTTAAATTGCTACAGAAATGTAAATTATTACTTCCTTCTCACCCCAAGACATAAACATGATGGAAATCACTATACAGGACAGCACACTACTTGAAATTTCCTGATTGTTTTCCACAATGGATTATACCATCAAGTGGATTTTGATATTCTTATAAACTGAATGTTGGTGAATATCATCATTACAAAGATGCTCTCAGTTATGGAATTTTGATACTGAAATGGATTCCCAGAGGACTCAGTGTTCTATCAGGACAGGAGACATGTGGCCAGTATAATTAGTGATTATTATGCCCCCACTGCCACACTATAAATATTTTAAGGACTCTCCTGAGAATTGATATTTTGAGATGCTTGGAGAGCTCTCTGCCTCATAAATAAACTCTCTCTAATTTAAATTGTTTGATGATGAATACATTTTCCCCAAAGGAACCTATCTTTTCTCCTTGGGGGTAGGGTCATGCAATATGGCGAGATTTGGAGTCAAGTCTTGGCCTTGTCATTTACTACCTGGGTAATCTTAGCTAACTCACTTAATGCCTCTAAGCTTCAGTTTCCTCTTCTGTAAAATAAGGGGGTTGTACCAAATGACCTCTAATATGTCTTTCAGTTTTAAAGCTATGATTCTATGAATCTTGGGCTCATGAGTCATCCTGTGATACCTTGAATAATTGAAAGCACAATTAAAATACTCATCAGTTGTCTGGTTAGATGAAGGGGATGTCACTGAGGTTAGCAGAGTCTTCTTTCTTATAGAAATTGCTTGAATCTTGTGATAAAAACAGCTGGCATTTTCTTGATGCTTTAAAGTTTGCAAAGAACTTTGCCTACTTTAGCTGATTTGGTTTTTAGAGGATACATCATGTACAAAGATAAGTGTGTGTAAGATATTTGAAAGAGGAGGCAATGAGCGTCTATGGAGATAAGAAAAAGTTCATGGGGAGATAACACGGGAGCTAAGCCTTCCGCTCTGGAACTGTGACCACGTCCCTGCTCCCCTATTGCCACAAGCGAGTTCTGATGTACCCTGGGAATGAGACACAGTACTTTACCCCAGATCCAAGTATGGACAATGTAATAGAGTCCTGCCCTGAAGCCAGCAAAAGGACCTATGTAATCTCCTTCTGATTAGTTTTCCAACCCCTTTACCATCTGTGGGCTGAGAGATCTGGAAACCACCCCTGCTATCACTGATTCAGTCTGGGGCGTGGTCTATGCTGACCCAGCCTGCACTAGACTATGCTTCTCTCTCACCCTGGTACAATAGACCTCTCCTGTTGGCCTTCTAAATTGTCCTGGGCTGGAAAATTTTTTTACTCCATCCTTTTTTGGGTTCTGTCATTCTAGAATTTCTTTTGGAGCATTATTTGAAGGTGTTTGGAAGGATTTGGGGGAGAATTCAGATGAGTCCCTGCCTTTTTTCTGCCATCTTGGCTTGCCTAACCTCATCCCCCCACCTCTGCCAACCCCAGATTATTTACTTTGGTGCCTTCAGAGATACAGACCAGGGCACTGGAGCCAAGATGGCAGAGTAAATAAAGGAACTCTGCTGGGCTCTGACTTGAACCATCTCCAATACCTGTAAAATGTGACTCTAAACAACTTCTAGAGCTACAGAACCCACAAAGTGACAGAGGGAAACAAATCTCCTGCTGAAGGCAGCCTGGCAGGCTGACAGAAAGGATCTATCACACCTAGCTGGGAGTCAAGGCATGAGCCATGAGGGTTCCAGCCCCAGGGCAGCCCCGACCAGCATCACAGAACTGCTGGAGCGGACTTCAGGAGAGTGAATCACCAGCAACTGTGGAGGTTTCCAAACTTCTCAACTCATAAACACCAAAGAAAAAATAAAAGGGAAGTGGGGAACTCTGTTGGAATCAGGTGATGGAAGGGCACGTTCCAGCCCCTGCCCCAGGGGTGAGAGGTGGCAGAGGTACAGCAGCGGCAGAGGTACAGCAGCTGCAGCTGCTACCATGTGGCTGGCTCTGGAGCTCCTGACCTGCAGATTGTAAGGGAACCAAGTGGCCATTCAGAGGGTAATCACTCTTGCTTTGACCTGCTTAGATCTGGGTTTTGGTCTTGGGTGGTGGTCCTGGGGTGTGTGGCAGTGTGCCAGAGCTTGGGGTGTCTCTAGAGAGGGTGCCATTCTCAGACCTCTGACAACATTTGTGAAAACTCCAGCAATTTGGGATATAGCTCTCTTCATTCTGGGAGCAGCATTCTAATTATCATTTAAAAAAAAAAAAAAGGACTTGGGGAAAAAGGAGACACTCCAAAAATGTAGGTACTCTCCAGGTGAGTTCTAAGTCACAAAACCCTCAGTTGAGACAGAGACTCCTGAGTGTACTTCATTTTATGGGAATGTGTCAAAAAGCCAGTGCCCTGAGGAAAGGAATGTGCACCATCTACAGGAGTCTGAAGACAATTGCATGTAGAGAAACAGAAAAATTGTGACAAAAAGAAGAATGGAGAAGTTGTTGTTCAGTCATGTCCTTTTTTTTTTGTGAGCCCCATATGGGAATTTCTTGGGGTTTTCTAGGTCAGACTTGAACTCGGGTCACCTAGCCCCTTGATGCCACTTACTAGGGACTGAGGAGAGATCCCAGATTTACACCTGCTGTGCAGCACAGGAAACTGAGAGTAATCATGGAGAGGTAGAATTCTAGATGGCCTGGCAAAAGTTCTTCCTATGAAGAACTAGAGGTAACTAAGACTAAGGGATCAGAGTGAATGCAACAATAACTACAAATATTGAAGGTGAAGCTTAGCTACATAAGAGAAGATGTGACTCATTGGAAAACACCCCAATGGCGGGAAACATAGAAGACAAAAGGAAAAGGGGATTGTAGGGAATGAAGTGGATAAATTTAGCTCCCTCAAGTCTCATTTGTTTAGCACAACTTGTAGATAAACCTATTCGAGTTTTGAATAAATCAGGAAGCTTGTAAGCTTATGTGGTTGTAGTGTCAGGTAGTAAAGTTCTTAGGTCCAGTTAGGTAAGAGCAATGAGCCAGAGAAGTTACAAGTCTCTGTATTAAATGATTTATTTATCTGGGAAATTGCTCTGTCTTAAATATATGTCCTTACCAAAATAATAATTCTGGAATAAATTTTTCACCTTTCCCATAATATAAACAGAGAGGTCAGTTTGGGATCACCTATTTTTCTCTCTTCCAATTATTTTTGGCACAGCTGGACAAATCCCCACTCCTGAACATTTTGGAGTATGAAAGGGTACAAGGATGTTTAAATATAGTAACATATGACAACCCTGTTACATTTTAACAGATACCAGAAGGATAAAATTCAGAAGGCAGGAACGCTATATGATGTTTTATTTGAATGCAAGAGCTAATTAAACAGATGAAATTATGTGCATGATTTAGGTTTATTATTGTTTCTATGTACTTTACTCATACAGAGAGTGTGTCAGATATAAATTATGATATTAAATAAAGACTGGCACTGGCATTGACTTTCTTTGCTCAAAGAGCCAAATTAAAGTTTATACTATTTTCTCCCAAAGCCAAGAAAAATGTAGGTTGTGCCAAAAATTTCCTTCATGAATTCTGTATGTTGGGCCTGAACTGGGCTAATGGAGGCTGAGAATCTCCCAGAGGCATTGTTCTCAAACCTGCAGAACGATTATCTTCTGCAGAGGCATGCTTGAGCAGCAATGAGAGCCTGGTGAAGACTAGAGCAAGAGGAAGGAGCCCTAGAAGGGGATGGATTGGGTCTCTCGTTTCTCCAAGATACCCTATTAATCAGGCACTTCTAACAGGGGCAGATTTTGACTGAAGGAAAGGAGACTGGGGTCCAGTTCCTGCTTTTAAATTATCTGCCTGTGTGATCTTGAGGTAGATGCTACCTCTCTGAGTTCTGTTTTCCTCATCTGTAAAATGAGAGGGTCAAAGGGGATGGGGGTGGTGGTGGACTAGGTTATATCCAAGGTACCATCTAAAATTAAATGTTTACAAAATTTTTTAACATTCATTTTTTTAAATTTTGAATTCCAAATTCTCTCCTTTCCTCCCCATCTCCCTCCTTGAGGAGGCAAACAATTTGGAGCAGATTATATCTGTGAAATCAAGTAAAACATTTCCATATTAGCCATGTTGAAAAAGAAAACACAGACAAAAAATAAAACCAAGAATAAAAAAGAAAGTTAAAAAAAAGTATGCTTCAATCTGCATTCAGACTCCAACAGTTCTTTCTCTGGAGATGGATGACATTTTTCACCATATGTCCTTTAGAATTGTCTTGTACCCTCTACATTTAAAAAAAAAATCATGAGACAGTGGTTCTTTAATACTTTTAATGACTGGAGACTCGTTCCTCAAGAAGAGACAGAGAAAGGGAAAGTAAGACAAAACTGTTATAAAATTCAGCAGACACTTATTAAGTACTTACTTTGTGGAGCAAAGATGTTCCTGCCTTCAAGGAGCTTACAGTCTCACAGAGGAGATAACACATATGATGTCTAGGCTATAAAACAAAACAGAAAAGGAAATGTGTCAGAGAAGAGAGAACTTTGGATTTGGAACTGGAGAACCTAGGTCCAAATTTGAGCTGGGCTCCTTTATGTCCACTGGCTCACTCTCCCAGTTCTCACTGGCACTGGTTGGTGACAGTAAGTAAAGAGAGCAACTCCCTACTTCTCTCCAGTGTTCTAGGGGGTGACCCTGAGGACTTGGTGCTTCTATTGCTGTCACTCGTGGGGCTCTATGCAATGCACTCCCCTGAAATTGATTAACCAGTTGGTATCAGTGAGCTTTTACGAGAGGATATTCACTAAAAAGGTATCGCAAAGATGAGTACAAAAACATTCTTCCCAACTGGGAGGCTTGACTGTCCCTCAATCCTTAAGGAGAATGAGCACAAATTTAGTGAAAAAGGTATGAAAGTACACATGTAGCAAGCATGCAGGGAGAAGGGATGCCTTATAACTCCTGACCTAGAAAGTCCTTATCTCCTCTCCCCACCCCCACTATCTGCCCACCTCTTACATACTCCCCAGCAAGTTTAGTTCTGGGTGTGGCATTGTTGATTGACGTCAGTCCCTTGCTTTCCTGGGCTAGTTCCTTACAGAGTATCAGCTGTGCTGGGGCAAGCACTCAGGGCCAAGTGAGTTCCTTAGCAAATTTGGCTGCAGCTGCCACCTGGGGTCTGCTCCTAACTCCATTTGTTGGCCCTCTGAAGGCTATTCTGACCATTGGAAGTTCACAGGATTGTAACCTGGTTCATGATGTCTCTGAAAATCCATTCATCTGAGATCAGGATAGAATAAAGACAAAGGAGTGGAGCTGGGGGAAGGCACCATGTGTCCCCAGACACATAGCTCCCCCATTTGGCAGTTTGAGGCAGTTCTCCTCACTAGCATTTTGTCAGAGAAGAGAGCAAGGCATTGTTGGTTGGACTCTTTCACGTGCACACTCAATTCCTCTTTAGCCTGTATTCTAGTCACTAGTCCTTCCAAAACTTCAGCCATAGAGAAGTCACATCATCATACAGTCATTTGTGGCTCCTCAGTCACATATGGCTGGAAACTGATTCCCTAAACTTCTGAGTGCTTCATTGTCAGCAAGCAGAGAATATCAAGCATGCTTTATATGACATCCAGAAATGGCCAGTTCCCCACATCCTCTCAGAATTAGGCTAGCCCCCCACCCTCTACTATTGACTTCCTTGGGGACAATAAATAAGACAAATAATATCTTTGGTCCTGAATTTTTTCATCTGTTAATATTTTGGGGTCAGTGTAACTTAGGAATTTAACCTGGGGTTTGTGAATCTGTTTTTAATAACATTTTTATAACTGTATTTCAATGTAACTGCTTTACCTTTATAAGCGTATGCATTTTATATCATGTATTTAAAGACATCATTCTAAGAAGGGGTCTATAAGTTTCACCAGATTTCCCCAGGAGAATCCCTAGATTAGATGAACTCTCAGGGCTCTTCCATCTTTTAATCAGTGATTCTAAGTGTCAAGTAGGAATATGAAGTCACTAGAAAGATCTGAGTAGGGAGGGATAAAAGTAGGTGATAAAGACCTGAGAAGGCAATCATATACAATTAGAAGATATCCCAAAGAGCTGGAGTCTCTGAAGAAGGTGAGGGGGTGCTCCATAAAGCTGAGGCCCTAAGCAACTTGTGCCCAAAAAATCACCCAGGAGCCCTGCTAAGAAGTCTCAAGCATTGTTCCCTGGCCACGGTCCAACTTCAGTAATTATCTTTTGGCACGCTCCAGACTGTCAAATGGAGAGGTGACTCCCTCAGCCTTCTGGTGTACTGGGTACAGGGTGGTTCATGCACAATGGCTGAGGCATGGCCTGGCCTGGCCTGGCCTGCCTTCCAGGGGAAAGAGCAGGGCTGCAGCTGACTCCAGCCTCCCTTGGTCAAGCAATTCTAAGGGCACATAACTGATCCGCCAGTGCTGAAAAGCAAAGGGAGAACTGAGAGCCAGACAGTGGGAGGATAGAGGCAACTGGCCAGAGATCCAAGCCCGTGAGCACTGGTGGAAACTGATATTGGCTTTCTCACATGCAAGGCTTTAGGTTGTACCATTCAAGATTGTGTGTGTGTGTTTACCATGTGTACAGTTCCCATGACTGTGAAGATATTTGCCAAGTAGGCTCAGAACAGTTCATGGGAATAGAGTTCTGCTTCTGTATTCTTTCATGAGCCTTTCTCTTTCTCACCCCTCAGGGTTTGGATAAGCAGAAGTACCATACCTTCATAGTAATCCCTTTTGTGACCCGAGGCCAGACCACATGGAGGTTTACCAGTATCGTGATTAATGATTTCCATTCCCTAGCAGCCCTTCTGCCCCTGGTTCTTGCTCATACCCTGGCCTATTTTGTGTTTCTTAGACAACTCTAAGCATTTCTTCCCTTAGACTTGTAGCATGAACTCTAATGGGGATGGGGCTTTGGGGAGGGGAGGACGAAGATGAGTGAGCTTGTCATGCTCATGGATTCTTAATTATCATAATTGAAGTCAATCAATCAGTCAATTAATTAATCCATAAGCATTTGTTAAATGCTTAGTATGTTCCAAGCACCAAGGATACAAAGTATCCCTGAAATGATCCCTGCCTTCCAGGAATTTACCCTGTAACAGAGAAGACAGCATATGTATAACTGAGTACATACAACATATGTACACAGTACAATAAGTATATATAAATGGGGGAAAAAGTATTTTGGAGAGGAGGGTGCTAATAGCTGAAGGTGGAGAATCCGAAGGCTTCACATAGAAGGAAGCTACTTCTGGGTCTTAAGAGAGATTTAGGATTCCAAAAGACTGAGGAAGAAGAATATTCTAAAAAGGTTATGGGGAGAGGGTGGTGTCAGTCTGTGTAAAGGCAGAGAGACAGAAAATGGTGTATAGCATGTTTGGGATAGCAAATAGTCTTGTACGGCTTGATCATGGGAAGCACGAAGAGATAATGTTCAAGATGAATGGAATATTTGCTTTTTGTTTTGTTTTCCTCATTAAAAAAGACCCAGGATAGATTCTTAAAACTCTTGTCTTTCCTTATCCCCTATGTATATGTGTACATATATAAATATATATTTGTACATATAGACCCTACATACATATTCCAACTTACCATCAATCATTGTGTCAATAAGCACATATATATATTTATTTATTAAAGTATGTATATATAAGTATATATTTAAAATATATACCAAATAAAACACAAGACCATTTGGGGGAAGAGGCATCAGTAGGATATAGCATTTGGGCTGAAATTGGGAATCTAGGAGACAGAGTTGGCAAGTGAGTATATCGAAAGCATGGGTTAGAGCTGTGCAAAGTTACAGAGGTGGGAAAGGATGTGAATCTAGTGTGAAGAACTCTAGATCAAAAGCAGGCAGCAATAGGAAGGAAAGTTTCTCAAAGAGGCACACCTCGGTTGATAATTTTTTTCTGGGTACACCATATGGAAGAGGTTCCTTAACATAAATTGGAAAATTCAGTTCTGTTTCTGTCCTAGGACTGGGCTTTTTCACTTATATTCTAATAGAACAGGGGAATTTCTTTGTTTCTTCCAGTGAGCTCTCTCAGATACATGTTAACACTGGACATTTGACCTCATCTAGATTAAATGGTTTTTATCTTTCGTTTTTCAGATACGAACTGACTCTTTATATTGGTCACTATGGCCAGCGAATTCATTACATGGTGCCCAATTTATATACTAGTGATGAGCTATTCCCAACTTATTGTAACTTGTCCAGTTCAAGGCTCTGTCCAACCTGAAATCTTTCTAGCTTCACTGTGAAATGACCTTTTAATGGTGTAATGACTCCAAGCTCATTAAAGAGAGTTTTTCATTTTCAGGGATGGATGCCATGAAATAAATTGTTAATCATGTGTATTTATTTTCACTTAGGTGAGATTTCCATAGTTTCCCCCTTGCAAGAGTTACCATAGACAGCCCTAAATTCTTTAAAACAGGTAATCTAAGCAAGGTCAGTAAGTTAGCTCCCTAGACAGAGTTTGTAAACTCCACTGACTATTTGAAGATAGAGGGCATGTTTCTGGAACAATGTATCAAAAAGATTTCTATACTGCCATTGTCAACAGAGAGAAGTAGGCTGAATAAGAACCCATATAAAAGTTGTTGGGTTAGTTTTGTGGGTTAGACTCAATGAACCATTTCCTTATCAACCTAATTCCCAAACCAACTCAAAACATACTTTGTTACTCACAGGAAGTAGGATTGCTAATTCAGACTCAGATACGTGTAATTAGCACCATATGTCTCTCTTGACTATGTTACCCCTCCCAGTAATTCCTTGACATTTTTCTTTTTGTTCCTTATATTGGTGGACATTAAAGGTATCAGGAGCCTGTTCCTCTTCTCTTTCTCACTCCTTCCCTTTCCTTTTCTTCAACTACCCTTCATCTATTCCCTATTTCCCTTGGTAACCATTTTCTATGCAAAACACTTTGTTTTGTAATTTTGATGCAATGGGTGTTTAATTAATGTTTATTGTATTGCCTTGCACTGCTCAAAAGGAATGTGAGATGTATACATTTAGAGACATCTCCAGTCCAAATGTTCTTGTGGTCTATTTGTTCCTGACCTGTGGTAGAGACTTCTAAACTCTTATTGGTCTTATCAGCTACAGTAAGACACACTGTACTGTGACCCCAACATAGCAATGAAGTTTGGTCCCTGGTGAGCATGAAGGACAAAACCCACCCAACCAATGTTCCCTATTGTATTCCTCTTTTCTCCTTTCATAACAGTCTTTTCTTTTAGTATATAAGGTAGTTGAATGGATTGCGACTTGGAGTCAGGAAGACCTAGATTCAAATTCCTCCTCAAACACTTACTTATTTACTGTGTGACTATGGGCAAGTTACTTAATCTCTCTGAGTCTCTGTTTACTTACCAATGTAAGATGGGGATAATAATAATAGCATCTATCTACCTCAGATAGTTGTTTTTCGAATCAAGTGGGATACTATATGTAAAATACTTTGCAAATCCTAGAAAGGCAAAATCCCATAGAGGTTAGGGAGTTGGACTGGGAGTTATGAAGACCTGAGTTCAATTCCTGGGAAATTAGGTGGCACCATAGTGGACAGAGTCAGGAAGATTCATCCTTCTGAGTTAAAATCTGACCTCAGAAACTTGCTATCTATATAACCTTGGGCATCTCACTTCACCCTGTTTGCCTCAGTTTCCTCATCTGTAAAATGAGCTGGAGAAGGAAATAGCAAACCACTCCAACACCTTTGCCAAGAAAACCCCAAATGGGGTCCAACTTGACTGGAAGGACTGAATAAGTTCATACCCTGCCTCAGATACTTATTGGTTGTGTGTCCTTCAGCAAGTTGCTCAACCTCTCTAGCCTTTAGTTTACCCTTGTGAATTGAGGGGCTTGGACCCAATCACCTCTGAGATCTCTTGTCACTCTCAATATATGATCCTAGGTGTTCTATAATGTGAGTTATACTAATTAAAATCAATTAAAGCCTCCAGCTAAATTTACAATTAAATAGTGGGAGGGAATTACAGAGTATGATCATCGGTTTAGATGAATTAATAATAAATGGCATTTATCTAGTGCTTTCAGATTTACAAAGCACTTTATCCCCATTAGCTCATTTGAGCTTCATGACAAATCTGTGAAGTAGGTGCTATAGTTACCATTTCCTTTAAAAAGATTAAATTCCACTCAAAACTAAATTAAATTCAATTAAGAAATGACAAAACCACAAATTAGAAAGTTTAAGGGATTTGTTCATGGCTAGTACGTGTTGGAAGCAGAATTTGAGCCCAAGTTTTCCTGACTCTAAATTTGGTACTCTACATCCCATGGTACTGCCTCACACTTATAAAGATATTTAGCCTGACATAAGCTCACAGTCTTAGGCAAGTGCCTTTTAGGCACTCTGCACCATCACTGCTCTTATTGTCTATGTGCCCTTGAGTCCCTTGTTTCCCTTCTTTCCACCCACCAGGCATAGAATGAACAGCTACCAAATTTTGGGAATCCAAAGAAGCAAGATGGTGTCCTTGGGTTCCAGGTTCACCTTTTTTAGTCTTCTCTTGGAAGCTCCTTGTTCTGCCGTCATCCAGCTTACCAACTCTGCCAGTGGTTCCTGGCTTCTACCCCTAGGAGGCCTATTTCGTCTCTCCAACTTTTTTACTGCCTGCGAAGAGGCTGTTTGCATAACTCTCTGAACCCTGGCATCCCCACATCATGAACACTCTGTATCTAGTCTTTTCCCTGGTTTGGCATTGCTCTGCCCAACTCTGCCCCCTAGTGTCATCAGGACACTCAGGTTCAGTTCACCTTTTGACGGGAAATCCCCATATAGGAAAGCATTAGTTATTTATGCACATTGATCATCATTCATTCATTTGCTCGTTTATATACTTAACAAGAATTTATTAAGACCTGAGAAATTATTACCATCTTAATTTACACATTTAAATCACATGTGACCCTACATTTCTACTTTAATATTGAAATATCTAACCCTTTGTATGGGGATTATCCCACAATTCATAAAACCATTCGCATAAAGTACTTTTTACTCCTGATGACACATATTTCATTTTACAATTTCCTCGTCAGGATCTTCAGTCATTTGTTATTATTCATATGTGACTTTGGGCAAGTTATTCTCCCTAGGACTCACTTTCCTTCTCTGTGAAATAGGATAGTTGGCCTTTCCACTTCTGGATATATGACACTATGAAATGTTTGCCCTAGAACAGAGAACAGCCTGAGGTAGCAGAAGATGACCAGGTTTGTCAGCAGAAGACTTGGATTCTAATTTTGACTCTATCGCTTATAAACTGTGTGACCTTGGAATAGTCACTTAATCTGTCTCACTTTCCTTATATGCAAAATGTGGATATTAATAATTGTACTATCCATCTCCCAGGGTTGTTGTGGGTCATGTGCGAAAGTGCTTTGTAAAATGTACAGCAATGACTTTGTAGTCATGCAAGGCCATTGATGGGGGTGGGGTGACCGAACAAATTATGGTACCTGATTGTAATGGAATATTATTGTGCTATATGTAGTGACAAATATGATGCATTCAGAGAAGCATGGGAACATTTATAGCAAGTGGTGCAGAATAAAGAGAGTTGAATCAATAGAACAATGTACATGATGGCTACAATAATATAAACAAAAACAACACTAAAGGGTAACTTAACTCATATTGATTTCAGTGAGTGATTGCTCCAGAGAATAGAAGATATATCTTTTCTATCATTAGAAAGGTGAGGCACTATGGGTGTGGAATGTTGTCATGGAATGTGTTATATGTTGTCAGACTTGATTGTTTTGTTAGTCAGTTTTGCTTCACTGGTATTTTTTGTTTATGAGAAAGGACTCAATGTCGAGGAAAGTATATCAGTATTTTAATATGATTTTTTTAAAGTATCCTTTAAAAAAAAGTTAAGTTGTTAAACATTAGACAAAGGGGGACAACATGGTATGATAGAAAAGGATGGATTTGGAATGAAAGGAAATACCCTGGCTCTGCCACCAGTGTAACCACAGGCAATTAGTCATTTAGTCTCTGTAGGCCTTTGTTTCCCCATCTGTAAAATGAGTGGCCTCCAAGGTCTCTCATAGTTCTTAATCTTTGTTCTAAATGTAACGTATCTTCATTATTAAGTGAGTTTTAGAATGTTGTTAAGCTTCCACTAATGTGATATAGTGGAAAATGCCCTGAGACTTGTTCTTGAATACCTGGGAGATCTTGGGAGCATTATTTCTTCTCTCTCATCCTGAGTTCCTTCATGTATAAAATGAAGAGGATCCCCAAAGCCCTTTCCAGTTCTAAACTCTAGGACTTTAAAAACGTTAACTTGAACACATTTTTATTAATTATTAACTATGTACTTCTAATACCCCACAAGGTACTGGGGCATACTACAGAGCTCTAGTCAAGTAGGGCTATGGGATACATATGCAAATAATTGTGATACAAAAAGTTTTACCCTAAGGGAATAAGGGATATGCAAAAAAGGACTCCCATTAGGTTTAAGGAGGAAGAATACTTACTGATCAGGAAGGAAGAAGGGAGACTTTATGGATCAATCAGTTAATCAGTAAGTATTTCTTAAATGACTACTGCATGCCAGTCACTGATAGGATAAAGAATGAACCAATCTCTACTTGCAAAGAACTTATGAAAGGCATTTGTTTGGGGACCTAAAGGATAGGTAGAATTTCAACATATGGATACATAAGAAAAATACAGAATATGTTCAATTAGACATGCAGGGCATGAGATAAGTTTGTGGCATCAAGACTGTAGAGTACCTTGAACATTGTTCTTAAATATTTTGAATTTTTAAGTAAGAAAATGGTAACTATTGAAGAGTTTTGAGCAGAGAAGTGAAAGGATCCTAAATCATTTAACCTAACCATTTGATATTTGAATAAACTGAGACTACAAAGTGAAATTACTTGCTGAAACTTACACAGCTATACAATGGCAGAGGCAGGCACTAGAAAGAACCCTATCATGGCCCACACTCTGAAAAATAACAACCTCATCCATAAAATAAAGATAGCACAGGGAGATCATAAATGTCATCTGAGGATGAAAGGATGGCTTTAATACAAAGAACACAGATATGATACTGTGGTACTGGCTTAGAGATACTTGGAGTTATGTGCCCCAAGAGCCATATTTGCAATCCCCATTCACCAAAAGAGAGAACCAATGACTCTTCGGCCTTAGAGTTTCCCAAAATATATAATGTCTTAATACAAACATCAAGCATCTGGAAGAGTCTGGAAGGTTACGTGTGAAAGTACCACAGAAAGCTACGATCCAAGCACTCTTGCAGTAGTTACCATAATACATTCTCTTTAACATTTTTTCCCTTTATACCAGCAATGATCAATTGCCTTACTTTAGCCTACCAAACTCCCAGCAGGACCCCAAAATGATCCATTTAACAGTTGGGTATAGTGATCAATAGTACTTGTACATTCTTCACCACAAAGAAAATGAAATACCATATATGGTGGATGCTTTTCACTAGAGATTGTGGGAAAGTCACATGTAGAATAACAGTATAATAATGATGAGGAGGAGGAGGAGGATAGCTCACATTTATGTAATGCTTTAAGTTTTGCAAAGCACTTTACAAATATCTCATTTATGCTCACAAGAACCCCGGGAGGTAGGTGCCATTATTAACACCCTCATTTTACTGATGAGGAAATTGAAGTAGATGAAAGTTAAATTGCTTTCTGAGGGTCACATAGTAAGTATCTGGGGCCAGATTTGTTTAATCTAATGCAGTGTGATGTATATGGCATTATGAATGGTGCCATTAACCTTATATGAACTGAGTCTACCTTGGATCATTTATTTGTCACTGACTGTAATATTCAGTTAACTGTTAACTATTTGGTTGATCCTCTAGGTCATATTCTTATTTCCTTATACAAACATTTCAGAGTATACCTCTCTCTCTCTTTCTCATTCTGTGTGTGTGTGTGTGTGTGTGTGTGTGTGTGTGTGTGTGTAATTTCTTGTAATTACAGAAGCTCCAGATGAGCAGGAAATAATGTGAATGTTTCCAGGGAGGGACCAGCAAATCTCTAAGGTATGACTGAACTGCTATTATTTGTGACAAATTTTAATAACACTAAGATAGGAGGTTTAGAATTGCACAGCAATTTCCTTTCATTCACTTGATTTAAAGCATGTTGGTCATTGCAATATGTTTTAAAATCATTTTTGCATACTTTTAAAGAAAATCTGAATTATTATTTTCTTATCCCTATCTTTAATTTCCACAATATCTCATTCATTTATCTCTACTCTGAAATACTAATGAAAGTGGTGATATGGCATCTTTCTAAAGAAGCATAGTTTTAAAAATCATTCTTTTTAAGTTTTTAATACAAAGAACACCGGCAGTTGCTTTTGAAATATGAAATCAAAGGTTTATACTTTCAACTGTTTATATAAATCTTTGGCTCCATTTTCACTGACCTTTGTTATAAAGGGATACTTTGTAGACATTAAATGACTCATCATAAATATGCAAACATACATACCTACTGCAAACTGAATAAATAATGTCCTGCACATGTACACAAATTTGTAACTAGGGTAGGGCAACTAGGAGTTTTTCCCAGGAAGATAAATTTAGAAGGTGCCAAATTTAGAAGGTACCCTTTAATAGGGTAGAAACTGAAATTAGCATCCAGTTATCAAATGTAATTAGGTAAATCAGAAAGGTACCAGACAAGGGGCTGTGATGAACTCATGAAAACCCTGCCTCAGTCACCAGCAATGGTTTCATACTGATATACTGGGATTCCCACTTCCCTGATAGGAGAGTATTTTACCACCCCATGCCATTCAACTCAGAATGTATTCATGATGCTTGTGTAGGTGTAGTCTGTTGTCTTGCAGCAGGCAAAAAAAGAATCCCTGGTTCTGGATCTATATCCATATGTATATTACTAGTTTCTAAGTGTGTGTAGAGATTGTAGTGATAAAGTGACAGTTTATTTAAAAGTCTTATTTACTTCATAATAGTTTTTTGTCATTATACATTTCTTCCAACAACAGATACAATCATATTAGGGACAAACAAAACAAACAAACAAAAATCAACCTTCAATAGTAAAAAGGGGTATTTGATACTGGAAAAATTTGGTAACCACTGGACAAATTTGGCACAAAGAATATTGGACTCGAATTCTACCAATTGCTGACCTGTCTAGAGAACACCATTATCAGGTAATTTCATGTAAGATGATCTACAAGTCAAGTACAGTGAGAGGACTACTATAGCACACAGCCTCAAGCCGATTTGCTTCGCTCCCTGTTTTTATGCCCATGATAGCCTTGTAGAAATCCACATGCTTCATCCACTGAGGCTCCACTGGTCTCTTGCAATCCCTTTTGAGTCAAAGGCCTGTATACAATGATGTTGGGATATATACCCTTTGCAATTCTTTCAAATCTAGCATCTTTCCTACTAGCCTACAGCATATCAGAAGCCTTTCTTTGCCTCTCTAGCAACAGGCAGAGCTTTAGAAGTAAATAAAAATGATTTGGAAGTTCAGGGTGTGGTTTTAACACGTGTGGCCAATGCATATTAGATATAACTCAGCAGGGTTTTTAGGGGCCTGATGATTTTGGAAAACTGTTTACAGGGTGACTGTAATTTACTCTCATAATCTCCTGGAGGGTTGTTTACTAGATCCCAGAGCTTGTTACATATTTCTCAGTTATTTCCTGTAGTCTTCTTCTCTGTTTTGGTTTCCTGGTCTATTTATACTGCTGTTTGCAACAAACCCATTTACATTTTGGGGGAGGGGGCATAACCCAGACTATGTAAGAGAAAAAGAAGAGAAATGGTATTTGAGCTGAATACCACATGATGGCACTGGTGTAAATCAGCAACCTACATATGCATATAAGCTTGCAAACTTGATGAGTGTGACTGTCTTACTTCCTGCTTCTGTGGTGTCTGGGATATCTTTATTGAATCTGGGCAGATCTTAAGGAAAACAGGGAAGCAGGTCAGAGTGGAACAGTAGAAAATCTCCATGAATATAGAACCAGCAGAGTTAGATTCTAGATTCTAGTCTCTCTCTGTCTGATGCTCTCTTATTAGCCATGTGGCCTTGGGAAAATGTCAGCTACCCAAGTTTCAGTCTCCTCGGAGAAGTTATGATCTATAACAGTGGAATGCTAAGAAACATCTTCCCTTCTTATTTTACAATGTCATAATGAGGAAGGATCAAATAAAATAAGGTGTGTGAATAGGCACTGACAACTGGAAGGTTCCATCAAAACATCAGGGTTTCTCATTAGTGTTATGGTCACCATTTTCTTCAGTGTCCATAGCTTAATTTTTTTCTGGGCCTTTTTCTTCTTTCTTTAGTTCCCTCCTCAATTACTTCACCTTTTCATGAGCATCCAATGTCCTTCTTCTCTTTCTTTTTCCATTCTTATAGAAACAGTTTTTGGTAAAATATCTAAAACCAGTCATTTACCCCTTGGTAGACCTTTCAGTTGTAAGATCATAATGTAGAAGGAATGACTAGGGTCAGCTAATACAACCCCATCATTCTATAGATGATGGAACCCAGGCCTGGGGAGTTAAAGGACTAGACCAATGTCAGCCAGGTAATCAAAGTCAAAGGGATTTTGAATCCAGAACCAGTGTTCTTTATACTGTGTAATGCCAAGCTTTAAAATTAGGAATACCTGGGTCTAAGCCTTCCCCCAACATATATTGGCTTAATCTCCAGACATCTAAGAAATTAAGGAATTTCATAGATAGAGGGAGTTTATACAACTGGGGCTTCCTGGAAGGCCAAACCCTTCAGGGGAAAAACATTCCAAAATTATTGTCCTTGTGTAATGGCAAGCAAGGAAGTACTTAGCTCCTTGTTTCAGCTATTTGATTATTTAGCACCTTGTTTCAGTTCAGGTTTATTTTGAGCCTTGCCCATGATTATATCAAGTCTTTGTTAACAGGTGGGTGGAACAGGGAGGAGCCAACAACAAGTTAAAAAGATGAGCACAAGCTGGGAGAGAGCAGAATTGAAAAGAGAACACTTGTGGCGGTGACACTCTGTTTGTTCTGTCCGTGTTGATTTTTGTTTGTAATACTTTGTACAGAAACCCTGGACCTTACCGGAAGCCCTGAAAAAAGATTTTCTTGTTTTCTGTTTACAGAAGTCCTGAAGAAGGGTTTCAGAGGTTCTAAGACTATACTGACAATTTGTATTGAGTTATCACACCTTGTTTGTGGGTCCATGTTGAGTTCTAAGACCACGTTTGTGGGTCTGTGTTGATTTCACAGGCAGAGAGTAAATTAATGATGGTGCCGGCAATGTGTAGGAATGTTGCTTTGACTCTGTTAAACTTTGTCTTCCCAGAAACAGAAACTGCAAGGGACTTGAGGTGGACTGGATACTGTGAGCTTCAATATGGAACTGGACAAGGAGTTGGATGAGGAACTGTACAAGGAGCTGAGAGCTGCCTACCTTTGAATCCAGGTGACGGTTTGGTAGATTCAGGTAGGAGCTGGACCCATGGAAGAAGAACCATGGAACTTGGGAGCCAGCTTTGAGTCAAGATGAAAAGAACTCTCCTTGTGTACTTAGTACTGACTGAGAAGATCATGATTTACTGTGGCCTATGGGTGGGAGAACTTTGTACTCTGTACCTTGTACCTCTTAAGGATGTTTGAGTTAAGGATGATTGGAAACTAATCTCCAAACAAGAAGAAAGAAGACTTTTTGACTGAGAGATTAAGACAATGTGACCTAGGGGTAGAGAAATTTGACCTTTGTACTTTGTGTCCATTAAGGAGCCTTGCTCCTTAAGGATGATGAGTTAAGGACTTATTGAATGATATCTTTTGTTTAAAATTATGTGGGCACTTTGGTGAAAACTATGTGGCCACTTTAGAGATAAGTTATTATGTTATAACATTGTGAATGCTGTACTTTGGTTTCTGTGAATGTTTGGTTTTAGTTTACTGCTGAATAAATAGAGAGTTCACTATACTATGTGATTAGAACCTTAAAACTGTTCACAGCAGCATTCCTTTGGAAAGGTACACATGTTTGGCTTTATACCCTAATCATGGAAGAGAAGGCTGACAAAATAGTTTGTCATCAGGGACCTAGTGGGAGAGTCACTTAGGGTTTCCTAAAGTCTTTCAGATTATACCCTGTAAGGATAACATGAATGATCATGTCTATCATAGTCTAAAAAAGGAATATTTGATTACATGGCAACCAAGTGTTATCCAACTATGAAAAATCTATTGCTAATGAATCTAGCAGAAGATGAAACTATTTAATAAACAGAAAATGAAGGTTTAGCTTAATAGGGCAGAACTGACAAAACAAGGTGGTAATCAAAGTTTGTCTTTGACATTTTATTGGGATCCATTGTTAGGACTTAGAGGGACTTTGCAAATAAAATAGACTGTTAATGATTAAAGCAATAGATTCTTTTGTGTTTATTACTGAGATTATGATATTCAGTTGGGAGGGCAACATTGTCCATTGTCTATATGTATGTATGTGTAATGGTAATGTAATTTGAATTTGAAGATCCCTTTGTATTGGCAAAGGTAACAGGTACTTAGCACTTAGAAATTAATCAAGTCTCTGTTAAAGAAACAGAAGGTATGATTCCCTGTTGCTGATATAACAGGAAGGGGCTGAATACGGAGAAGCAATATTGTATATAAGGAAAGACCCTGGCTGGGAAAGACAGATCTTCTTGGAGCAAGCTTTGTGGATGAAGAAGTTGCTGACACTGGGGAGGCTGAACAGGGAAAGCCCCTCAGACTGGAGAGAATGATTTTGATTTGGAGAACCTGGATGAAGTGATTTTGATTCTGAGAATCAGCTGAAATTTCTGCTGAGTCTGAGGGCCAGCAGGAGCTGCTGAGGATTTCTGAGAGCCAGTCAGAGCTGACAGCCAGCCGGAGCTGCTGAGGAGGCTACTGAGGATTCCTGAGGGCCAGCTGGAGCTGCTGAAGACTGAGGAAGCATGAATGTGATGCTGGTACTTTTAATGAATCTGTTTGTGGCTTTGTTAAGACCTGACTTCCCAGGAACAGAGACTGTGAAGGATTTAAGGTGGACTGGATGCTGTGAGCTTTGGTGCGAATAGGAAGTATGTCGAGAACTGGAGAAGGACCTGGGAGCTGTCTGCCTTTGAACCCAGGTGACAGTTTGGTGAATCCAAGTAGGATCTGGAACCATGGAAGGAGATCCATGGAATCTGAGAAACCACTCCAAGTCAAGCTGAAAGAATACTTTACTTGGATAATATGTACTGACTGAGAAATTGTAATTTACTAGTGACCTAGGGGTGGGGAGCTTGTGTATTTTCTGATGATTTAATAAGTGAATGATGACTGAATAAGTGACAGATTTATTTAACTTAGTGTGCCCCATGAGTGGAGAACTTTTATTGGGAAGAGAATAAGAGCGAGACAAGACCTGGGTGCAGGGTAAATTTAAATGTGGATTTATTGATCAAGCACACGGCTGCCTGGAATATACACTCAAATCAGGCAGCCCTGAACTGGGGTACAGGCAATGCTTATAAAGGCAAAAACCACAATTGCTGAGGGGAGCTAGCATAAGCAATGACATACAGAAGCCAAGAACAGCCATGGTTGGATCTGTAGCTCAGGGCTAATTTGGGAATCGTGGCACAAGGGTACAAGGATGCGACCTCCCAGATGATAGGGGACCCTCCTAGAACAGGGTGGAGGGTACAGGATGGAGGGCACAGGGGGAGTGGAATTTCCCAAAACAGGCTGGGGTCATAGAACAGGCCAGGGTCATGTTCTGGGTGGAGGGTATAGGGGATCCTGCTTAGTCAGCTTCTGGGTGGAGGACCTTGCTGGGTCAGCATCCCAGAACAGTGTGGTCTCTTACATGGGATAGACTTGCCCCATGATCTCTATACAGACTTGCACCATAAACCTTATATAAAATGCTGCTTCAAGGCTTACTGATTTAGGGAAGTACTAATTCATAAAAAAGATAAGGGAGCAGGGGATTATGCCTTGGGTGATTCACTGTACCCAGGACTATGCCTTTAAGCTATTACAAGCTATTACGGGGTTTAGGATAGAGACAAAGACAAATATAAAGGGGTTTAATGGTGGGCTCCAAATCTGGGTTACCTTACAACACTTTGACTATTGTACTCTGTGACCCTTAAGGAGGCCTCCTTAAGGATGATTGAATGATTGAATGACTGAGTTACTAAATGATTGTTCTTTGTTCAAAACTTTGTGACCACTGTGGTGGAAACTATGTGGCCATTTTCTGTGATAAGTTGTTGTGAATGGTATATTTTGATTTTCTGTGATAAGTTGTAACATTGTGAATGCTGTACCTTGATTTACTGTGAATGTTTTGCTCTGATTTGTCATGGAATAGAGTGTTCACTATACTGTGCAATCAGAACCTTAAAAGCTGTTCACAGTAGCATTCTTCTGGAAAGCTGCTCGTGCTTGGCTTTACAATGTGTATATACATGCATATATGTGCATATGTATATATAATTATATGTATATAAAATATATGTATACCTATGTATGTGTATATTTGGTCAATCCTCAACAAACATGCATTAACTTTTGTGACTTCAAATATTTGTGTGACTTTATTAGTCACCTCATTTTCACTTTTGTGCTGGCAGCTGCGAACATCTGTGGCTATGTGCAGTAAACAATGAGAGGTGTGATGCTCCCAAGTTTGTGGAGTAACTGGTTTCTTACCAGGAGCTTCACTGGTTTTGCTCACCCAGCTGTTGTAAAGAGCTCCCTGTGTATTTGTTGCATATTTTCATTGTTTGCCTTTAAAACTCAGGTTTTGTGTTGCGATTATACCCCCAAAACCCCACGCAAAGTCTAAGGCCTAGTGTGCAAAGTCAGCAAAGAGGCTTAGTGAGAAAATAGAGGCATTAGATAAATTTCATGTGGGGATGTCTGCAGGCACTGTCTGCCTTGAGTTTGGTGTTAACAAATCTGATTAGTTATAGCCACAGAAAGAAGCAAGGTATTTGTGAACCCAGTCTAGAAAGTGCTAAAGTAACGTCTCAAGTGTACAATGAGAGAATTGAAAAAAAAAATGGAAAATCAGCAAAGTTTGTGGGTGAGTTAATGTTTTGTTAATGTCAATGTGTTAATGCATTGTTATAAAGAATTGTATGTGCAAAAGAGTATTTTCAGCAATCTCTAGCAAAAGATAATAGGTTTTGGTGAATATGGGAATGTAACCCCTTATTTCCCATAGGTTCAATGTATCAACATTCCTATTTTTACTTTGATGTTGCCTTCTAGGAACGTTTCCCCTGTGAAAGTTGAAGATTTTCTCTCTCTCTCTCTCTCTCTCTCTCTCTCTCTCTCTCTCTCTCTCTGTCTCTATCTGCCTCTGTCTCTGTCTCTCTTTCTCTCTCTTCCTCCCTCTCTCTCTCTCCCTGTGTGTGTGTGTGTGTGTGTGTGTGTGTGTGTGTGTGTGTGTCAAGAAGAAGGAAGATTTTAAAAAAAGGCTTATGGAAGGACACGGGAGACATTGCATAAACTTGACATTCAAAGTGAGATTTAACAATGCTTCTTGATTTCCTTTTTCATTTTCTAATGATGGAAAAAGCCACAGTTAACCTAACTAACCTTTGTTATCACAAAACTATGGCAAAGAATTTTTCAGAGTCAGAAAATAATTTTTCCAACTAAAATGCTTTCCCATAACACTCAAGTACTTTTAAAATGTGATCAATAATCTCATCCTCAATGATTATGATTAGTGTAGAAATCTGTATATTAGACTTTGAATTTCTAGTCCTTAAAGTATAAGACAAGTTCAAGGAAGCCAGAGAGTACATCAACCCCTATGAAACTATATGGAATGATGGTTCCTCTCATCTCCCTCCTACTGCCATGAATTCTCTCTTTCTTTTTTAATCATGATCACTCTTTCAGCTTTTATGTTTAGTAGCAATTTGGAAGTTTCCCCAAAAGATTAAACTTAAAACATCTGTTCAATAAAACTGTCATGCCAAATGTTTTAAACATTCAAGTTCAGAGATCTGTAAGATATCAAGATAATAAGATAATATTGCCAAACAAGAATTTAATTTAATTAAAATAATATTTTGGCAAACTAGTTCATGAATCATCATTGGAGGGAATCAGAGATATTATGGTGATAGAATGACATAATAAGCAATCATGGCCTTTATTGCCTCAATGATAGGAGAATTCCAGACTTTGGATGTATTTTGAGAATGGAAGTACTACTGCATGGACCTCCTCACACCTGAGACCCCTCAGTCAGAGCAGACATCAGCTATGATTCAATTCATTTCAAGAAATATTTGTTAAATATCTATGAGGGGTAAGACTTTCTTCTAGGTGCTATGGACTGGATCTGTGACTTCATTCTTCTAGGAAGCTCCCAGATGTGGAAACTCCAGCTCCCAATGCAGATCATCACCTTCTCTGCAATTTATGGTCTCAGAGAGTTTCCTGGAATATTGATCATTAAGTGACTTGTTCCACATCATATTTACCAGTTTATGTCAGGTCTTCCTGGCTTTAGGGTCAGTTGTCTATCCATTCCCATTCATTGCCTTGACAAAAACAAAAAAAAGGAAACAATCTGCCCCCTCAATGAGATTCATTCTACGGAATAAAAAATATATAAAAATAATTGAATTCGAACTATATAAAGAAGGATTTCATGATAAAGTGTTGACTACTGGATGGATGAGCAAAAGCCTCATGTAAGAAGTAGTACCTGTAGTGTCCTATGGACTTTGGGACCTGTATTTGGGGGAATGCGTCGGCTCCCTCCCCTGGGGGCTAGAAGCCGCTGAGGAGACATGCCATTTTGTAGTTTTCAGAGGCAGCTCCAGCTCTTGGCCTGCAATTAATTGTAGGGAGATCCAGCGATTAGTCTTGGGGGGTAATCGCTCTTGCTTTAACCTCCCTGGATCTGGATTGTGATCTAGGGTGGAAGTCGTGGGTGGGTTTACAGCTTGCCAGAAATGGAAGTTGACCCCCACACGTTCGGGACGAAAATTCCTCTATCTGGACTTAAAGCCATAGTGTGGCAACAAGCCCAAAAGTCAGGTAATCAAGTGGCAACATGCCAAGGCAAAGGAAACAGAAAAATGCAACCATAGACTCCTATTTTGGGGGCATAGAGCGGGAAAAGGACTGTAAGAAGTAGTACCTGAGTAGAGCCATTTAAGGAGCAAAGAATTGCAAAGAACAGAGGTGAGGAGAGAGAGCATCCCAGAAATGAAGGATAGCCTATGAGTCTAATGAAGACATGGAGATGAAATTTCATAGCAGGGAATAATGAGGGGGTCAACTTGGCTGAAATGTAGAATATGAGAGTAAAGTGAGAAAGATAAGCTGGAGTCAGCTTGTGAGGGATGTTAATTTTCACCAGAAAAGTTTGCATTTTATCCAAGAGTTATTAGAGAGTCACTGAATCTTCTCAATCAGGCAAGTCTAGGGTGGCAGGTACAAAATTAATTGGTATGATCTGAGGCCATCAAAGCCATTACAGCTTCATAACACTTTTGTTATTTATATATTCGTAGGTCATTATCTATGTTCTATAATCCTAACCCTATTTTTATTAATTTGTTAAATATTTTCCAATTACATTTTCATCTGGTTTGGGCTGTACTAGGAGTGTTGTTGGTCATGTTTGACATCTCTGCTCCAGACCACTTTATATACTTTTGGAGGACACTTTGCTTTGCCTTTTTTCTTTAAATATGTATTTGCTTACTTTTCTTGTTCCCCTTTCTGGACTAAAAGCTTCTTAAAGACCTGGTCAAGATAATCTTTACTTTTATATGCCCTGAACTGTATATCATAGTCCTTTGCACATAGCAGGTGCTCAGTTAGAAAAAAAATGTTGAATTGAATTGGGTGAGAAAGTTTGCTTTTAAAAAAATCAAATGATGAACTTGTCCAGTTATTGGTCTACCTAAGAACTCAGAAAAAGCCTCAAGGCTAGGGAGTTGAATATTTAATAAATAAAGTACTAGGAACATATTGTGAATTTAAAGATTAAAGGGATGAACTTCAAGAACTTAGTAGCTTCTTAAAAAATCCTTACTAATGACTGCTGTGACTTGGATATCTTAAAGCAGCCTGGTGAAGCCAATGCACCCCTTGTCAAAACGATGGTTTTAAAAGCAGAAAACAAAACCCATAGGTCAACCAGGAAAATAATTATGTAAAAATACTATTGTCAACATTTTATTTTATATAAACAAGTTCACAGATCCCAGGTAAATTAAGAATCTGTGGTCTAGACTATCTATCCACTACATTTTGCTGCCTCTCCCTTTAATTAGAGCCATCAAAAAGTTTGGTCAATAGAGGGTAGAATAGATAGAAGGCTGGGCTTGTGGTCAGGAATTCTAATGTTCAAATCCAACTTCAAGAACTTCAACATCTTTTATGGGAAGCAACAAAACCAGCACTATTTTAAGAAGGGAAGATCAGAAAACAGATCAGAAAAGAGACTCAGTGGACACGTGTTTTATGTTTTAAAAGGTAGCACTTCAGTGATCAGGGATGTCATAGACTGTGTGTGTCCAATCTCTACAAATATGTATCAGGATTTCTCTGTGCCTCAGTGGGCAGGATACAGGAATTTTGTGGCCCCCAAGCCTTACCAGCTGCTGGCTGATGTCCTGGTGCTGAGAGTCCTCATGCTTACCTAGGCTGACCAATTACCTAGACAATTGACTTGCCTAGATAATGGATATTATCAACAGACCCATTTTTTTCCAGCTTTGTAAAATGGAGAAGAGTTTATACTTGGCTAATGTAGCTTTCATAACAGTGTCGCCTCCAATGCATGGAATAAATCTTTGGTGGGTGAAGCATTATTTAAGAATAATAATGTAGAATTTCAATGATCTATGATTTCATTTTATCGCAGGTATCAAAGGCACATCAAAATTCCCCTACAACTTAGCAGAGGGTCTTCATAGCCATGGAGAAGGGCAAAAATTAACTCCTTTATGGTCAGTGTAATAGCTTTTCTTTACTTAGCTAGGTTGATCCATGCACAGCAGACATCTATTCCACCACTAAGTCCATAATTGAAGTCTTTCTAGCTTGATTTTGAATTAATACTCAGCATAGCTTTGACTTTCAAACCATAATAAGACATCAGGGTAGGATTTTAGAGAAGATTTCAAGGTATTATGAAAAGGGAATGGAGGAGTAATGGGCATATCAACATGCTGGTATAATATCATGCTTGTAAGAAATTAAGAAAGTAATACTTTCAGAGAAACCTGGGAAGATTTGTAACTGATGCAGAGTAAAGTGAAAAATAAAAATGAACAATTTTCAAAGACAAGAACTCTAATCAGTGATCAATCATGATTCCAAAGGAGCAATGATGAAGCATGCTACCCACCTCCTGACCAAGAGGTGACAGGCTAATATGCATAATAAGACACATTTTTGGACATGGCAAAAGTGGGAATTTCCTTTGTTTGATTATATTTATTTGTTACAAGGGTTTTGTTTTTCTTTTTTTCATGGAGGCAGAAGGGAGGGAGATGAGAAAAAGAAAAAAATAGATGTTTGATAATCTTTTAAAAATTAAGATGAATTTTATTTATTTATTTATTTAGCTTTTTTGGAGGGCAATTGAGGTTGTGACTCACCAAAGGTCATGGCTAGTTTTTGTGCTAAGTGTCTGAGGTCTGATTTGAACTCAGGTCCTCCTGACTCCAGGGCTGGTGCTCTATTCACTGCACCACCTAGCCACCCCTAAAATGAATTATAAAAAGAACACCAAGTCAAAGAGTAAGGTCTTTATTTGGGGACAGGGACAAAACAGGGATTATATGAACCGAATGTATTTTAATTAGGTGCTCTCATTCACATGGAGTTTTCCTTAACTCTAAATAGCAAGAGAAGATTTTCCCATTTGTAAACTAAGGACCTTGGACCAGACAAATGAATGTGATCTCTTCTAGCTTTAACATGTAAAGATTCTATGATTTGAGTGAAAGAAGGGTGAGAATGTGGGATGCACCTTGACTTCCATTCACAGTAATAAACTAACCACATGCATGCAGAGAATGCTTTCTGAATGATTATTACTATAGCTGATTTTTAATTCAGCCTTGTCTAGCAGATATCTTTCAATTTGCTCTTGATTAGGGCTGTAAACCAACTAAAAGTAACACTCTTTAAATACTTGACATGTCCCTGCCACCTTTGCTGTAGCACAGTACTTTGGACACAGTAGGTGCTTAATAAATGCTTAGTGGATGAATGAGAAAGTGAGTGAATGAATATGTCTATTTTTTGCTATTTGTCTTTGAAAATGCATAAACTCAAGTGAGTCTAAAAGGGTAGAGAGTTTAGAGGTAAGGTTCATAGACCTATTTTCTACCATAGACTTGAAGAGTAGAGAAGGGGAACTTCAGAGATGATATAGTTAAACCAGTCCTTTAGTGGGAATTCCATATGTGATCATTTAATCTTCATTTAAAGCTCTCCATGATGGGAAAACATTACCTTTCAAAGCAGCCATTCCACTCTTGGCCAACTCAAATCACCAAGCATTTTTTCCTTCTATCAAGCCAAAATATACCTCTTTGCATCTCACACATTGTTCTTACTTCTGTCCTCTGGAGGCCAAGTTAAACAAGGCTAATCCCTTTTCTACATGGCAGCCCTTCAAATATTTCAAACAAATATGTTCTCCTCAGGCTAAACTTCTCCAGGTCCTTCCATTGATCTTTGTCTGGCATGATTTTAGATCACCTTACCTCCCTGATCACTCTCCTCTGGAGGTACTCACATTTGTCAATCCCCTTTCTCAAATGTATCACCTGGAAATAAAAAACAATATTCCTGGAATCATCTGAGTTGGGTAGAGTGCAGCAGTATTATTTTCCCCCCTCCTCCTGCACATTGAGCTTTCATTAATACAGTCCAATATTCAATTTTAGGAGCGGCATATTACAATGTTTCCAGTCTGTAAAATAATATATTCTTTTAACAATAATATATAGTTCTAAAGAGTTGTTGTCAGGAAATCAGAATCACAGAAGCAAGATTTTGAGTCAGTAGGAACCTCAATGATCATCTAGTCCAAGTCATACCTCAGAAGAAATCCCCATGGACACAAAGTGGTTTTTCAGTCTCTGCTTAAATACTTCCAATGTGACAGAGGACAATTCCAAGATAATTCCAAAGGACTTATGTTGAAAAATGCTATCCATGAGGGGTGGCTAGGTGGTGCAGTGAGTAAGAGTGCCGGCCCTGGAATCAGGATGACCTGACCTCAGAAAATTAGCACCCACATATAAATAATGACTGGCTGTGTAATCTTGAGCAAGTTATTTAACCCCAATTGCTGAGAGAGAGAGAGAAGGAGAGAGAGAGAGAGAGAGAGAGAGAGAGAGAGAGAGAGAGAGAGAGAGAGAGAGAGAGAGAGAAATGCTATTCATCTCCAGAGAAAGAACTGATGAACTCTGAATGCAAATTGAAGCATACTTTTTTTTTTTTTTGCTTTTTGGAGGGCAACTGGGGTTAAGTAACTTGCCCAAGGTCACACCGCTAGGTTTTTGTTTGTGTGTGTTAAGTGTCTGAGGCCGATCCGAACTCAGGTCCTTCTGACTCCAGGGCCAGTGCTCTACTCACTGCGCCACCTAGCTGCCCCATTGGGAAATATTTAAAAAAGTAAATTTAAAATGTAATTTAAAATACTTCCAATGTAGGGAACTCTGCCTTCTTAAGTAGCCAGTTCTACTCCTGTATAGCTCTGATTTTATATATATATATTCAATTACACAGAACATTTTTTAATGTTTGGGTTTTTAAAAAAAATTTGAGTTCCAAATTTTTTCCCTTCCCTTCCCCTTCTTTCCCTTCACTGAGAAGGCAAGCAATTCAATACAGGTTATACTTGTGCTGTCATGCAAAACCTATTTCCATATTAATTACGTTGCGAAAGAAAACACAGACCAAAAAAAATCCCCCAAATCAATAATAAGAAAGTTTTTAAAAGTATGTTTCAAGCTGCATTCAGATTCCATCAGGCAGCATTTTTCATCATGAGTCCATTGGAATTGTCTTGGATCATTGTCTTGCTGAGAATAACTAGGTCATTCACAGTTGATCATGGTATGATATTACTGTTACTGTGTACAGTGTCAGTGTTCTCCTCATTCTACTCACTTCACTTTGCATTATTATGGGTAAGCCTTTCCAGATTTTTTTTGAAATCAGCCTGTTCTTATAGCACAATAGTATCCCATCTGATCATATGACACAACTTGTTCAGCCATTCCCCAATTGATGGGCATCCCCTCAATTTCCAATTCTTTGCTACCACAAAAAGTGTCTGATTCTGATTTGGGGGAAACTTTTTTTTTCTTGACTTAGTCCAAATTTGCCTTTTTACAACTTCTACCTCATAGCTCCTGGTTCTTCCCTCTGAAAGCCAACAGAATAAATCTAATCTAAGGGTGTCCTGGTAAATATTTAACAACCAGCTCTCAAAAAAAAACCCCAACAACCCTGAAATGTACACATAACCAACCTTCAAGTTTAATCTGTAATATTAATAATTTTTTCATCACTTTATTAAGTTGAGACAATCAACAAAACAATAATTCCAATCATGATTTGTAACATTAGCCCAAGGTGTACGCAAATGCTCAGATTGAAAATTTAACAATCAGCTCTCACAGGCTTATTTGATCAGATATCAGCTCACCCCTAGATCCCCACTCCACATGACAGCCTTCAATATCTTTGAAGGCAGTTATCATGCCATCAGAAGTGTTCTCTAGGTGAAACATCCCTTCTTTCTTCAGCTGATTGTTATATGACAGAAATTAAAGGCCTTTTAAATGAGGTCCTAAATTCAGGTTACAAAAGACTATTATGAAGTCCAGATATAGCATCTATATTGGAAGTTAACAGGAAAAATTAAAGAAGCAAAAACAAAAAATCAACAACTTTTTAGGGGAAAAAACAACCCAGCACAATGTTATGAAGAGAGGGGGAAGAAAAAAAAGGAGTCAGAGGACAGTACGTGCATTTTAAAAGTCCTACTTCAGGAATTAGGGATTATTCATTCCAAAGATTGTTCCAAAAATAACCCTGATGGGGATACTAATAGACTCTTAACATAATTTACTCACCTCTAGATCCTTTCTCTTCCAGTAACTCCTGCCCATTGTTGCCAGATTAATCATGCCAAAATTCTACTTTAACCATGTCATCCCTTACTCAGAAAGTATTATATTACTTTCCCATTGCATGTTGGATCAAACCCAAATATTTCATTTTGGTATTGAAGGCCCCCTGTCACCTAGCTCCACCTTTCCAACTGACTTTATCTCCCTCCATTCCCCTAAAAGGAGCCCTTGGTTCTAGGCAGATACTTCCCCTGTTCCCTGAGTATGCTGTCCCTCCCCTACAACCTTTAATCCCTTCCTTCTTACTCACATGGAGAACTAAGCCATTCACAGGAAATACTTAAAAAGAACAATTGTTTGTGATGGACAATAATCTCTGTTGTTTCATGGACCAATTTCCTTTTTTTTTTTTTTTTTTGGTGAGACCTGAAGTTACTGGAGGATAGGAACTGTGCTTCTGCCTCTGTAGAAATAAATTGTAGCTAGTCGATACTATCGATGGAGTGAAGCTACCTCACAGATCCTCCAAATTTTGGAGTCCTGTAGTGGTGTTTGGTCACTTTTGCCAAGACCACAAATCAAGCAAGAAATGAGCACTTATTCAATGTTAGATGCTAGAGTTACAAAGACAGAAATGGCACTATCCATTCCTTCAAGAAGTTTACATTCTACTGTTGAGATGACATGTATGCACATATCATATATGTAAAAGTAAGCTTAGGGGCCAATGTACTAGCAACTGGGGTTAAGGAGGAGGGTCATGGCAAGTCTTGTGTTGTAGATATCACTTACGTTACCTTTTTCAGAGAAACAAAGGTGAGATAGAGGTGTCTTCCAGGCATGGACAGCCAGTGAAAAGGCACAGAAATGGGAAGGTAGAGAACTGTGTATAAGAAACAGCAAGATGGGCAGCACAGCTGGACTAGAGTAAAGCAAAGAAAGTAAAGTGTGGTAAGTCAACAAGGGAGCTGTCCAGGGCCATGTTGTAGAGGGTTTTAACTGTGCACACCAGAAGCTTTGCATTTGATCCTAGAGGGTATAGAGAGCCACCAGAGGTTACTGAGGAAGGGAGTGAAAAGGTCAGATCTGCCATTTAGAACAATAACTTTGGCAGCTGTGAAAGAGAGGAATTGAAGAAGGAAATAAGCATTCAATAAATAAGTGCCTACTGTATTACAAGCACTGTGATAAGTGCTATAAATAGTATCTCATTGGACCTTCATAACAACCCTGAGAGGTAGGTGCTACTATTATCCCCATCTTACAGTTAAGAAACTGAGGCAAACAGGGTTAAGTGACTTGCCCAGGGTCACACTGCTAATAAGTGCCTGAGGTCAGATTTAAACTCAGGTCTTTCTGACTCGAGATCCAGCACTCCATTCACCACATCACTTAGCTGCTTCTAGGCAGAGATTTGAGGTAAAGAGTGTCATTAAGAGGCTGTTGTAACAGTCCCAGCAAGACAAAATGTAAGTTTGATCTAAAGTGGTGGCTCTATGGCTGCCCAAGTTAGCCAGACTCTGTCAGTTGTAATCCTAAAAGGAAGAAACTTCCTTTGTAGCTTTGATGAAGGTAAAAATCCAGCTTTCTGAATGAAGCTCTCTGAACTGAGCTTTTTGCTTTTATGCCTGGAACCCCACAGGGAGACTAGACTTTCTCTCTAGTCCCCTGAACCTAAGGTTACGTTCCTCAAATGACTGTCTTGTCAAATCTCATGATTTAACCAACCTTTGTTTCACTTGCTGAAACAGTGGATAGAATGCTGGACAGAGGGCCAGGGTGACCTGAGTTCAAATTTAGCCTCATCAGTTCAAATTCAGCCTCAAATACTTGCTAGTTGTATGACCCCGGGCAAGTCACCTAAGCTGGCTGCCTCAGTTTCCTCAACTGTAAAATGAGGGTTATAGTAACACTTATTTCACAGGGTAGGACCAATGAGAAAATATGTGCAAAGCACATAGTACAATGTCTGACATATAGCAAGTTCTTATTAAATGCTTGTTCCCTTCCCCTTGACTTCAATTTGCTACCCAAATTGCTTTCTTTCTTGGTCCATATTTCCTGTCTGATGGCCCCTCTCTAGTCAGGAAACTAACCAGATTGCTTTATTTTCTTCCTAGGTTTCCATTATTTTTTCCTACTAGTATCTAAGATAATCCTATACTTAAATACAAATGTATATGTGCAAAGCAATTGTACAAATGTCAAGCGGATTCTTCTCTAAGACAAACTATGGTATACCAGAAACATATCTCTTTGGGGAAAATTTAATTCACCCCTTCTTTACTTGATCTGGTTGAACTAAAGATATATAAGCTGGCACCATAACCCAAGGAGATTGGACCATTATTTACTGTTCCATTTTCTTTGTGTACTTGTTCATACACATGCATTTTCTTAGTTCTGAAACTGAGTTGCGAAGCCATGTAATTGGGTACTAGGAAGAACTTTTAATCTTAAAAGATTATACAGGGGGTGTCTTGTAGGTACAACTTCAAATGGCATAACTTCATCAAAGGCCATTCCTAATAATGCTAGGAAAAGCTGAATGTTGGAGCAGCTTAACAAATGAAGTTGGGGCAGCTAGGTATCTAAGTAGACACAATCCTGGGCCTGGAGTTAGAAAGATTCCTCTTCCTGAATTCAAATCTGGCCTTGGACACTAGTTATGTGACCCTGGGCAAGTCACTTAACCACTATCAGACTCAGTTTCCTCACCAGAAAATTGTAGATAATAATAATACCTATCTCACAGTGTTATTGTGCAAATTAAATAAGACAATAATTGTAAAATGTTCATTACAGTGCCTGGTACATAGCATTATATAAATGTTAGCTATTATTTATAACTGTTGTGTAATATAGTAAACTTGAAGGTGGTATATAACTCCAAGCTATTATTACTCCTTATGCATAGAAATGCCAGGGGAAGTCTTCCAGAACAAAAAACTTCCTTTTTCCTTGTTCTTCAGTTTTGCTGCATCATCCAGATTTTTATTATCTTAAGTATTGATATCTGAAATAATCTCAGCATAGAGCTAATAGGTAAGCCAAGTGGTGCAGTAGATAGAGTGCAGGCCTAGAGTCAGGAAGACTCATCATCCTGAGTTCAAATATGGCCTCTGATGCTAGATGTGTGACCCTGGGCAAGTCACTTAACACTTTGCCTCAGTTTCCTCATCTGTAAAATGAGCTGGAGAAGGAAATGGCAAGCCACCAGAATTTTTTGCCAATATATTTGTTTCCACTAATAATGAGGTACCTGACAATAAAACCAATTAGGTTGAAAGAATTGGGCATGTTAATAGTTCACTTATGAGACCTTTATCTGAGAAACTGTCTATAAAATTTTCTTCCAATTTTCTGCTTTCCTTCTGGTCTTGGTTACATTTGTTTTATTTGTATAAAACCTTTTTAATTTAGCATAATTGAAATCATCCATTTTATGCCTAGTTTTGTTCTCTATCTCTTGTTTACTTATAAATTATTCTCCTATCCATAAGTCTGATAAGTAATATGTTCCATGGTCTTCAATTTTTCTTGTAATATCACTTTTTATATCTAGGTCATGTACCCATTTTAACCTTTTCTTGATAAAAGGTGTAAGATGTTGTTGGTCTATGCAAGAACTGGACATGGCCGCTGGGGGTGGGGGTGGAGGAGGATAGGTGGAACATGATAGCTGCATTCAAGTATTTGAAGGTCCCTCATATGGAGAAGGGATTAATCTGGTTCTGTTTAGCCCCAGACGGCATAACTGGGAACAATGAATGAAAGTTGTAAAGATGAAAATTTAGTCTTGATGTCAGGAAAAGAACATTCTAATGATAACAGTTGTACAAAAGTAATTTGGGCCAAAGGAAAGGTAACAAAAGACACACTCTAGCTTCAATAGAGCAAAAACTCTGAGAGCCTTGACTTATAGTTCTGTTTTTCAAATAAATTAGAAGACAGAACTTGGGAGACATGAGGTTTTCTAAATAAGATCACTTATGGGACTGACCAAAGGCCTATCCCCTCTTTTCTTTTTCCTCAGAAGCCTGGATTATATCTTCAGCCTCATCCTCTTCCAATTTGTCCCATATCCACATTGAAATGAACATTCTCTAAACATTTCTTTTGCAATCCCATTCCTAACCAAGTTTAGAGCTGATCTTTGAAGCCCTGCTGCATATACATTGGAAGATTTAACTTCTGATTGGATAAACAAAACACTGCATAAACGTGGAGAGATTTCTAGAGTCATGATCAGGACAGCATAATTTTTTTAATGGCTAATGGAAAACACAGAAATGAAGTAAGGAGAAAACTAGCCCTCACCACATCTCTTAATTCTGTTAAGAACAGACTTCTCTGGGGAGCTCTCGTGCTCTCCCCACTCTTTTTTTCTCTCTTACTCTCTCATAGTTTGAAGTCGGATTTTATCTCACTCCAGAATCTAGAGGTCCCAAACTATTGTGCATTCTATTAACTAAACTAATTTACTTAACTTTTTCAAGTTTGTTTTACTATTTGGATAAATGCTTTTGTTATTACTAATAAAAAGTGTTTTTTTGTGCAATGAGGATTTGGGTGGAAGGGAGCTAAATTGACTAGGACAAATGGACAGTTATCTTCCCCTTTAAGGAAATTAGGGACAGAATGGCTTCTATTCTGAATTCCTAAAAGATCTTTTTTCCTATACACTACCAATATTTGAGGTACAGTAGATAGTTGTAATTCTATACCAGGGGTAGGAAAACTGCGGCCTCGAGGTCACTTGTGGCCTTCTAGGGCCTTAGGTATAGCCTTTTGATTGAATTTAAGTTTTACAAAGCAAGTCCTTGTATTAAGGGGATTTGTTCAGTGAAATTTAGATTCAGTCAAAGGGCTGTATTTGAGGACCTAGAGGGTCACAAGTGGCCTCAAGGCCTCTGCTCTAGCCCAATACTCTTCTTAGAGATAGAAGAGAAAAGAAGTGATTGCCCAGACACTTGGGTCTGAGATTCTCCCTCTCAGGGCAATGGGCATTACAGCCAAGGCCCTTCTACTCTCCTTTAAAGGTGGAAATCTAAGTCTACTTTTGGAGATTTGGAAAGGGGCTTTCCAGATGTCCGATCAGATATCTAGCTATCCATACCACATTAGGACATCCATTTCATGTTAATTGTAGCCACATTTATATTACATGTAGGTTAGGAGAGTAAGTCCAGAGTTGGACTCTTTCACCAGAATTATGAACCATGATATTTCTGAGTCATTAAGAAGTGCTATTGGAGATCATTTAGTCCAATGTTTTAATTTATTAAAGAATAAGCTGAAGTCCAGGAAAGTTAAATGTAATTTCCCAGGTTTATTATCATTTTCATCTTTAAAAAATCTCCAATGGTTCCTTATTTCCTATCCCATGGAGTCTAAACACTACATAACTTTCAAGATCCTGCCTAGTCAGGTTTTGTTTTCCCACTATTACCAGCCTAGATCCTCTGCTCTAGGCAGGCTGAACCCATCATTGTACCAGGAAGGCAATACACTCACGTTGGTGTCTGTGCTTTCATTCATGTTTGCTTTGGAACATTTGCTCTTTCATCTCCATTTCCCATAAATGTTCCTGATCCTCTCATTTCTAGTTTGAGTCCTGACACCTCTAGGAAGCCTTTCTTGACCACTGCTGTCCTCATTTCTCTCTTTCACTGAAGTGATATAGCACTTCTCGTCTAGACCTGAAAATTCCATATTTTATTATTAATCAACAAGTATTTATTAAATCTCTATTATGTTCCAGGCTCTGTGCTAAGCACTAGGTTTGCAAAGACCAAAGAAATGAAAGCAGTCCCTACCTTCAATGAGCTTACAGTTTGATTGAGGAGGACAATATATACAGATAAAAGCATTTTAGAAATGAAAAGAAAAAAAGCAACTTTGGGTGAAGGGCACTAGCAGCTGGAGGGAATAGAAAAGGTTTCATTAAGAAAGTGTATTTACTCCCTTTTATTTTTTGACTCATTGTCTCGTGTGTGTGTGTGTGTGTGTGTGTGTGTCTGTGTATGTGTGTGTGTGTGTGTGTGTGTGTGTGTGTGTGTGTGTAGCTTATCTCCCACTCTAGACTATAAGCTGCCTGAGGACAGGAATCCTAACTTATATTTACTAGTGTCCTCTATAGTACACAGTACCCAGAACCGTAGTCAGTACTTGGGACCCCAGACTTGGAGCTTTAAAGTTGGAAGGGATACTAGAAGCAAGGTCCCTAGTCCAACCCTCTCAATTTACAGATAAGGAAACTGGGGACCAAAAAGACTTGTCCAAAGTCACAGAGGTAGTAAATATCAGAGTCAGGATCTGAACCCAGGTTACCTGTCTCTAGATCTTGTACATTTACCTTTGTACTATGTGAATAAATAACTGATGATTGATTTTTCAGAGGCCCTGAGTCTCATGGTTCTTTGTTAAGAATTGGAGACTTGCCCTCCTGTTGTCTCAGAATTTCCATGATCTTTATGGAACCACCATATTTGCATCTTAGTCCACTCATTGCTGCCCAGTTTATGTAATTTCAGACATTTCCTCATACATAAACAGAGTAACCCCTAGTCTACCCTATATCTTGCAAAAGATGGATATCAGCAGGAAGGCAGCTCCTGGAAGTAACCTCCCTGGAATTTGTAAGCCAAAGATCCCCAGGCTTTCCCCCAGTCTCTCCACACTTTACCCCCATTATGAGATGGTCCCCTCTATGTCTTTTCTCTACCCTACTCTCAGATACCCAGGGCCATTGTGCACCCCTCCCCCCAGTTTTCTAAGGCTCTCCAGTTACCAAGGAAAAGGAAGATCACAGATTTATACCTAGAAGGGACTGTAGAGATGAACTTGTTCAGCCCCTTAATTTAATATGTGAGGAAACTCAGCTCCAGAAAGGTTAAATTATTAGCCCAAAGTCACAAGGGTAATAAGTGGCAGAATGAATATCTGAGCTCAGAGGATCTAGGTCTCCCAATATAGAGCTCTGTGTCATGCTACCTGCCTCATCTTCCCCCAAACTCATATCACCACATATTAGGGAAAATTCTCTCTGCATTTAGAGTCAGGACCTACAGTTAAACTCTGACCATCTCTGATGATTTTTATTTGTTCAAGCTGGGGCAGGTCCCTTCCCTTTTTTGCAGTCTTAACTGCTTTGTTGCAAAACAGAGTTAATGAGGCCATCACCTGTACTTTCCTCTGAGAATCAAGTGAGATCATTCATATGTGGAAAAAGATCTATGCAAATATGAGTTAGTGCCATTGCATTCCATTATGCTGACAGCTGGTAGTTCAATGGAGAGAGCACTGTGACCGGAATCAGGAAAACCTGAGCTCAAATCTAGCCTCACCCACTAGCTGTGTGACCCTGGGCAAATCACTTAATCATTATTTTTCTCAGTTTCCTCAACTGTAATATGGGGTTACTAACAGCACCTCCCTCCCAGAATTGTCTCAAGGACCAAATGAAATAGTATTTTTATAAACATTTAGTACAGTGTCTGGTACATAGTAGGTGCTGTATAAATGCTTATTCCCTTCCTTCCCTCCCTCTCCCTTGTACTACGTAGAGGCAGGGAAGGGAACGGAATTGGAGAGTTATGCAAAAGACCAGGAGGAAGTTGGAGCCAGGAAAATGTCAGAAGAAAGATGCCTACATAGGATGCCTGCTAGGAGTTACAGGGGTGTTCTGTTCTCTCAGGCTCTCCTGCAGTGTGGAAGTACTTGGATGACACACTTGGCAGATGACACCATCTGGTGTTTATCTGAGAAACTCCAGAGTAGACATCAGTGTGATGGAGTGGAAAGAATTTTAGAGTAGGGGTCAGAAGGCTGGAAGTCAAGTCTTAGACTTGGCAGCATATAGTCTTAAGTTTTTTCTGGTCAGCAGGGGACTTCCAGCAAGATGGTGGGAGTAAAAGGTCAGCCTATCTCTCATTACCTGTCCCTTCAAAACAGATAAGTGCACCAAAGGGAGATAAAGGACAAGGAGAAAGAACAAAGGGGGGGGAGAGAGAGAGAGAGAGAGAGAGAGAGAGAGAGAGAGAGAGAGAGAGAGAGAGAGAATTTAACAAACCAAAATATAAACAGCAAAATCTACAATATCACCTCCTTTTGTCACCTGTCTCTGCCATTGTGTACTAGGCACTGGGCTGAATGCTAGGGAGGTAAAGAAAGGCAAAAATCAGTTCCTGCTCTCAAGAAACTCATAGTCTAGTGCAGGAGACAACATTCAGGCAACTATATATAGAAAGAGCTACATAGAGACTAAATAGGAGATAATCAGGAGAAGGGAGACAGTACAAATAAGGGTGATTGGGAAAGACTTCTTCAAGAAGATGAGATTTTAGTTGAGACTCAAAGGAAACCAGAGAGTCAGAGATGAGGAGGGAGGGAAGGCCAGGCATGGCTAGGGAAGACACACAGAGTCAGGAGATGGAGTGTCCTATGGAAAGAACAGCAAAGAAGCCTATGTCACTGAACAGATGATTCCTTGATTCTGTAAATCTGGCAGGGAGTAATGTAGAAGGAAAAGGCGGGAAGGGCTTGAAAAACCAGCTAGAAGGATTTTTATATTTCATTCTGGAGGCAGTAGGGAGCCACTGGGATTTATTCAACAGGGGCTGACATAATTAGTTTCATAGATGAGTGGAGGATGAATTGGAAGGGGGAGGGATTTGAGGCAGGAAGATCACTCAAAAGTCTATAGGAATGGTTCATGTATCAGGTGATGAGACTATACCAGGGCAGTGGCAGAGTCAGAGGAAAGAAGGGGCATATAGAGAAGCTATTGCAAGAGGACAATAGACAGGACTTGGCAGCTGATTAGCTATGGGCATAAGAGGGGACAAGGAATCAAAGAGGACATTCAAGTGGTGAGTCTGGGTAACTGAGAGGATGGTGGTGACCTCTGCAGTAACAGGGAAGTTTGGAAGAGGGGAGGATTTGGGGGGGGGGGGAGTTGATGAGTTCAGTTTTAGATGTGTTGAGTTCAGAGATCGACAGGGCACCTGGTTCCAGATGTCTAATAGGCAGTTGGAGATGTGAGACATGAAGTCATTACATATTTATTTATCTATCCTCAGTACTTAGCACAGTTCCTTGCTCATAGTAGGTGCTTAATAAATGCTTGTTGGTTCACTTTTTATTTGATTTGATTGGTTGAAATATAAGAAATAGAGGGCAGTTTACACCACTAGAAGCAAATCAATATCGTTTCTTTTGGTGCTTGTGAAGATATTCTATTTGGACTGAATGAAAAAAGCTTGGTGTGTGGACTGCCTTCCTTTTTCAAATTTATATTTTACTGTTCCTTTGGCTTTGTATTTTCTAGAGGGTTCTACTTTTTATGTTGTTAGATTCAGTTAAATGAGATTATGATAACACATCTGGATGTAATTGAAGGAAAAAAAATATAGCATTTCTTTGGTATTTCTGAAAGAAGATTGACAATAAGGACTATGGGGAAATGAGCAGTGTGTGGAGGACTCAGGCTGGCTGTGAATCATCATTTTTTCCAGAATTTTTTCTTTCTCTACATGATGTTCTTTATTGTGGGAAGCAAGAACAGCGGCTAATTCTTACCTCCTCAACAATTATATTTTGCATCCATTAACATTTTTCCATACCTTGCTTTAGCTGTTGTTGTTCAGTCATTTCTTGGCAAAGATACTGTAGTGATTTGCCATTTCCTCAGTGTGTTTCCATTTTATAGGAGCTGAGGCAAATAGGGATTAAGTGACTTGCCCAGGGTCATACAGTCAGTAAGTGTCTGAGGTCAAATTTGAACACAAATCTTCTTAGCTCCAAACCTTGTGCTCTAGCCACTGTACCACCCAGCTGTCCACATTATTTTAGAGATTCTGTTAAATGAAACAGTTTGTTTGGACATTGGTCTTTTCCTGAAACCCTTTTCTTTTTCCATCGGGTGCTCCATTCTCACTCAAGAGCTTATTCCTATGGGCAGGTCCCCTTTCTCACTCTCCTTCATCATCCTGTTTAGAGAAGTGGAGATATAATGGGCAGTGGTGACAGAAGTGAGAGAAAATATACTCTGTTAAATAGACGCTTTGCTCCATCGTGGTCAGAAAAGGATAATGGTCCCATCACAATTAACTTCTCCTTGCTAGGGTGGGCTGCTAAGTTCACTCAAACCTCCTCCATGGTGATGAGGTCAAGGGTCCTTTCAAGTGACAAGACAACTGGGAGACAGAATAACACCATCTGAGAAGTGATTCTGTGTTCTAAGTTTATCTGGATCCTGAGTCCATCCTGATGATTACAAATCAATATAATAATTATATTTTATATATTATAAAATTATATTTTAATAAGTGCTTGTTGATTCATATACAGACTGGTCCTCCTGAAAGTGTGAGTTGATATCAAGGTATCTGCTCCAAAAAGATGAAGTTGGAGAATTAAACCAACTCAAACTATGCACAAACCAGAATTCCTGGGTTACAAGCAGCTTCTGAACCATTTGGGAAATTCCAGGGGTTAGCAGAGCAAGAGGTTTGCAGTCTCTTGGGAGATGTTTGTGATGCATTTTTATCTTGTTATTATGTACCGTTTATCCACTTATCAGTTCTCTGCCAAGAGTAGCTATATGCAATATTCAAGCAGAGTCCCTGCTCCACACTCCACGGCTGACTCATCTCCATAGGACTTTCTCCATCATATTACAGAAACTTTCCCCCCCTGGAAGCCCACCCCATTCCTGGCCTACTTGTTAGATTGGCCTGAAGCCTCTACCTTTCATTAGTTGGCTCCTCCCAAACCTCTGATTTAAAGAGGAGGCTAAGGTCAAAGGCATCTTCACTCCTCTCCAGATTTCACTCCTGATCATCTCCAGAAATCTTTTCTCTAACATACTCCTTTCTCTCCCTTACCTTCTGCAGCAACCCCCTCTTCTTACTCCTCCCTCCCTGCCTCTATGTTTTGTCTTCCCTCATTAGAATGTGAGCTTCTCAAGGACACTATTGTCTTTCTGCTTGTTTTTGTATTGTTAAAGCTTAGCACAGTGTCTGGCTGCTTAATAAATGCTGATTGACTGTTTCAGGTGGAAAGCCAACTACATTTGGGGAGATCTTATAACTAGTGATTGTTGAAACAGAGCACTCTAAAGGGGGTAGGATTTGAGTCAGTAAGTGGGGACTCAGAGTTAAGTTCTGATTGGAGAAGTCCATTTGTCAAATATTAGAGAATTTGTGCCTCCCTAGAGAGAGGTATAGAGCTGAGGAACAGAAGGTCCTTGATCCTTTGAGAACCATAGTGAACAAGGCAGTTAATTACTCAGACTTCCACTCAGTTTGTACAGGAACAAATAGCTATGGGAAGCATTGAACTCACTACATTCCTGGATCCTTTTTGGCTATCAACACCACCTAGAAGCTAAAAAGTTCTCACTGTAGTTGAGGAACAGAGTTTTGGGGAGACAGTTCAGGGCAGTGGAAAAAGCTTCAGGCTCAGATTGGTAACCTGGCTTTGATTCTGGCTTGAATCAGTTTAGTAAATATTTATTAAATACCAGCTCTATGGATTTGTCCTAAGTAAACAAAACTCTTTTGAGCCTTAGTTTCTTCATCTAAAATGAGGATAATATTAAAATATTAAAATAGCCAGCATAGAGGAACAAATCTGTGACATAACATAACATATGCCCATGCACACATGCATATATGTATATGTCACAATACATCTACATATCTACATATCTGTCTATCTATCTATCTATCTATCTATCTATCTATCTATATATACACACACACACAAACCCACACACCCAGATGTGTGTGTGGAAATATGCAGGCATAGGACTGGACATGTTATTTCATTAGTTTGGGGATCTCTGGTGAGAAAACTCTCTTTATTCAAGCAAGATGGCAGTTTTTTAAAGCAGTTTAAAGTCTTAGAGAGCTGCTTGAGACACTGAGAGGTTAAGTGACAGATAGGGTCACACAGCTTGTATACAGCAGTAGTGGCATTGGAACACAAGTCCCCTTGGCCCTGAGGCCAGCTCACTTGGCCAGGTCAGTGATGATCACCGGCACACACAGAACGTGTGGTAACACACCCTGGGGGTACATGTGTGTGGCTCAGAGTATGCTATGCATAGGAATAGGTATGATTTGAGATATATGACATGACACATAATATGACATATGGATGTCAGTTGCTAGGATTATACTTCCAACCTCATAGGATTAATGAAATCCCAAAGTCTCTTTTTTGGAGTTCAAAGTTCTTCATGTACCCCACCTAACTTTCTAGTTTTCTTACACCTTATTCCCCATCTTGTGTTACAGAAACCCTAGTCCCCTTCCTGTTCCTGAAACAAGACATTCTATCTCCTGACTTTGAATTATTTTTTACCAGCTGTCCACATGCCTGGAATGCTCTTTCTCCTCATCCCTGACTCCTGCTTTCTTCAAGTGCCAGGTAGAATTACACCTTCTATGAGAAGCCTTTCCAGCTCACTCTTAATGCTAATCCTTTCCCTTGGTTGATTAACTTCAATTTATTCTATCTCTTTTTTATACATTTTTTTTGCACATTGTCTCTCCCATTAGACTATGAGCTCCTTGAGAGTAGGGACTATAGTTTGCTTTTTAAAAAATTTTTGTACCCCTTGAGCTTAGCTTATATATATATACAGAGAGAGAGAGAGAGAGAGAGAGAGAGAGAGAGAGAGAGAGAGAGAGCGCTTAGTTTCTATTTGTGGTATCTGTGCATGTATCTAATCTCATCCATTGGAAAAATGTAAGATTTGGAGTCAGATAAGTTAGTTACAGAAAAGTTAAAATGTATGTATGTATGCATGTGTATATATATTTACATACATATTTATATGAATATATGTATATACACACACATACACATACACACAGAAATAGAAACTAAACTCAAACAAAAGAAACTAACTCAAATGAATTGCCAGGCTTTAGGAGTGCCTATATCTCTATTTGAATTTGCCTGGCCTGGCCTCTAACCAAGGAAATCTCATTCTTTCAGTAGGCTGGTATAAAGTAGAAAAGATTATTTTCTATTCTATTTTTAGTGTTCCTGGATCCCTGCAGTCAAGCTGTAAAAACACCAGTGCAGAGCCAGGAACACTTAGAAATATATTCCCAAGACCGCTTATGAGGGGCAGGAAAGAGCGAGTTGACTTGGGAAGGAGAAAGCAGAGCCAGCACAGGGTGGAGAAATGAAATCCTTCTTTAAAGCAGCCTGTGACTTCGGGCAAGGGTTACCTATTTCCCCCTTGGTATTTGGGCAGTAAAAGTACTAGTTTGCAGTTCTGAATGCCAGAGCTAGTTCAGTGGGTTGGCAGAATTGAAGTGTCCCTGGAAAGGCTCCTTGAATGCTGCTCCAAAATATATCCCCATCAGTCTCCTATGGTACCTGAAATTTCCGAATACTAATCATCCCCTTTGAATTAAGACATAGAAACTCATGAGTGGGGTGCGAGGGAGGGCAAGCACGATCACGAGCTAAACCATTATCAGCTATTAACACATCAGCTCAAACCTGAGTCACTTTAGTTGCCTGACAGAGCCTTGGGGAAATGGGCCTCAGGACAACCAAGAAGCATCAGATGTCAATGCACAAGGTAGCTCTACTGGGGAGCAGGCCTGGCTGGGATCCTATAGCAGGGGTCTAAGACATCAGAAGGCAGCAAGGCACTGGTTTGTCTAGGGATATGGGAGAAGACAGGAGAAAGACTCCAAAATTGAGGAGAAAGGACCCAAATGGAAGGTGAGCGGCACTGGAGAATCTAGGCCGGCTTTGCAATTTTGCGTATAGATGGCTCTTTCCCAAGTAGAGACAATACTACCATCAAAATCCCATTTCCTAATCTATCTCCATGCACCACACAGGATCTTTATTAGTAGACATACAACCTCAGCTTCAGGCACTGCAGCTGTACCAGACACAGACCTACTGGGCACTGCCAAGTCTCTTTGTTCCTCTTGCCAGGAGAGATCTAAAAAGCCTTGGTTTGGCAGGGAAAGAACTCGTTTTCAAGCAAAGCTTTGGCTTTGGCATCTGAGCTCTGTTAGAACCTGGCCTTGGATGCTGCTACCTGTGGGACCGTTAGCAAGTCACTTCACTTCTTATGGCCCGTTTCCTCATCTGTGAAATGGGAAGATTAGACTAGACGATCTCTGAGGTCTTTTTCTAATCTGAAAATCCATGCTAGTGAGACACTAGCCTTCCTCCCTGCTCATCCAGAGGCCATATTATGGTATATATTTATCTGAACCAAAGTTAAGCAGAACCAAGAGAACACTGTATACAGTAACAGCGATATTGTTTTAAGAATAACTGAGTGAATATAATTTTGTCTATTATAAATACCCAAATTAACCATAAGGAAGGAAGATAATATCTGCATCCAGAGAAAAAACTGGTAAACAGAAGTATGTATAGAATGATTTTATATCCATCCATTCATCTGTCTGTCTGTCTGTCTATCTATCTATAGCTAATAGCCACCTCTAGGATGGAGGGGGAAGGAAAGAAATAAAAGAAAAAATAAATTTATATAATAACCTTATTATATCTAAAAGCAATAGCAAGTGGTACATAAATCAGATTTGCATCATTATGTGCAATCATCTTTTTTTTTAACTAAACTATGTTATGTAAATGCTTATTTTATTCCCTAAATTAAAAGTAAATAAATTTTAAAAATGAAATTCAAAGTCCATAGCATATATTAAGCTCTGCTTGCTATCCTCCTATTTACTTGTTGTGAACCATTAAGAAGGCATAGTCTACTTCTCCCAAAGTTACCTCTTTTACTTCAGAAAGCAGTTTTCATTTTTTATTAGAACATGAGCTAAAATACTAGTTCAGTAAATATATTTCTATAATAATATAGCTTCTGGGGAGATAAGATGTGCAGGCATTGGGGCACAGAGATTAACCTTGCCCTAATGGAAAAGTCAAAGGAGGTAAGGGAGAAGATATGGGAGAGAGCAGATTGGATGAGGGGATATCCTGTGGGACTGCTGTTCTGTGGTGGTGGGTAGGGAAAAACGGGGGAAAAATTATAACTCAAAATCTGGCAGAAATGAATGATGTAAACCAGAAGTTAATAAAGCATTTGGAAAAAAAAATAATATAGCTTCTGTTTCTCCCTCCATTGATCCTATTCCAAATTCTTTCCATGATTCTGTTTCTGTATTTCCATGTAGGAGCATATTTTTGTGATATAAAATGCTTCTCTACTGTTATTTTAATCTTTATCTTCATATTGAATTAGTTATACCATATTTCAGTCACGGATCCTATCCTAACAATTCTCAATGATACATATCTATGAATTTCTATTTCCCTCTTTCCATTAAGATCTCCAGTTCATTTCATTGCCTAAACACTGTTCATTTGTACATAGATATCTGGGGCAATGAGTAGTATTCTTGCCCATATTTCTGAATATTGTGATCTATGAATAATAGGACCGCTTCACTGATTTTTTTTTCCCTATGAAATAGCTGCTACCTTTTATCATCTCTGGCTCACTGAATGTGTGTGAAAAATTTTTATTTTCTCCCACCATTTTCAACTGAAAGCTCTCTTGATCAAGTCTCCAAGCAAATTTGTCACATGTTAGCTCTTGTTAGAATACATCAATCCCTGGTTAAGAACTTGTCCTTACATTTTAAAATTATGTTCCATAAATCTTATTCTCTGACTCTATTTTCTTAACAAATTGTTCATTTGTTATAGTCTTTCCTTCTAAAAGAATGAAAATCCCACTTATTTCCCTACCGTCTTTAACCTTCTGTTCAGTATTTCATAATCCTTAATGATGTTTCCTTGATTTCTACTGGTGGTACCATTTATCCCAACATGGATGATCAGAAATTAGTAGTAGTCATAAGGCTTGTCATACGTCTAGAGACCCTATGACACATCTTAGTTACATGTCCTAAAAGATGATATGCTTCCCAACTATTCATATCAAAGCTAAACATAACCACCAGTAAGTCTAATTTCTTGTCTAGAGTATTTTTGTGAAACTTAGAGTCATTTCCTTATAAAACTGGAACATTCTTTCATGGGGTAATATCAAATTATAAATTTTTGTGGCTAGAGAGACCCTTAAAACCATCTAGTTAAAGATTTTAAAATTTAAATTTGAAAACTTAAAAATGAAGAATTTGGAAATGAAGAAAGTGAGGAACAGAGAGGTTACATGGCTATTTAACAGGAAAAGCAGGCTTAAAATTGAATGCTGACAATGGCATTGCATTGGGAAAATTAACTTCTCAGATATAGAATTGTATTGCTCACATTTCAGTATGAACAAATACAACTACAATCTAGCCAAAAATTGTATCAACAACCCACTGTTCCACCCAAACCCTCTCAACCTTGGCTCTGAAAAAGAGATGTTAATTACAAACTGGTATAATTAGCATTGTTACATTTTGCTTCCTAAAGCTATAAATATCTGTATGTATATATGTGTGTGTGTGTGAGTGTGTGTGTATATGTATATATGTGTATGTATATATATATATATGTATAAACTTTAGAAAAATTATTTCAGTATGGAAGAAACCTTAAGGGTCATCTAGAGCAACTTTTCATTTCCAAGTGAGGAAAATGAAGACTTGAGAGTTAAATTGACTTGCAAATATTTCTTGTACTATGAACACTGACCTCACTGACGGCAGACCACAAGCCCTAATGCCTCAGTATGTAGACATGTCTTTATGGAATGCTATGTCCAAAAAAACCAGTCCTCATCTGTTCACCTAACTTTTGTTGAGACTTGTCCAACTTAGCTATGCTGGTTCTCAGACATGAAACATAGTCCTTCAGTCCAAATGCCTTTTCAGATTAGTAGACCTGACAGCAAGATCATTAGCTCTCAGTCAGAGAAACTGGGTTCAAATTCTGCTTCTGACACTTTCTACCCATGTGACCACTGGCAAGTCAATTAAGCTCTTTGCACCTCAGTTTCCTCATCTGTTAAATATGGGAGTTGGACTAGATGGCCTATCCAATTGGAAGGGGAAAAAGAGCAAGCATTTATTGGGTACGTATCATATGCCAGTCATTGTGTTGAGAACTTTGTAAATATTATCTTATTTAAACTTCATAAGAGCTGGTGAGGAGATGCTATCACCCCCATATTATAGTTGAGGAAACTGAAGTTAAGTGACTTGCCCAGGTTCAGAGAGCTAGTAAGTATCTGAGGTGGGATTCTAATATTGTATTCACTAAGCTACCTGGCTACCTCTAGGTGGGATATGAGATAGAGAATAGGCTAAAAAGTCAATAAGGAAGGAGGGGAAGGACTGCCTTGCTGCAGTGAAGGTCCAATGGAAATGCAATAGCATAAATGTGCAGTGTGTTCCATCGTTTTATAGAAGTAGGCTATATGGGGTAAGGCTTGTGGTTATGGAGAGAAGGGGATCTCATGGCTGGGATCCACTAAAGTATTACTGCAATGTCTCATTATAGTGTAGAAATGTATTGTTAAGGAAATATGTGCAGCTGCTTTAACTATTTTTTAGGATAGGATCGTACAGTATAATGAACACTTTTCATACCAAATTAAGATCGGTGTAACATTTATTCTGCACACAAGGAGATTATAAGGCAGTATTAAAGATATATAAAGATATATGTATATATATCTTTATATAAAGAAATATAAAGTCTAACAGAGCAAGAGAAATATTTACACACATCGCCAAATGAGGGAAGCACCAACATCTGGGTTCACATTCTGGGAAGCCCCTTGATATCAACTCCCAGCTGTGAATGCCTCAGGCAGAGTGTCCTCCCCAAGAGCAAAGACCCAAAGAACGTATCGATTTTTCGAGAATGTATCCGGTTTGAAATAAAGAAAAAATGGGCGCAGCATGATTTAGCACATAATAGCTCAGGGTCCTATAATGACTCAGCACAGGATGTGTTGTGGCTATGGACTGGACCAGAGTTCAAAGGAGCAAGACATCTGTGATGGCAAAGTGTCTGTGTTCAAAAGGACACTTTTGATTCCATATATTGATTTGATTCCATATATTCCTAGAAGGGTGGCCAACTCTTCCAGGAAGAGGAATCAGTCAGGTATATATAAGCCAGCCTTTTAGTCCTGGGAATGTGGTCCCTGTTCCAAGGAGAAAGGACAGCATATATAGTCACATATGCCTATAAATGTACAGAGAAGATCTTTATATTTAATTAAGCCTTCAAGAAGTGACCCTAGCTTTGCCAATGTTGGGAGGATCTACCAATCTGAAGCCATTTCAACCATGGATAAAATATCTAAGGACCAACATAGAAATTCATTACCAGGCTAGTCACAAGGTGATGAATTATTTAGCACAACATCTCTCAAAGACTTAGTCATTTGGAGAAATGACATTGACATCATGGGATCTTTGAAATAGGGAACTATAACAAGCTGTATGACTTCAAAAAACTCCTGTTCTGGTCCACGGAGGGAAACAGTCACATAGTAAATTCCATGTATGGGTTTTTCATTAGAAATTCCAAAAGACAGAAAAAATAATCATACTCTCTTATATCTATGTAAAGGGAGAGTCAATATCCCTCAAGGCAATGATTGATATGATGGAGCTAAAAAGAATTTCTCCCAGTTGTTTAAGCACTTGGAGGGTACATTTACAATTCAAGCATGATTTGAGGGTGCGGACTTCATCATATGCTGATGCTGGTATGGAACACTTAATGTGAAACTGATGTGTAGGAAAAAAATTAGAATTAGGTTTGAGTTGAAAAAATAACATATTTTCATTAAAGCAGATAATATTTCAGAAAACGGTGAATAAATGTGGCCAACTCTTGAATTTGGATCAGAGGTTCACTGTGTGGGTGTATATGGGGTGGAGAATGCCTTGGCAGTTGGCTGGATTAGAGATGGCCTCTTCTTCATTCCAGCTTTCTTGGAATCCTTTTATGAGTCACATGCAACTTAGAGTTTGTTAGCCACCAAAATGTCCTTATAAGCCACCCATCCATCACACTGCCATGTCACACACATTATGCTGCCACATGAAGCAGTCTATGCTTCAGAACCATTAGGAAACCTATTAATGGCCAGTGGTGGGGCAGTAGTACTTGGGTAGTGGAAGAAGCACTGGGCTGTGGCTCTAGAGACCTGCTTCTAGTCAGGTCAGTTATTAATTAATTAGGTGACCTTGGGTGAATCTCACCATTTAGTCCAACCAAACCATTTTTCAGATGAAGAGCCTCAGGCACAGAAAAAGCATGTCTGTTCCTGCTCTAAAATTCTATGTTGCCTATGAAATATGTCATAGACTGAGGCTGAAGTAATTGGAAGAGAAATAAGGAGCTGGGACAGAAAGTGGGAGGAAAGAATAAAGGTAATTTTCAAAGACCTCAGTGAAACCCTCTACCCTCCACCCTCCTTCACTAAGTTTCTTAGGTTCCCTTTATCAACATCATCCAGCCCAGTTCCTAAGAATAGGAAAAATCATGCGGACTATTACAATAACCTTCTGATCTGATTAGTCTTCCTGATTCCAGTCTCTTCCCACTCTACCCCACTCTTCATTGAGATGTCAAATGATTTGCCTAAAATGTATACTTAATCATGTCACAAAAATTACTCATTGAATTCTAATAGCTTCCTATTAATTTCAGGGTCAAATATAAAGTCCTCTAATATATCCAGTCTTTTACAATATATCTACTATGGTAATGTTTTGCATAGCTATACATATACAACATATACTGAATTGCTTATCTTCCCAGAGGGAGTGGGTGACAAGGGACGAAGGGAATGGATCTGGAATCCAAAGTTTTAAAATTAAATGTTTCAAATATATAAAAATACTATTATTAATACTATTTTGCATGTAATTGGGAGATAAGATGTGCAGGCATTGGAGCACAGAGATTCACCTTGCCCTAATGGAAAAGTCGAAGGGGGTATGGGAGAAGATATGGGAGACAGCAGATTGGATGAGGGGATATCTTGTGGGATTGCTATTCTGGGGTTTTGGGTAGGGGAAAAATGGGGAAAAATTGTAACTTAAAATCTGGCAGAAATGAACGATGTAAACCAGAAGTTAATAAAACATTTGTAAAAAATAAAAAAGTCCTCTTCTTGACATTTAAGGTTGGTCAATTTCCTACCTTTCTAGTGTTCTCACAATTTACTTCTCTCGAACAATACTGGCCTTTCTTGAACATGCTAATTGATTTCCCATCTATATACTTTTAAATGACTTCTCCCCTCATGCCTAGAATGTTCTCTCTTCTCACCTCTATTAAAATTCCTAGCTTTCTTGAAAACTCAGATCAAAGCTTACCTTCTGCAGGAAGCCGTTCCTAGTCATTCTAGTTGCTAGTGCTTTACCCTCTGAGATGACTTTCTATGTATATTATATACATCCTATGGGAACCGATTTATTTATATGTTGAATTCAAGGTCCTTGAAGACTCAGCACATTGTTGTTCAGTGATGTCCAACTCTTCATGACCCCATTTGGGGTTTTCTTGGGAAAGATACTGGAGTGATTTGCCATTTCCTTCTCCACCCCATTGACAGATGAGGAAATTGAGGCAAACAAGGTTAGATGATTTGCCCAGGGTCACACAGCTGGTGTCTGAAACCATATTTGAACTTAGGTCTCCTGACTTCAGGCTGGGAACTCTATCCAATGTACCACCTAGCTGCCATGGTAAGCACTTAAAAAATACTTATTGATTGATTGAATCCCACTCATCTCTTAAATTTTTTTTATTAGCAAAAGATCACCTAATTTTGTTTTGTTAATGATCAATGAGAAGTGGCAAATAACTAAACTAAGTTCATTCCTATCAATTAAGGAATAGATGACCAAATTATGGTAAATGACTGTAATGATCCTAGTGTGGCATAAGAAATAACAAAAGTAATAGCTTTAGAGTAACCTGGGAAGATTTAGATGAACTGATGTAGAGTAAAGTGAGAAGAACCAGGAAAACACTTCAAACAATTGCAAAATAGCAGCAAAAGTATAAATAAAGACAAACAGCTTTGAAAGACTTAAGAACTTTGATCAATGCAATGGCCAACTATGATTACAGAGGACTATTGTGGCGAAGAGGTGACAGTCTCAAGATGCAGAATAAGCAATGTATTTTTGGACATAGCTAATGTGGGAACTTCCTTTGCTTGACTACAAATATTTGTTATAAGAGCTTAGTTTTTCTTTTCTAAGTGGGGGGTCAGAGGAAGAGAAAATAAACTTTTTTAATTTAAGAAATGCTTTTAATAGGGATAGAATGGGTAGACAAAGTGATTGACACTATATGACTGTTATAATTTCTAGCTTCATTAGTTTTATATGTATGTTTTAAAAAACCCCAACAAAACTTGGTACAGATCCACAAAGATTTAATATAGTTACTCAAAACACCCATTGAGCATACCTTAGGTTACAAGGAAGACAGTATTAAGAATTCCAGAAGTGGAATAAACCTTTTCAGAAAAGTAGGGTGGGGCAACAGAGAACACCAAGCACACCATCCCCTGGTGTGTTTCCCTCCAGCTATCTCTTCCATTAGGGGATAGGGGTGGTAAGGTTCGAGGGATGGCTTCTTCCTCCTTTAGCAGCTTAGAAAAGCCAAGGTGTCCCAGGGTATACTTTTTTCCCCTGGCAATCTCATCCTAGGCAAGCCTATTTACTCCAGATGCTAAAGCTGTTAGTTATAGCTCTGATTTCAACCTCCTTTACTGACTGGTAGTGTTATCATATTTGACAACTATTCTCTCAAGTGAGTCATAGCCAATAATGACACTTCATTAAATAGTAAAATATCCCCTGGGACAGATAATTGGTTCAATTTGCTCAGCCAGTGTGTTTTTACAGCCTGGGGAGTGCAACAGGGAGGCCAAGGCAATCTTTCCTTAGTGCAGATCAATACAAAAAAAAAAAAAAAACTAGGATGTGTGAAGAGCCTCATTTCATTTAGGAAAGTAGGGTCTGATTGCTCTCTCCTGGACTACACTTTAGTGATTACACAATGAGCCAAATACAACTTGGGCAGTGCTTGCTTGGCATTGCTTGCCCCAAAGACTACCTATAAGTTTTGGCCTCAGCAGATGCTAACTGGACTGATTTCATGCACTTCATTTTCCTAATGATGTTCTTTACATATTATGCCTTCTATTCCCTAGGTCTTTAAATAGGTAAACCATTTCTGCTTTCTCAGTTTTGATTTTCACCTAGGAAAGGAATGGGCATTTTTCCTTCTCCTCTTCTTCCTCTTTCTCTTCTTTCCTATCTCATACAGGCTAGAAGTAAAGGGGCTATAAAATTCACTGTCCCAATATTGAAGCGCATGGAAGTTTGGACCAACTTAATTTTCAATCTGGGTTGGTTCACCTCTCCTTGAGCAACCTAGTATCACCCATATTCCCAAAGAGTCTAATATATTAATGCCAAACTTAGGGTGGATACCCAATTGACTTGATCCAATGCAGCTCAGAACTCCCTGAACTCAAGCTATCCTCTAGCCTCACCCTTCCTGCTAGCTAGGATTACAGATTTGTACCACTATGTCTGTTAACTATTTATTTCTATTTTGGGATACACTTAACTTTAGGCTACCCTCCCTAGCCTCCAAAGGTCATGCCGGGAAGCCTGGCATGTGATGGCCTATGCCACCACTGTCCTCCCAGAGCTCTTGAAACACACTGTGAAAAGAGCTATGAACTTGATATCAGAGGACTTCAATTCAATTTAACTCAATCCCCAACTCAAGATCCTTTATTAAGCTCCTAATATGTGCCAGACATTGTACTGTGGGCTAAACAGAAAAATACAGATGACAACAGTTTTGCCCCAAAAGAACTTGGAGTTTCCTGGGAGGATTTGTGCCCAGGTCTCAGATCTGCCACTGACTAACTAGCCATGCAAACTTGTATGAGCCACCACTTTCCTAAGCCTCTGTGTACTCATCAACAATGGGGATAAGCAGAGCTGTCCTAACTGCCATGCATAGACTTGTGGGGACTGAATGAGATGGTGTATGTGGAGTGAACATAAACATAAAGTATTATCTATAACTGCATGTGGAATTCTCTGACCTCCACCTCCTAACTTGGAATTTCTCTGGGATGACACAGTAATTAATTAGATGGGAATCCCTTTCCTCTGAGTTACATTTCCTTTCACTTAATCAATGACCTTTGTTCCTAGAGCCAACCCTATGTTACTAGCACTTGTTACTGCAAAAGGGAAAAGAGAAGAGATACGTATAATAGCAAATACAGGATAAGGACTGGACCTGTGACTGCATTGGTATAAGGATCTTCTAGATGAGGAATACCTTTACTAAGAAGGTCTGCATCTTTTCTTCAATTTAGAATCCTAGGGAATTGTCTAAGACATTGGTAGGATGTCAGTGGTGTTAAATAGAAAAAGATCCCTGCAGTCCACAAGTTAATTTAGAAAACCACAAATTAACTTTATGTTTTATTATATTTTTATTTATCTTCTTAAACATTTCTCAGTTAAATTTTAATTGTTTCAGCTGCCCTCTGGAGCTGGTCCATCAGAGGCAGCCCCAAGTTTGACACCTCTGGATTAAAGAACTTGCTCAGAGTTATACAGCCAGTTTGTCACCTAGGTAAGACTTATTCCAAGGTTCTCCTTCAGCTCTCTACCTAACACACTGTCTTGTAAATATTAAAAAAGGAGCAATGAATGACATTAACTAGATAAGTAAAAGGTTTAATAAAGGTGTCATAAACCCCTGCTTTGTCAGTATACTACGATGAAGATACAGAAATGAAAAGAAAACAATTTACTTTGCAAAAGTGAAGTTTTATGTTAAAAGAAAACAAAGACTGCACTGGTCATAGACCTAAATCTAGATAAGACCTCAGAGGTCTCTTAATCCAACCCACTTCTTCCAATTTGGAAGAGACTGAGGCCTAGCTAGGTTAAGAGGCTCTCCAAAGGCTACACAGATACCAAGCAGCAGAACTATATTTCAATCCCAGATCCTCTGACTCCAAATCCAGGACTCTTTCTACTTGTCCAATGGAAAGCAGACACAAACTTTTGAGGAGAGGGTGTAGAAAGAGTAAAGCAAATAGAGACAGAGAGACTGCTTTCCTGACTTGTGTCTGCCAATGAGTCTATGGGTAATCTTTGGACAAAGTCTCATTCTTAACTTTCTCATTCATTAAGGGAAAGGATTGAACTGAATGGTATCTGTAATTCCTTTTAGCTCAGACATTTCATATTCCAAAGCCTGCTGCTCTAACTCCAGAAGTCTTTGACTTTGTGACTTCTATTGTTCTATACACTCAAATAAAAAATCTGTCTCTGATAACCTAAAATGGAAATCTTGTCTCATTCCCCAACAGCAACATAGATCTGGTTCTTGAGTCACTGATTTAAAGAAGACTTTGGCTTTCCTGTAAGTGACCCAATGTGTCCTTGGCCTAAAATTGGTCCCAAGAGAATTCTCATCATTTCACTTAGTCATCAACAGACAAATTATTTTCAATAAATTATTGAAAGGTCTTAAAGAGACGAATCTACTAATGATACATACCCTAAAATGGAATGACAAGAGAAGAGAAATTCAGACTCTTCAGCTCTAGGTGGGTATCATTTTCTGGATGATGCAATTGGAACTCATTTTTGAAGTAGCAGTCTGGCTTGGTCTTATTTCCTCTGGCTTCAGGGCAGGGAAATATTCTCCACAGGGCTTTGGTCAGCCAAAGGAAGGCAAAGCTCATCCTCATAAAACAGTAGTGGTTGCACAATAAGAGCCTTTTCCTTCTTGCATAACTGATGTTACTATTGGAAGGCTGGCCATTCAGGCCAAGTAGTCCTCTAGGTTTTGGCAGACCTCTCCACTTGAAAAACATATGCATCTGGGAAACCATCATTTTTGCTTTTCCTTTAAAGCCAAAGTTTCCCTTTAAACAAGATACTGTTTCTTATATGAGGAAACTAATGTGTCCTCTGGTTGATCTGAAAAAAGGAATATTAATAGGGGTTTCTGAACTGAGGCTTTGAGTTGATGTTGACCCTAAATGTAACATAAATCTAGGGTATTTTCTCTCTCTCTCTCTCTCTCTCTCTCTCTCTCTCTCTCTCTCTCTCTCTCTCCCTCCATATATAGAGTGAAGATGAACTCCCCACAAAAGATTAAATTTTTTAAAAGTTTTTACATTCCAAATTTTCCAGAGATCCCTGAATATTCACAGGAGTCCCTTGTTTCTCTAGGAAATCCCAATATTTTATAAGCTTTATGGTTTATAGCATGTGCAATTCTTCCTCATCATTTTGCCACTTGCTGAGGACCAGGAAGATGTCACATCTGCTATCACCATTTCTGAAGAAAGTTGAAGTCAACAAATGTTATTTCTGGATTATTTTTATTAAAAAAAATCAAATTCACCAATAAGCTTAGTTTACATCTTGACCAGTCATGACAGAAGGGCACCTGAGCCTGGACCCATAGCTCAGCAAAACAGGTGCCTATATGGTACACTGGAAAGAGGATTGCTCCATTGCTGTTTGCATCATAGCCCACTTTCAGTGACAATTACTTGTGTGATCTTGGACAAGACACTCAGACTCCTCAAGCGTCAAGTTTTGTCATCTAGAAAATGAGATTATTAGAATAGATGATCTCTGATGACCCTTCCACTTCTAAATATGTGCTCCTATGGAGCTTTTCCAGGATCTGGTTCTGCTTCCAAGGACAAAACCAAGGAGGCTTAAGTTATTCTGGTAACCTAAGCAGAGGTATCTGCTAGATAAGCCCCATGAACATATATTTGACAAAATCCATAGATAGAATTGACAAAGGACCCCAAAGAAGAAAGTTTCCTACACAGAAACCAGGCTGGTTGCTGCTGGTGGTCATGGTCTAATTAAAAAACATTTATGACCATTCACTTTGCTGAATTTGGAGTCAATACTCCATTCTTCTCTGTCTTGGCTCACTTATGAAATGCCATATCCTTTGAATTTCATCTAATTTCTAAACCTCGATTATCTAAGCTTGACCTGTTTCTAAGCTTATCTCCTCTGGAAAGCACTTCATGATCCTATCACTACAGTTTCAAATGATTTCTCCTTCATCCAAACTCCTATAACAATCAATGTCTGAAGACTTCACAAGGCAAGCTATCAAGAAATTCTGTGGCCTATACAACTTCATAAATCATGTTATCATTTTATGTTTTTATACATTTGCAGGAATCATCCATATCTTAGCCTTTAAAGCATTATATGAAATTCCCTTTTAAGCATTACCAGGTAATAGGGTACTCAATGACACCTGAGAGAGTAGATATATTTATCTATTTGTCTGGGAATATACTATGCCTATAATTAAACTTGGATATGGCCCTGATCCTGAGAGATGCAGACTCAATCAAAGGTCAGTCATTGGCTGAATGTGACCTTATAGTTTTTTGTCTGTGTCAGAGATATACAGCAAGACCGAGGATGGTTAATGGAGCTTATCTTTAAGTACTTCAAATGACAGTTATCAGTTTTAGAGCATTATTTGAAAATTGATAAAATAGAGTATTTAACTTACGTGTGTATATGTATATTTATTGCAGCCTTGTACTGATAATGTTTAACCAGTTCTCTGACTATGTATATATATATGTATACACACACAAACCTATATACATATATGTGTATATACACACACACACATATACACACATCTATGTACCTACACAACATACTTTAAAGTTTAATCTTCCTTACACACATTTTCTTCATCACTTTCTTAAGCTTAGACAACAAACAAAGCAACAAATCAAGCCCTATTTGCAGCATTTGCCAATTCCCAAGGTATAACTACTCACACTGAAAATTGAATAATCAGCTCTTGTGAGCCAGTTTAAGTTGGCTCCAGAACACCCCTGTATATCCACACAATGCACATGCACACACACAAACATATGGCAGTAGAGGTACATATACACACATATACATATCCACATATATACACATGGCATTGAACTCTATGTTTTACCAAACATCTATGGGAGGAAACCTTCTTTCTTTGTACAAATCTATGTTTATGCAAGTTAAATCACAATTATATATAAAAAATTTAGGTAGTAATTAAATAAATATAGAATATATTGGAATATATATATACATAAACATATACACAGATGTATATACATAAACATACATACATATATACACATATATATGCATACACATATGCATATGTATATTGTGCATATACCTCCAGATCCATTATTTCAACCACAGAAGGAGCTTTAAGAGAGCTAACTCCCTCTACCAATTAAGACAGATCAGCAATTGCTGGGTACCACAATCTTGTAGACTCACCTGAGGCACTGAGAGGTTAGAGGAAATGCCTGGGGTCAGTCAGTATGTGTTATAGGGTCAAAGACGAAACTTGGATCTGGAAAATGCTGACTTTGAGGCCTCCTTTTATTCACTACTTCATGCTACCACTCACATACATGTGTTCATACACATTTACATATGTTTTAGTCTATTAGAAATAGCATTGTATTTAGGGCCAGAAGCCTCATCTTGAATCTTGACTCCAGCAATTACTAGTTGTCTTAATTTGGGTAAAGCACTTCAAAGTCAGTAAAAATTCCCATCAGTAAAATACTTGTCTTAGGCCGCCGCCGCCCGCCCGCGCTCCCGCTCCCCGCCCACCTGCCCGCCGGTTTCTTGTCTAGAAACTGCCTGAGTCCTAGAACGCGCGGCTCGCGGAGCAGCTTGCCTGGCGCGGGGGACTCGAGGACCGCCTGAGTGCCTTTCCTCTGAGAAGTTCAAGCCCTGATAGTTTAGAAAACATCCCAGAGAAGTGGACCCCAGAGGTGAAGCATTTCTGTCCCAATGTGCCCATTATCCTGGTTGGGAACAAGAAGGATCTTCGAAATGATGAGCACACGAGACGAGAGCTGGCCAAGATGAAGCAGGAGCCAGTGAAACCTGAAGAAGGCAGAGATATGGCAAATCGGATTGGTGCATTTGGTTATATGGAGTGTTCAGCAAAGACCAAAGACGGTGTGAGGGAGGTTTTTGAAATGGCCACAAGAGCGGCTTTGCAAGCCAGACGTGGAAAGAAAAAATCCGGGTGCCTTGTCTTGTAAACACAGTGGAAAGCCCAAACCCTCACTCGGTTAATTTTTGAAGTGCTGTTTATTAATCTTAGTGTATGATTACTGGCCTTTTTCATTTATCTATAATTTACTTTAAGAGATTTACAAATCAGAAATCATCTTGCTACCAGTATTTAGAAGCCAACCATGATTGTTTAATGACAGTCTGTGTCCAACACATCTGTGCACACCAGGGTCCCTCTGACATTACTCTTAATAACCTTCTTCATTCTCCCAACCAGCACATCTGGCACTAATTCAAAGGAATTCTTAACTTCTTGCTTCTTTATAGAAAGAGAAAAGGTGATAACTTTTGTGAATTGGGCTTTAACTACTTTTATACCTAACATGTCCTGTTGCTGTCAGCTGCAGGGCCCTCTGGGGAATAAATACAAAGTCACTTCAGAGCAGGACCTCTTATAAGGCTTTTATTGGTATAGCTCTGGGGTATTATCCAATTGTTTGAAAATGGGACCCAGCCAGAGATGGCAAGTCCCCATACAGCTGTGGCAAGGCTACAGTTCTGTGGTTTCATGTTAGTTACCTTAGAGTACTGTGTAATTAGTGCCACTTAATGTATGTTACCAAAAAATAAATATATCTACCCCAGCTTAGATGTAGTATTTTTTGTATAATTGGATTTCCTAATACTGATCTTTGTTATCTCTACAGAAGATCTCTTTGGGTTTGTTTTTTGTTTTTGTTTTTGTTTTTTTAAGAAAGTACATTTGAACATAAAATCAGATGGAAGAATATTTGAAATCATTGTCATTTTCTCCAGTGAATGACAGCCATTAGCAGTTCCTTTTCTGCACAACATATCCCAGTATCCACCCTGTCTCCTGGAGCCTGGGGTCAGTGAATGGGAAATTGGTTCCAACCCAAGGCAATGCCATGGTTCAGCATGATTAGTCTGAACTCAAGTTGCAGCATCTTGGTCTATACAATGTTTCTTTATTTCTTACTCTTATAGTGGTGACTCCCCTTAATCTCCTGCGGGAGCTTGCTACCCATTTTCTTTATTGGTGGCCAAAGTCCCCTTGGAACTTCTCATTCCTCTCCAGCTGACTAAACTTTTTTCTGTATCAGTTAATTTTTTTTCCAACTACTAATAGAATAAAGGCAGTTTTCTAAAAAAAAAAAAAATACTTGTCTTAACTACCTTATAGAGCTTTCAGGAAGAAAGTACTTTGTAAATCTTAAACTACTGCATAAATGAGCTGCAATGATCCCTTTAATATGACTTGTACTCCAACATACTCCTCTGATGCCTCATTGTTGCATGGTGGTACTTGTGGGTTCTGAAGGTCTTCCTGTAAACCACAAGTTCTTGTAGATCCTCCCAGGTTGAAAAGACTGAAGTTAGAGGCTTAGTAATGGTTTGCATGCTTGTAGTCCAAGGACCAGTCTAAGCCTAGGGAGACTCGCCATCAATCAGAAAGTTGGCTACAAGGTGGTGAATTCTTTTGACCATAGCATATCATGAAACTGTCTACTAAGGGATATAAGAGTTTTGACCTGTGTGGGTGGAAGGAATACTGACACTGATGAAACCACAGCTCTTATGAAGCTCTGAAGTCTTTATACAAATATTTTGTATTCTTTCAGGTCCCTCAAGATGTTTTGCATTATGGTAGTCCAAAAAAAATCTCTCTTTTTCTTGTAATAGGCCATTTCTGCTCTAGGAAAATCCTCCAATCAATCAGTCAACTAATAAACATTTATTCGGAACTAAGTAAATGCCAGGAACCATGTTAAGTACTATAGATACAAAGAAAATGATTCCTGTCCTCAAGGAGATTGCATTCTAGTGGAAGAGTGAAACGTACTTATACACATATAAAGATACATACAGAAGTAACATTAGAACAAGGGTTCTTAACCTGGGGCCCAAAGACTTTGAATTTGGATGGGAAAAAATATTTATTTTCACCAACCTAAAATTGAAATTTAGCATTTTCTTCAATTGAGAACAGAGGCAACAAAACACTGTAATATTGGCAGTACCTGTAACTTTGACATGTACACATTACATTTGTTGTAAATATTCCAACATTCTATTAGGCAACTAGATAGTACAGTAAATGAAGTTTGAACTTGGAGTTAGAAAGATTTGAGTATAAATCCTGTGGTAGACACTTACTGGATATGAATCACTTTGAAAAGTGACTTAACTTTTCTCAGCCTCAGTTTCTTCATCTATGAGAGGAGGATGAGAATAGCATCTATCTCATAGGGTTGCTGGGAGGATTATATGAGATAACATATGCACTGTGCTTTGTAAACTTTAAAGGCTATTTAAAAGGCTTGCTGTTATATTAATTAATGCTTTGAATTAGTGTAGCTATAACTCTCCCCTCCCCCCCAGGTCACACATGATCAAAGACTACCTACAGACCTTAGACTTAACTGGTCAATTATGGGGCAATTTTGTAGTCATTCACCAAATCTGAATCTCATAGTGACCCAGACATCTATTTTGTTTGAACAATAAGTGGAAGAAAATGAATCTTTTCTTCCACAATAAGTGGAAGAAAATGCTGGCTTGTCAAAGACCTCCCCACAGTTTAATGTTTTATTCTAGCTAAGCAACATGTTCAGATGGATATATCTTAAAAAAATAAAATTTAATTATATTTCACATATATTTTATTGTTATTTAAAGTGTCAATAACCTAGCATATTATTATATTACAACTTTGTTTTTGAAAAAAGGAGTCCAAAGTGTCTTTTCCCCTGAGGCAGGGTTTCAAAGCCTTTTTTGTGTCAAGTACCCCTTCAGTGATCTGGTGAAATCTTTGGACTCCTTTTTAGAATAATGTTTACAAATACATGAATACACAAGATTACAAAGGAAACGAGATATATCAAAACAGTTATCAAAATATTTTTAAAAAGAAATATCCATGATCCATAAAAATCTCAATGATTTGTGCTTCTCTGCATGATGTCAGAGACAGGAAACACATCATACAAGGCTGTAATAGTTCCTGTCCCTCCTTGTAAATTTCCTGTCCCTCACCTATATCACTGATATGCTGTATTATGGGGAGGGTATGTGTGTGTGTGTGTGTGTGGTGAAGTCCAATCTTCCCTCGGTGATAAAAAAAAAATTACAAGATACTGTTATAATTTGTGTGCCAGGCTAGGAAGGCTCAATCCCTACACTTTGCCTTACCATTATAGTCCCAACAGTTTGGCTTCTCAAAGAATGCCCAAAGCTTAATTCTAGAAGTATTTATTTGAAGTCTTCTGCTATAGCCTCAGGCCTATGTCTAGTTCTTTCAACGCCTTCCAATACATTTTGTCATCTGATTTCATCCAATGACTTGAAGCACTTCACTCTCACATAACTTGATTAGCTAGGTTATTTGCACTAGATCATTTATTGGATTGATAGAGTGATTCAATAGGGAAGTCTAAGAATTGTTCACATTTATTTTTTAATTTTGATCAATTAATTCTGAAACTTAATCAAAGATACATTTTCACCTGATTAAGGTCTCAGGGGTAGAGCATCTTGTTAGTTACATTACTTGGGGTTGAGAGGATGTGAAATATCCCTTATAATTCTATCAATAAAAAGTGATTATAAGAAATGGCTTTATAATAAGACAATTTAGGCCCAAGTCTATAATATGGTCCATCATCATGAAACTTCTCCATCTGCCAGTGTGGTTCAGAGTTCCTCAAGTTTTCTAGTAATATGCAATGGTCTCAATTCATGAGCCCAGAGGGAATATCTTGTTCCTTTCTGTACTCCTCACTGATCATGTCATCATCAGAGAGAATAGACCCAGTAACAAGCTGAGGACAAACCAGATATGCTAGGAGAAGGCACCCTCAGAAAGGATAACCTTTGCAGTGCAGGGAGAAGGGCAGCTTCAGCATCTACAAGGACACAGGCTTTCAGAACCTATCTGAAAGCTGCATGCATGAAAGGGGAATTCATAAGGATACCAAAAGAGAGAAAAGGACTTCCCCTAACTAGGAGCTGTGGTTTACCCCTTTGCCACATGTGATCTTTAAACTTAAGCCTGTATTTCTCTGGGCTCTCTATGTATTTGTGAAAAAACGTGTCCTAGACTTTTAGGGAGATGCTTTGGTATCAACTGTTCTTACCATACCACGTTAGTAAATGTTCAATAATTTCAGTAATGTCCAACTTTTCATGACCCCATTTGGGGTTTCTTTGGCAAAGATACTGAAATGGTTCACCATTTCCTTCACTAGCTCATTTTACAGATGAGAAAATTGAGGCAAATGGGGTTAAGTGATTTGCCCAGGGTCACACAGTGGGAAAGTGTCTGAGGCCAGATTTGAATTTAAATCTTCCTAACTCCAGGCCTGGTGCTCTATTCACTGGGCCACCTACCTGCCCCACATTAGCAAATACCCCTAACTAAAGGTAAACTGAGGTTGGTCAGTTGGTAAATAATGGGGAACATACCAATGGGGGCTCACAAGTGAAAGTATAAATGCCATCCCCAATGCCATAAATTTATTCCTAGAACCCTAAAGGAGGAATAATAGTTGCCCTGTAGAGGTCTGGCCCAGAAATGTAAGAAGTTGGGGAAAATAGACCCATTAAAAGGAAGACATCATTAAAATAATTCTCTTTAGTTTCACAATTTAATATTTATTTCATTGGATTTCTAATATTTTTAAAAGAGTAGACTAGTATCCTAACTAACCCATAATGAAAACTTTCAAGTGCTCAGTTTGTTACTGTATTTAAGATATTCCTAAATGAGAATACTCCACGTGTTTTCCAGAATTCATCTTGCCAAATAGAGAATATACCTTAGTACTGTGTAAAGAGGCCTAGATGTGGAGTCAAAAGACTGGGGCACAAACAATGGTTCAGCCACTTATTCCCTTTGTGAACTTGGGCAATTTGCTAAATCTCTCTGGGCCTCAGTTTTCCCATTTATAAAAAGAGAGAGTAAGACTAGATGACCTCTAAGGTAGGTTCCCAATTAATGACCCCGTGACCTTTTCTCTTCCCTTAACAATTAATTTCTCACTTTGCTGATTGAGAAGCAAATCCTAAATTGATCAAAGGCTGGTAAGCATTACCACAAATGATCTCATTGCAGTGGAAGTGAACTCATGGTTACCTTGGCTGCCAAAACCAATCCACACCAGATTGTGGACATTGCCCAAGATCACACAGACTATGAAAAAGACAGAGTCTGAAGAGAAATCTTTTTCACTTTCATAGGAAGAATAATTAAAAGCGGCTTACTTCTCAAAGGTCCACCAGTTTCTCTTTCTTAAAAATAAAAAAAGAGGGAACTTTACATGCATGTAGATCTATGCCACAAGTGCTAGATATTTTCAAAAATATGGATAGGCATTATGGACACATGCATAGGAAAACACAAGGCACAAGTAGTATACCGAACAAACAGTTCCTGCATACCAGCCATTGGAAGCTCCCCAACTTAATATTCCTATTAGTTTCTGACTCTCCCATATCCTAGACCCTGACTCACGGTGATCTATTGACAATTCTTGGATGTTTTTGGCTGGAGCTTCACTCTGGCAACCTGGTTCTTTTTCTTTTTTTTGGGGGGGTTAACAAGCTTACTTTAATCAAACAAACACACATTACCTAGTTCAGGGGAAAAAGGTCAGCACCCCAAACTTCAGAGTTACAGAACTTACAAATCAAACAGACAGGCTTCCAAACTGTCCCAGCATTACATCAATACCAAATCACAGTTACCAGAGAGGGAAGCATCAACATCTGGGTTTTCAAAGCCGGGGGGCTCTCAACAACGGCTTCCCAGAGTCTCATCTGGTCAAATCACACAACACTTCTCAAAGTGAGCCCCCAACCTGGTTCTTTTTCAAAGACCATTTCTGGTAATGACCCAATTCTGAATTTGACCTAATCCCAGCATGCAAACTCAATTCTGCCTTTCTCTGATAACCTCTAACAAACTGGTTCTGGAATGGGAGTTGGCATGCTCCTTGCTCTTCCCATTGACATTTCCAAACTCCCTTTGCCATTATAATTCATCAACCTCTCTTCCAATGATTATTACTTAATCCAAATTTATCACCCAATTCAAATCATGATTTTTTTCCTACTAGTTCCTAGGATATTTTCCCTCCTTTCTCAATGAGTTCAATGTATTACTCAGGCTCCCTATATACTAAACTCCTCTCCTTTTTACTAGGGGACCCCAACATATATGTTAATTTTCTATTAAACTCCATAACCTTCCACTTCTTCAATGTACTCAATACCTTGGCTACCCACAGGGATAGTTACAATATTGATCTTGCAAGTGTTCTGTTCCTATGATCAAGAACTTTGAAATTCTTTAATCCAATCATAGTAGCTCATTATTCCACATCTTCCCCTCCCACCTCAGTCCTAAATATTCCTAAACTTATTCTTCATTTTTACTGTAATGTCTATTCCTTCCAAACTTCAGTATCTTCACAGGTCATTACTCCTGGTCTGATTACACTCCCCTCCATTCCCATTATTTTTTAGTTTAGCTCTACACTATGTTCTACTCTAGAATATCTTCTCCCTCGTCCTATTATTTTATCAAATTACAACACTGTATTTTCCCCATCTTCTACTCCTAATCAATTACTTCTGACCATAATGGAAAGATTACACAGTTGTACTGACTAAATCTACTACAAAATTCTGTTATCTGATTTCAATAGAACCCTTCTAGTGGCAAGACAACTCTTGGATTCTCTAATTCACTCACCACAGCAGATATTCCAATCCTTTTTCTTCTCAAACCTCCCATAACATCCCTTCTATTATCTTCATAGCTAAGGAGTTTGTGTTTGTGTTATACTTTATTTAGAGAATTGAGGCCATTTGTCATAATTTCATCTTTTCCTCTCTGTTTCTTGTCATAACTCCTTGAAAGCATCCTCCAATCTATAGGCCTTCTACTCACCAAAGGCAATCCCTCTACATGTACCCTCAATCCCATTACATATCATTTTCTCAAGCATTTTATCCTCCCTTTCTCTATAGTATTCATTCTCTCCCAACTATTCTTTATTGCTTTGATAACTACAAATATATCAAAATCTCCTTCATCTTGATAAAAAGAATAAAAACACCTCATTAGAAGACACTTCCCCGACTCTTTTGCAGAGGTAAGGGTCCATAGGTGTGAAATACTATAATTAACATAAAACTTCTCCATTGTGTTAATTGGTTTTAATGAGTTTTTGTTTCTCTATTAAAAAAATCTTTGTTATAAAGATGGTTCTTTGGGTAGGGCAAGGAAGAGGAAGATGGGGAAAATCTAGTCAATGTTAAAATAAAATATATCAATAAAAATATTAAAAGACACAAAAAACTCATTAGATCCTACCATCCCTGAAAAACCTTAGTTATCTGTCTCCCTACACCTCTCCTATCATAAACTCCTTGAAAGAGCTACCTAAATTCATTACCTCCACTGCCTCTGTTCTTACTCTCTTTTAAATTTTTTGTGATATAACTTCTATCTCTTTGCTATCAATAGAAATCATCTTTTCCAAAGTTATCAATGATCTCTTACTTGCCAAATCTAAAAGTTTTTTTCCCCTATCTTCATCATTCTTGATTTCACTGTTGACTCTCTCCTCTAGAAACTCTTCTTTCTCTTGGTTGCCTTCTTGCCTGTTCATCTTACTCCTTAGTCTCTTTTGCAGGATCATCTTTCATGTCAAACCTTCTTATTGTGGGTATACCTCCCCAAGACCTTGTTCAAGACTTTTTTCTCTTTTCTTTCTACAATTTCTTATTTAACAATCCCAACAGCTCTTGTGGATTCAATTATTATCTCTCTATATATCCAACCCTAGTCTATCTCCTAAGTTCTAGTTTTGTATCATCTGCTATCTGTTGGTCATTTCAAACTCTATATTCTGTAGACATATGAAACTCAATATATCTAATACAGAACTCTACCTACTCCCTCCCCCAAGTAGCTACTTCATCTTCTGAACTTCTCTATTTTTTTGAGGCAATCATCATTCTTCCAAATACTCAGATTTGTGACTTGGTGTCTTCCTAGACTCCTCTTTCTTAATCTCCCAAAAATATCCATTCAATTGCCAAGTTTTGTCATCTGTCTCCATAGTGTCTCACATATACTTCTCTCTCTCTCTCCACTCACAGCTTTGCTTTGGCCCTAATCACCTTTGTCCTGGACCAGGGGTGGGGAACCTGTGGCCTCATGGTCACATGTCTTGTCTAAGTCTTGTCAGTTCTTTATTTTTCATTTAATTTTTGTTCTGAACTAATAAACAACATTAAAAAATTTCCAGATACATTGCAGAATAGAAGATTATATATGAATCTTTGAATTTATAATATGTAGAGATTCCTTTTCCTTCTAAGCATATGATAAATTCAACATGTAACTTTCAAAGCTGTCCTGCTTATCTGTGATTCCACTGGACTTTGTTCTTTTCTTTTTTGGGGAAGGATCCCCTATCTTTAGTCTCACATACTTCTTCACATCTTGCCCCCCAAATTAATATATATATATATATATGTACATATATATATATATATATATATATATGTATACATCAAATACATATATATCATCAAATAGAGATTCCTTTTCTTTCTAAATATATCACAAATTTAATAGGAAATTTTAAAAGCTGCCCTGCTTATCTCTGATTCTTCTTGGATTTCTGTTCTCTTCATTTTGGGGGAAGAATGGAAATCCCATTTTAGTTTTCTTTTTATTCACAGCTGCCCCCAAAATGAAAAGAAGAAAAAAACTTTATAACAAATATGCAGGCAAGAAAAACAAATTCCCACGTTGGTCATGTAAAAAAAATGTATGTCAGATTCTGCATCTCAAGACCATCATCTTTCTATCAGGGGGTGGGTAGCATTCTTTTTAAAGTCCTTCTTAAGGTCCTCTATGGCCTGTAACCCACTCATATTTTCCTTTGGGGCTTTTGAAGCAGGATTTCTGACCTCGAAGTCCTCCTCCTTTTCTATGCTTCGATCTTCTTTGCCCCCAAAATAGGAGTCTAATGTTGCATTTTTCTGTTTATTTTGTTTCCTTTGCCTTGGCATGTTGCCACTTAATTACTTGACTTTTGGGCTTGTTGCCACAGCAGGACTCTGCCACCAGACAGGGGAGCTTCCATCCCAAAGTTGGGGTCTTCACAACTTCCGGTTCTGGCAAGCTGGATACCCACCCCACAACCTCCACCCCAGACCACAATCCAGATCCAGGGAGGTTAAAGCAAGAGTGATTACCCCCCAAGACTGATCACTGGATCTCCCTTTAGTTCGCAGGCCAGGAGCTGGATCTGCCACTGAAACTGCAAAATGGCTTGTCTCCTCAGTGGCTTCCAGCACCTAGGGGAGGAAGCAGAGGCGTTCCCCAAATACTGGTCCCAAAGTCCATAGGGCACTAACTTCTCACTTTGTCTTAGGCATGTCTGTGTTGATAATTCTGGAATTGCCATAGCTGCTGGTGTTCTAGGGTCCCTCCAGCTGGGGGCTGGCCCAACAGCCCTGGGGCTAAAACCGAGGCTTAAGTGGACCTGGGCTCGGCTCACCCCAAGCTGGGCTCGGCTCCCAGAGCCTGCTCTGGCCCTTCCTGCAGGGCTGCTAGGCTGTCTTCAGCAGGAAGTTAGCTTCTTTGTGTCGTTCTGTGGGTACTGGGGCTCCAGTAGTTGTTCAGAGTCCCCTTTTACATGGTTTGGAGGTGATCTGGGGGAAGAGCACCCTGGCCGTGCTGTTTCTACTCCGCCATCTTGGCTCTGCCCCTTGGTGGGTAGCATTCTTTATTATTGCTCCACTAGAATCGTGGATTGATCAGAGTTCTTATGTCTTTCCAAGATTTTTGTCTTTAAAATGTTGCTATTGCATAAATTGTTCTTATGGCTCTTTTCACTTCACTCTTCATTGGTTCATTAAAGTTTCCCCAGGCTTCCCTGAAACCATCCCTTTTGTCATTTTTCACAGTGCAATATTTCATTATATTCATATATCATAATTTGTTCAATCATTGACCAATTGATGGGTGCTCCTCTTTTAGTTTCCAGTTCTTTACCACTATAAAAATAGTTTTTTATAAACATTTTTGTTCATATAGATACATTTTCTCTTTCTTTGATCTCTTTGGGGTCTAGGCATAGAAGTGATATCCAAATCTATAACTGGTGATTACTGAGGAGTCAAATAATCTTTCTAGAAATGGGGTGAAGATGGCACATACCAATATTCCACCTAAACATAGTCCCTGTCTAATTTAGACCAACACAAACTTTTAAATGACCATTGGATTAACTGAAAGTATTCTCTTAAGTGTAGGCTGATGCAGTAGAAAGAGAACTGGATCTGAAGCCTGACAATTGAGTTTGAATACCGACACTGCTGCTGAACACTGGTGTGCCCTTGGACAAGTAACTTAACTTGTCTATGCCTCATTCTCCTCATCTATAAAATTCAATATAACAAATATTATAAATTACCTAGTATTTCTAGGTATTATGCCAGGAACTGGGGATACAAACATAACAAAGCAAAAATCCCTTTCCTCTAAGTGCTTACATTTGACTTGAAAGAAAGAACATATAAGGGGTGGCTAGGTGGTGCAGTGAATAGAGCACTGGCCCTGGAGTCAGGAGGATCTGAGTTCAAATCCAGCCTCAGACACTTAACACTTACTAGCCATGTGACCTTGGGCAAGTCACTTAACCTCAATTGCTTTGCCTTTCCCACTCCAAAAAGCCAAAAAAAACCCCAAAACTTATACACACAAGACACATGTGTGTGTGTGTGTGTGTGTGTGTGTGTGTGTGTGTGTGTGTGTGTAGATTAAATACATGAAGAAAAAATACTCATATGAGGCATTGACAAATATGTGACTGGAATCTTGTCTGTCTCACTCCAAAGGAGCCTGTGATTTCTGTTTTTGAGAGGAGCAGCATGATGGCTGGGTCTGCTGGGTACTCATTCTTTCCCTTTGCCATTTCTCAGAAGGATATTGGGCTAAAATTATATCTATCTACCACAACTCAAATATCTATAAATCTAGGGAGTATAATACTTTAGAGGCCAAGATATGTCCCACGTTCACTGACCAATTTCAAGACAAGTCTAATGGTGAGGTTAATGTAGTCAGTTTGGCTCCTTCCTACCAAAGGGTGATTTTTTACACAAAAGTCAATCAGGAGTAGTGAACAGCAAGTAAACCTATTTATCTAAGCAAAATGGTAAACAAGTCAGAGAAATAGAACAAAGAATGTGCAATTGTAAAGGAACCCTTTGGCTGGGAGTGAGATTAAACACCTCAGCTGAATCAAGGGGCTCATACTCAACAGTTCCTAGGTATGATGAAAATCAAGAAATGAGGGAAGGTCAGGTACCTCCCACATGTCTGCAGCTCCAAGTACTTGTAGTAGCAAGTCTGGCTACCTACCTTCCACTTGTTCTCTCCCAAGTATCTGCTCCTTAAACAGATATACTGTGTCACACTCAGCATTCTCTCAGTGAATCAGGAATCTCCCTTGTTCACAGAACATAGTATTGGGCTGTCCTTCTGGTAATGCTTCCCAACCTGTCTGGGTGGGAGAGCATGTTCCATTCAAAATATATTCAAAATAATTTGAGCAGCACTAACAACTGGGAGCGACAGAAAAGGTCTCTTGTAGGAGATAGATGTCACTTGAACTAGGTCTTGAAGGAAGCTAGGAACTCCAGATGGAGAAGATGAGGAAGTGTAATGTTAATGGAATTTAAGATCTTTCCTGCCCATTAATAGGCCTTAAGTGGAGCCCATTAAGGGAAGCTTGCTTATGGGAGACTTGCTTATAGGAAGGCTTTCACACCTCTTACTCATTTCTAATTAGGCATTGAATCAGGAGGGTTGTGATGCCTTCTGACTAAGAAATATATATACTCTGAGTTGATATTCTGTTTTGGGGGCTTGCTTACAAGAAGGATCTTGTGATTGTTTGGTCTCTCAACCAAATCTATGTGACTGTATGTTCAGAGCTTCCTGCCTGCTCAGATATAAAGGCTCTCTTGATCCAGGGATGTATGTAAAGTGTATAGTTGATTCAGGCAGTCAGAGCCCTGTCTGTTGGTCTTTATTTCTCTGCTCATATTTTCTCTGAACTTCAGGGTGCTGACTTTTCCCCTGAACTAGTGAATGTAATTTAAAAAGATTGTTGATCCCTTAAACAGTTATCTTTCCTAGTAAAGCAGATCTAAGAAACTGTGCTAATAGCCATCCTGGGTATGTCAGTGTGGTTGCTGCTACAGGAAGGCAAGCATTTCAGGCATAGGGAAGAGGAAGGAGATGGGCATGTGTCTTTGGAGGTGTGTGGAGAGGTAAAGTGAATATGTACTGGAAACAGCAAGTAAACCAGTTTAACTAGAATGTAGAGTGTTTGAGGGAGAGTAATATGAAATGAATCTGGAAAGATATGTTGGAGTCAGGTTGGGAAGGGATGTGAATGCCAAATAGAAGAATTCATATGCTATTTTCAAGTTAATAGGGAGCTGCTGAAGTTTCTGGAATAGGAGAGTGACATGAAAAGGGGAGAGACTAAACACAAAGAGACCAATGAAGAAAGTATTGCATAGATTCAGGTAAGGGGTTAATGAAAACCTAAGCTAGTTTGGTGGCCATGTGAATAGAGAGAAGAAATGCTGTGGAGATAAAATTGATAAGATTTGGGAAGTTGGTTTTATATGGAGTGAGGAGGGATGTGAGGGAGAATGAAGAGTGGAAGGTGAGTCCAAAGTTGTGAACTGGTGACTGGAAGTATGGTGAAAAATGGAAGGAATGAAGGTCACAGTGAGTATGTAGAATATTAGGGGTCTTAAGACATAGAGAAAGGTAGAATGTTATGAGGGCAACTAGGTGATACAGTGGATAGAATGGTGGGCTTAGATAGAAAGATTTATCTTCCTGAATTCAAATCCAGCCTCAGACACATACTAGCTATGTGACCTTGGACAAGTCATTTAACCCTATTTGCCTCAGTTTCCTCATCTATAGAAAGAGTTGAAGGAAATGGCAAACCATTCCAGTATCTTTGCCAAAAAAACCTCAAACGGGGTCATGAGGGGTCAGACATGACCAAAACAACTAAACTACAATAACAAAGAACATAAAAGAATAATCAGATAAAGGGATTTTGGAGTTTATGACATAAAAATGGAATACTTGTGGGTGATGGCAAAAACAAGAGTATGACCATTGGTGTGTGTAGCTGAGGTGAAGTGAAGAAGTAGGTTATGGGAACTGGGTAAATTGATGAATTTGGAAGCTATGTATTTGAATGAATATTGGGGGGAAAATTGAAGTCCCCTAGCACGAGGGCAGGAGTTATGGTGGAAAGACTGTGAGCCCGACATTGAACTCAATAAGGAAGAAAAGTTAAGGTACTGGGGCTTGGTTGGGTGATAAATTTGGGTGCTTAGAAGGAGAGTCTAGAAGTAGCAGTGGATCGCAAGGAATATTCTGACTTCTCCACCATGACTAGTGAGTCAGGGGGAATGAGTTAAAGTGCAGTCAGTACTAAAAAAGGATAGCCAGGGATACAGGGTCCTCAGGAGGGAACTGGGTCTCATTGAGGGCCAGAAGAAGAAAAGACAAGGTTTAGAATAAAAGGAAGCTTGTTAAGTATGGAGCAGGCATTTCAGAATGCACAGTGGAAAGTGCAAATACATCTATAGTAGTGTAATGGTGGAACAGGGGGATGGGAGTAAGAAAGCAAGAAGATGGGTATAGGGACTGGGGTCTGGACACTGATAGCCTAGGCATTCACAATCACTGGAATGGATAGTATAAGGGGGTAGGAGTATGCTGAGCACTGAGGACTAAATTTAGGCAGAATATCAGTGGTTTGAGAAAGGTCCATTGAGGGCAAGTCTGTGAATCAGAATTTCCATAGTAGCAATGGGGTCAATTAGCATGGATCTGGGTGGGTACACAAATAGAGTCTAAGGTCTAAATCCTAGATTATAAGAGAAAGCAAAGGAAGGGAATACCATCTCATTTAAGTGAAGAGACATAGACTAAAAGACCACTCCTAGAAGTGAATGGGGATGGTTAAGTCCCTGTACTAATAAGCTACTCATACATAAGAGAGACAGTATCTGTTCCTTTTGGGAGATGACAGGACTGGAAGGTCCCGAAGAGGGGTGATACTTTCATCAGCAGGTGATGAAACTCCCTACCTACTGTAGGGGCAAGAAGCTTTAGAACCTGGCATCAGAAAGATGAATGACTAATAAAAATGAAAATGTGGACTCTAGGAAGTTGCAGGTTATGGGTTAGAGCTAATAGATAGTTAAATAATAATAGATAATTTTTATAAAGTGCTTGTTTTGCAAAGAACTTTACATGTTATCCCATCTGATACTCACACCAGGCCTGTAAGATAGGTGCTATTATTATCTTCATTTACAGATTAGGAAACTGAGTCTGAGAGAATTTAAGTGACTTGCCTAGGGTCACAGAACTAAGAAGTATCTGAGGTGGGATTTGAATCTAGGTCTTTTTGACAGTTAGGTAGCACAGTAGATAGAGAGCTGGGACTAGAGTCAGAAAGACCTCACAAACTTAATAGCTATGTGACCCTGGACAAGTCATTTCATTTCTGCCTCAGTTTCCTCAACTGTAAAATGGAGATAATTATAGCACCCCTACATCTCAGAGTTGTAAGGATCAAATGAAACAATTTTTGTAAAGCACCGAGCACAGTGCTTGGAACATAGTAAGTGTTTAATAAAAGCTTATCTCCCTTCTTTCCTTTTCTTCCTTCTTTCCTTCTTTCTTTCCTTCCTTCCTTCCCACCTTCCTTCCTTTTTCCCTTCCTTCCTTCTCTCCTTCCCTCCTTCCACCTTCCTTGCCTCTTTCCTTCCTTCCTTCCTTCCTTCCTTCCTTCCTTCCTTCCTTCCTTCCTTCCTTCCTTCCTTCCTTCCTTCCCACCTTCCTTCCTTCTCCTAGTCTAATGCTCTATCCATTGTGCCACCAAGCTACATATAGTAACCTAGGGATGATAGCTAACTATAGGTTACATAAGCATGGTAAGCCTATGGTGTTATCTGGATTGAACAGTATCATTTGTGCAGTAGGAACAGCAGTAGTAGGGCAAAGTAAAAGTTTAATCATGAGAAATTCAGAAAGGGTCCCCTGTACAAGTAGTTTAACAGGATCACAGATCCCCTGTGGATTTGGAGTTCCTCTTCTTATCTACGAGTTCTCTGTGAGTCACTCCAGCATCCCTCAACTTGAAAATAGATTTGGGATAAGTGGTGTTTCGATGTCCATGCATGTGTTGCCTGGGAAGTAGCTATAGAAGTACCATTGATTTTGTTTATTAGGGTGAGCATAGAGGTAGCAATGTTGCAAACAAAGTAGACCCCAGGTCAAAAGACCAATACCCACAAGTTGTTGCTTATCATTATATAATCATATGTTTAATAAATCTGATATGTCACAACTTTCAAAGTATAGTTTCTTTAACATAGCTTATAATTGTTGGAGTGATTGAGATCTGAAAGTTAATCCTTCTCCATTGGCAGTACATTCATAAATATCCTTGAAAGGGGTTGTTCTTAATTATTTTTGTGTCTTGGGCCCTTTATCACTCTGGTAAAGCCTATCAACTCCTAAGAATAATGATTTTAAGTGAGTAAATTAAAATGCATAGGATTACAAAGGAAACCAATTATACTGAAATACAGTTATCAAAATTATAAAAAAAAGTCATATACTCCAGTTTAAGAAGCCCTACCTTTAAGTGAGGGGGTGTATGTGTGTGTGTGTGTGTGTGTGTGTGTGTGTGTGTGTGTGTGAGAGAGAGAGAGAGAGAGAGAGAGAGAGAGAGAGAGAGAGAGAGATTTCAATAGTATTTAATCCTATGCATTACATGTGAGGTATTATTAACATCAGTTTTGTTTAGTCAATTGTCCAACTCCTTGTGACACCATTTGGGGTTTTCCTGGCAAGAATGCCAAAGTGATTTGTCATTTCTTTCTCCAGCTCATTTGACAGATGAGGAAACTGAGGAGAGTTAAGTGACTTGCCCAGGGTCACACAGCTAGTGTCTGAGGCCAAATTTTAACTCAGGTCCTCCTGACTCTAGGGAGTCAGTCTCTCTACTCTAGCCACCTGGCTGCCCATTAACATCAATATAGAATGATAATTTATGACATTATCCCCAGATTTAGAACAAAGACAATTTGGCAACCTGTGGCCCTAGACTTATTTTATCATCATCATCATCATCATCATCATCATCATCATCATCATCATCATCTTAATAATTTCATTATATTGGACTAGATTCTTTGAAGCTAAAATGTACATCAAAATAGATATATAAATAGACAGAAAAACATCAATTATCTGACACCCAGAATGAATCAATGAGTATTTATTGAATGCCAGTTATGTGTCATGTGTTGTGTTAGTTTCAGAAAAGCCCCAGACATGCTTCATTTCACTCCCTATTCCCCAGCCATCTCTTCATCAACTGTCTTGCTGCTCCACCCATGCCCTTTCTAATACCACCATTCCCCTGACCCTCCCTGTTCTGGAACCATGATCAAAATCAAAGCTGCTTTCATCCCTGACCTTCCAATGTCAATCTACTCTCTTACTGTCCTATTTACCTTCCTGATTACTTTCAGGAATAAAGTGCCTCTGTGGCTACATCTCTCCTCAGTGTACTGTCTCCCACTATTATAATGCAAGCTTTTGGGGGGCAAGGACTTTCTCTGCTTTTGTATACTTATCCCCAGTGCTTAGCATGGCACTTGGGACACAGTAATTATGTAATAAATATTTTTTCACTCTTGTATTCATACAAATGCAAAAATGGGACAGTTCCTATGCTGTCCTGTAGTGAAAACCCAATTAGACTTTAATAATGGCAGATGGTCACATTTCCCTATGAAGTTAATATGTGCATAAGTTTTAATTAAGATAACCGAAATTGGTACAGATGTCAAAATGAAGGAATACTTTAGATAGTGCTTTTTAAAATAAAAAGAAGCTGATAAAGACTTCAAAAATGATGTTTCTATTGAGGCCAAAAAAATACAGAAGATGGTTTTGGCCTTTGAGTCAGTTTTTAAAAGTTTTATTGATGTGTATTTTTTATTTTTGTTCCCCTACTCTGTAAGAACTCTCTTATAACACAATAAAACAATTAAGCAAAATTAACAATTCGGTGATTCATATGAAAATGCATGCAACATTCTACATTTATAGCATACCAATCTCTTTTTGATAAATTATTTTTAGAAATTAACAGAAGTCTATTTTCTTTCCTTTCTGCTCTGTATGCTTGAAAAATAGAAAAGAAAAATAAATTCTTAGCAATAAATATGCATAGTCAGGCAAAAAAAATCCCTTATTGTTTATAAAAAATGGATAGTATCATTCTGTACCCAAAGTTTGTCAATTCTCTGTCAGGAAGTGGGAAGTAAATTTCATCATCAGTTCTCTGTAGTCACGAATGGTAATTTCATCTATCAGATAGCTTTCTAAGCTATTTGTCTTTCCAGTGTTGTTATTGTATAAATTGTTCTCCTGATTCTATTCACTCCTCTCTGCATCAGTTCATATGTCTTTCCATGTCCCTTTGATTCCATCACATTCATATACCACAACTTATGCAAGCAATCATTCCTTGATTGATGGGTATCCCTTTAATTTCCAAGGGTTTTTGCTACTACCACTGCTATTAATATTTTTGTACATAAAGGACCTTTTTCTTATTTCTTTTATCTCATTTGGGGATAAGCCTCACAATGATATGGCTTGGTCAAAGGGAATGCAATGTTTAATAATTTTTTGTGTATAATTTAAAATTACTTTCCATAGTGGTTTAAGCTATCCCCTCGTTTATTAATAGTGCATTGAGATTCCTTTGGGTCAATCATTAATATTATGGAAAGGCAATCCAAGAATCTAAACAACTTCATATTTTTCAGTATAGTTTTATGAGAGAGAAAGACAGCAAAAATCCAAGGTATTATCAATTGTTGAAGAAATCAAGTACTAGGTTTTGTACTGGAATCACTGCAGATCCAATCCAATGTCTTAGACCATCAACATCTAAAGCAATATATGAGTTGATTAAAATAATGATGCTGAGTAATGAGGAAAATGTTAAATTAAATCACTTTTTTTTACTGATTCAAGGAATTATAGAGTAGATTTTAGAATGGTTTTAATTTTTAAAAGTTTTGACACTTTAAGGATCATCCCCAGTTTTTAAGAAAGAAATCTATTTTCTGTAATTCCTTGGTAGCCAACCATGTTAGATAACCTGGTACTATAGTCTAATAATCAAGTGAGGCAAAGTAATTGTATATAAGTTTAAAAGATAGTGAGACAGAGCAATAATCATTAGCAGTATGCATAAGAATTGCCTTGGTTGGAAAACTTTAAGGGCTAATGAGTGAATATATTAATTGGAAAAGACTTAATGGAGCATGGGGCTAAATAAACAGCTAAAGGTTTGTACCTTGATGAAAGAGAAAAAGGTTACACAGATGAGAGAAGTAAAAGGCATTCTTAACTTTAGGGAGGGTTATGTAATTTCCAGAGATTGAGAAGAGCTGAAGAACAGAGGTTGCAAAAAATATTAGCAGGAGGGAAGCTGAGGTCAAGTTGATGAGGAAAACAAGGGTGATCTGGAAAGTCTTGGAGTTACCAAAGGAATCCTGACACCAGTCCCCAGTGGGTTCATCATTGCCTTTATTGGTAGATAATTGGTTCCCAATTTGCTGCCAAGAGTCTAGGGCAAAAGTCAATAGTGGAGGGAGAAACATCAAAGACCACACCCATGCACACTGACCCCATTGTGTGTATTTGACTGTGGTAGACCAAAGGAGAGAAAGGAGAATAATTGTTCAATAAGATAAATCATTAAAGTACACAGCCAAACTTCATTACAACATAAAGGGAATTCACTCAAGTGTGAGTGAATTGTTGTTGTTGAAGCATGTCACAAATTGAATTCATGTTGTTCAGATGCCTTTGCTCAGGTTTTAAAAATCTAAGCAATCTCTTCTATGTGCTTACTATTGCTATTTGCTTTTAGTCCATAGGGCTCTCTAAGAGGCTCCTAATTTGAGGGTTAGAACTCTTTTGCAAAAGAATGGAGAGGCCATCTAGTACAAAATCTTCATTTTACAGAGCAGTATTTACTAAAAGTCAGAGAAATTAAGTGTTTTGTACATGATCACAGTCGTTAAGTGATGGAGATAGAATCTGAGTCATGGGCCTCCAGTTCCCAAATCTGTGCCCCTTGCATTGTACTCTTCTGTATAGGCCATTTTCCCTCCTCTTTTTGTCCTGTCCCAGGGCATTTTGATGGGTTGTGAAGAGAAGATGTCAAAAGTGACCTACATTCAATTCCTACTGTAGCCACTTAGCAGTCATGTGACCATGGACAAGTTGCCTAACTTTTCTGAGACTGTTTCTTCATCTGTGAAATGGGGCTAATAATACTTGTAGTATCCTTACTCCAGATGACTTTTGTGAAGTGAGCATCATATAAGGCAATATGTAAAGGTAAACTATGATTATTTGTGTTAACCATCCTGAATCATCGGACTATTCAGTTTCCTTTCTTCTGTTCAACCTATTCATCCCCCACCTCTTCTCAACTGCCCTAGGCACTTTTTTTCTATAAAAATTGTATTTGCCTGTAGCTTTTCTAAAGCATAGCACTTAACAGTGCTATATATCAGCCACTTATCTGGAATATTTAAAGGAGGGAGGGTTCTCTTACCACACCTCTTCCACTCAGCTTCCCCCTTGCCTGGACAGCAGTTTCCTTATAATATCCCTATTTAGGTATTTACAATACAATTTAACATTTTAATGGAAAAAAATCCATTTGGTTTCATTAAATGGTAGGGGGGAATAGCATTTGTATAGTTTTATTTTACCCTCACTACACAAATGAGGAAATTTATCAATAAGCACTCAGTAAGAGCATACCATGTGCCAGGCATTGTGCTAGGTGCTAGAGATACAAAGGAAACTATGGTTCGATTAATTTTGTTCGATGCTTTAGTTCTAGGAAGGAGTGAGAGATTTGGGTCATTTATCTCATGGTTCAGGGTTCTTTTTTTTCATTCCACCACTCTGCCTCAAAATATAAAATGTCTTGAATTTCTTCCCACTTCTAACAGAATTAAGAATTCACAGAATATGTGAGTTGGAGGGTCATAAGGACCCTTTTAGGTCAATATTTACCTGACCAAGATTCTCCTATGCAATATATCCAGCAAGTGATTGTCCAGTCTTTCCTTGAAGACCTCCAGTGAAGAGAACTCTAATGTCTCCACTCCATCTTTGAACAGCTTTCATTTCTAATCATTTCCCCCATTATATCAAGCACAAATTGGCTTCTTTATAACTTCTACCCTAGTTCTTACTTTAGGATCCAAGAAAAACAAAAATGTAAGCCATCATCCTTATGATACCCCTCCCAGTACCTATAGATTTGAAGACTACTATGTCCTCTAAGCCTTCTCTAGGACAAACATCTCTAGTTTCTTTAATCAGTCTTCATATGGCAGGGTCTCTATTTATTTCAACATACCCATCACTTGGAATGACTCCAGCTTGTCTATTTCCCTTCTAAGATATGACATCTAGAACCGAATACAATTCTTCAGATGTTCAGATATAGTCTCACTAAGACAGATTATGGTGGAACCATTATCCCCCTTATTCTGCACACTAAGCCTCTTGATCTAGACTAGGAAGGCACTAGCTTTTTTAACTGTTATGTCACACTGTTTTATTCTATCATTTCAACAAACACTTACTGCTGAGTCTACTGGGCCTTATTATTAAACATTAGAGATACAATATAAAAAAAGCATCTCAGGTGCTGTCTTAAAGGGGCTTACAATCTAGTATGTTATTGTGGTCTAATAAGGAGCTTAATCTTTGTGCACAGAAAGGAGGGAAGCCAGTATAAGATATTACTCAATTTTACAGGGTTTCATCTTTTATCTTATTTGACTCACTTTTCTAGGAAATATTATTGGATTCCTGGCAAGCCCATTGCAGAAGGACAGAAGAATTTTATACACACAGTTCTCTTAAATTTTACCATTTTGGGTTACAAGTATGTATTTAGGATTAAGCTTGATACAGAGTTTCTGAGTTCTTCAATGGACAGTTCATCCAGCTCACTTCAAAGCTAGGCCTAGAGGCTACTGCGGTTGCTGGAGGAATAACCCTGATTTTCAGTGATAACCAATGCCTACCTACAGACAAATACCTATGGATATGGATCTATAGTCAAAGCTACAATATAGTAAAGTTGGATTTTCTTTTATTTCTGCATCCTTCCCCTGCCTCTGCCTGAATTGTAGTTCCAAAAAACAACTTTGCCTTCTGCTTCTGGCACCAGGAATTAATCCTTCCAAAGGGAAATGGCAAATAACAAATAATCATAAAACAGAGACATCCTGTCTCTAGCCAAGAACAGGACATACTTGGGCAAAAATCCTCCTTGTCCACAATGACCTACAGACCTCTCTGGGAACATTGCTTTTTCTGAAGGTAAAAGAGGCCTGCAGTCTGTCTTTGCTCATCCTGCCTGGCTACTTTCCTAGAGCTTCAGATTGAAGAAGAGATAGGAGGCAGACACAACTGGACCTTGATAGCCAACCCCTTTCATTGCAGCTACGTATCTGATTCTGAGGACTCTTGGTAGCTATGACCCTAAAAGAATCAGTTTCTGTGCTGCTTTATCTTTTCCAGATTTAGATACTCTTTCATTATCTGTCTGGGAATGATTGGATGAACAAATTTTTGAATGAATTTCCTCATTCTGTAAGGTTGAACAGGCTGTAACAAGCTTCTAGAGATACTGGATCTGCATTTAAATTCTGCCTTTGACATTATTCTGTGTGAACTTGAGTAAGAAGGCATTTAGTCTCCTTGGGTCTCAGTTTCTTCATCTGTAAAATGGGTAGAGGGACTGGGTAGATGGCCTCTAACATCTTTCTCAGCCCTAAAACTATGATCCTTTGACTTGTCTCTGGACCTGCAGCTACAAGTTCTTCATGACTTCAAATACAGCAAATTTTTTGCCACAGCATAGGACTTAGACTCACAGTGAGTTAGTGGCAGAGATAGGTCCAGAATGTAGGGCTCTTGACTTCTAGTCCAAGTTTGCCCCATAGTCCTATGCTGCCACTTTATGTGCCAGGGCTGTGACAAACATGGAAGGTGGTGTGGGAGAAGTCAAAGTCAGATGGGATTAGTACCCTTCCAAAATGCCTCAAGGACTGGAATCTAATGAAGTAAACATACAAAAAACGCATGGGTAAGGCATGATGTGGACAATAATGCCACTACTTTTTTTCACTTAAGGTAGGGGGAGAAAGAGTTTAATTCTATTGGAAGAAGGAAAGTGAATGAATAATGGCAATGGGGCTGTTTTATTGAGCCTCGAATGACAACAACAAAAAAAGAGAACAGTAATCCTTAATAGAACGGTCATTTTATTGTTGGGAAATTGCTCTAAACAAAGCTGCATCACTGCATCACTACCACCCAGGTAAATGCAGAACTACTGTCAGAAGCAATTGTGTGTCAGTCTATGTATTGCAAATAACTGACTCAAATCCTTTATGGTAGCAGTATAAGTTTAACCTGGAAAAAGATTTGGAACCATTTTGAAAAAGGAGTCTACCATTATAAGAAGCTGCAGGACTCTAGTATGGCTCTTTCAAAGTCAACACAAAGCTTTGAACAAAGCTTCTAGAAGTTTCTCTCAGCAAAGCAATGATCTTTTTTGGCTTATGTTTAGTAGCCCAGTATATGATATACTCTTTTAGAGTCTTTTAAGTAACAAAATAAATTCCAGGCCACCAGATACAGCTTTTAGCCAATGCTTTCATACAAACATTTCCCAGATGTGATGCATGAAGCATGGCTAAAATAAGATGATGACCGCCTTCTGGAATAACAAGGCAATTTCCTCATAAAAAAAGGCATCTTTTATGGGCAAATAACTCATGTTCACAGTTAGCATACAGATTTAATTCCTCAAGCAGTTTTTCTACCAGCAACACTCCTTATCCCTAGTCCAATTTGGAATCTAGTGTAATTAATGCAATTTCACCAACCCAGAGAGGCTGACTGGGGGTCTTCAGGCATAAAAACCTCCACTAGAAATGAAACAACACTAAATAGGATCTGTACTGGCAAGGAGCTCAGAGCTTCAGCCTTCAAAATATTGTGATGTAGTCCTAAGTGTTTCTGTAGCAACCAGTTGTCTCTACCCCCTTGACTTTAGCTTGGAGTGGGGAACCTGTGGCTTCGAGGCCACATGTGGCCCCCCAGCTCTCCAAGTTCGGCCCTTTGATTGAATTAAATGTGGCCTTGAGGCCACAGGTTTCCCACCCCTGCTCCAGCTCCTCCCAAATGAAAAAGAACAGGGTAAAAAACTTACAGATTTCACTGTCTTAGCCACCTGAGTTGTCTGGGTCAGATTGACCTAGGCTTTGTACTCTAGTCTCCCCTACCCTTACTATCTTCTCCCTTCTTTCTTGCAAAATGAGGGAGTAAGGGGTTGGTTAACTGCCTAGCCTTAGGCACTTCCAAGTGACTATAATCAAGAGAAATGAAAGATAAACTCAGAAAACAAGGAAACCCTCAGTTCATTTCAATTCTACCCTGAGGAGTTCACCTATGAAACATGTAGGATTAAACAGCTTGTAAAATATATTCTTAAGTTGTTTTTCTTGACCACTAAAACCTCCTCATTCCTGCTTTAGGACACCCAGATGGTATTTATAGTCACACTTGAAACACTGAAAAAAAAAGACTCAGGGTTAAACACACACACACACACACACACACACACACACACACACACACATGAACACACACACACCAATGCAAAAGGAAAGGTCCATGTAATGAGGATAGAATGCTCTAGGGAAAAGAAAAAGAATCAACCAGCCTGCAAGGAGAGGGGCTGAGGGAGGAGAAAGGCCAGGATGGAAAAGGGGATAGGAGAGATCTCACCCAAATTAGACCCTCAACTCAGATCACTGAGCAGCCCTAATAAAATGATTCGCTCCCCTGAGGAGCTATGGAGTTCCATCCTGAAAGTTTATGCATAGGGTAAGCGTCCAGTCACAAGAAATGAGTCTAAGAATGGAACTGGGAGATGGTGACACAATTAGGGTGTGGGCTTACCCTTGGAAAACAGCAACGGCTGACGTTTACGTAGTGCCAGAAGGCTGGAGAACCTTTTACGCATATTATTTCATTTGGTTCTTCCAACAAACCTGTGAAATCAGCACTGTTATTTTCTTTATTTTACAGATTAAACATTCGATGGACTCAGAGAAACCAAGGGATTGGCTCAGGGTCACACTGGCATTAAGCATCTCAGGCGGAGTGGGTCTGAAGTCTTCCTAACTCCAATTCAGAAGTCCTATCCACTCTGTAACTGTGGCAGCAGAACGTACTGGAGGGTGATAGAGGCAGGAGGATCTGAATTACAGTCCCACCCCAAACACTTGGTAGCTTTATGACCCAGACCAAACCTCTCTTAGCTTACTTCCTCAGACATAAAATGGGGATAATAAGAGCATCTACCTTTCAGAGTTGGTGGTGGTGATGTTTACCTCTCATATTTGAAGAGAGCCAATGATATCACAATGTTGGGGTCAAGGCACAGTGTGTTCATCTGTGGCTGATGGGTCCAATATGAGCTGGGAAGGCTCTACCACAGATCAGACACAAATAGTCCATTTGAGCATGTGAGATGGATATGTCTTTAGATTTGCATATCTCACATTCCTTTTGTGCTATTATGATTCTGCTTAGACCCACACTGATAAGTAATAAGGATGTGATCCTTCAGAGATGGGCTGAACAGTTCCATAGTGTTCTCAACAGACTGTCATCAACCAATGCTGAAGCCATTGACCATATGAAGTCAGTTGCTTTCTAGTTGAACTTCCAGCTGAAGAAGAGGTATTGAATGCTGTTAGGCTCCTCTTGTGTGACAAAGAGCCTGGCACTGATTCCATCTCAGCAGAGATATACAGTGCAGGTCATATAGATGCTGACTGAAATCTTCCACATAATATTGTAAGAGGAGGTCATGCTCCAGAGCCTCCACTGTCCATCTCTATAAAGGAAAAGGCAACAGGTAGTCCTGTGACAATCACAGTGGCATCTCTTAGTCATTGCTGACAAATTCTTGCCAGCGTCCTAATTAATTGGCTGGTCCTTCACCTAGAAGTTGGATAAGTATGAGGGTTAGAAAAACACACACACACACACACACACACATATACATGCATACCCATACACACAAATACACATATATAAGACTATGCATATAATATATATGTATATATATATAAAACATAACATAACATATATGTATACATACACAAACACACACACACACAGAGGATGTTCCAAATGTCTTATAGCAGTTTCAAGCTACAATAGCTATAATAAGAGTTTTGTAACTCTTGCTCTATCTATCTGCCTACCTACCTATCAATATAGCTTTATAAACTTTAAATGACTGTATAAATATAACAAGAAGAACAATGCCATGATTACTCTTCATGCCATGAGAAGCTTTAAATGTGTAGAGAATATAAAGGTGTGGCCACAGACAGCATGGTGGAACTTCTCGACTTCCACTGACTTCAGTGTTTCATTACTACTTTGTGATTCATTCCATTCTGTAGACCACATTGTTCTTGAGTAAACGATTTGTGCTTTAGTGCTATCTTGTGCTATGTGGCTACACTGTATGGCTCTAACAGTATTGGATAGAGTGTCTGGCTTAAGTTCATTGAAACACACTACCATCTGAGGAACATTGTAGAAAGTGTCCTTCTGCTGACAATTCATAGAATCGCAGAACCTGAACACCAGAAGTGCCTTCAGAAGCCATCTAGTGAAACCCACAAATGACCTATAATCTCCCTAACAAAACCCTAACTATGTGAATGTCTTTTCCCTATAGAAGAGGCAGAAAGTGAATAACCCCAGGTAGGCTGGAAGGCCTTGCTTTGTTCTTGGATTGCAAGGAATAATGGTTTGAATCCGAGAAAAAGAATGAGATAGACAGAGACAGAGAGAGGGAGACAGGAGAGAGAGAGAGAGAGAGAGAGAGAGAGAGAGAGAGAGAGAGAGAGAGAATATATTGATGATGTGGCAGCCTAAGAAGGGAATACTGGATATCTTAATTCTCCTTTTTTATTTTCTTTTGTTATATGACATAGTAAAGCAATGAAGGATTTCCTGAAGTCTTTTTTCGTAGCCTCATATATTGTTACTTCTATTATGAAGACATACTGTTGTTACTGTTGTTCAGTCATTTCAGTCAGGTCCAATTCTTTATGACCCCATTTAGGGTTTTCTTGGCAGAGATACTGAAGTGGTTTGCCATTTTCTCTTTCAGCTCATTTTACAGATGAGGAAACTAAGGGAAACAGAGTTAAGTGGTTTGTACACAACTAGTGTCTGATGCCAGATTAGAACTCAGGAAGACGAGTCTTCCTGACTTTGGGTTTGGCACTCTATCTGCTGTACCACCTATCTGCCTCAAAATATAGTACCATAATTGGAATCCTGGAAAGTCAGATCTGAAACTCATTGGCTCTTGTGGTTGTCTAATATTTCATAACTAGAAAGATTATTACTTATTATACCCATCAATTAATAATGATTGTGTGTCTCTAATATCATTACTGAAGATTAGTCCATTTATAATCTTGATCAAGGTCAAGTTGTACAAACACCAATCAAATTTATATAATGAACAAGAAAGTTGCTTAAGGGCCTTCTTACTAGTCCCACAAAGTCTTATTTTACCATTAATCTAAAATGCTTATTATTGTCCACCTGGCTTGAGAATACATTGATTAGTTTATTCACGATAATTTTCATGGGAAGCAGGATGATATAATGAAAGGGCATTTTGACTCTCAAGTCAGAAGACTTGGGTTCAAATGCTGCTTCTAATATTATCTACATGACCCTTGTCAAGGCACCTAAAGTTGGTAAGCCTCAGTTTCCCCCTCCACAAAATGAGTAGTTTGAACAATATTTGCTCTGAAGTCTACCCTAGATATAGAATCCTACTTTTCCTCCCTAAAGTAAAAGTACAACTCTAGCTTTTTAGTGGATTTTTTAAATACCTCAACCCAGGTACAATGGCCTTGGTTCTCCCTTATATGCTTCTAGATAGTCAGATAGCTATCTATGAAATTTGTTGACAAGTTCCTGTATTCAATCAACTGGGCTGGTATAACTGTTTTAAATCCTAGTTCCTAGAGGTATAACTATCTTGTTCCTTAAGGCTTTTGTGCTGCCTTCTACTTTTTAGGAGTGGGTATATAACTGTTAAGTTATACATTCAGAATGCATCTTGACCATTTGTTGAATTGATTATAAGCATCATAATCTCAGACCATGCCTCATGATCACAAAAGCTTTGGCAGCAGGTACTGTGAGAAATGTCATGGATGGTACCTGTACTGATTATTGTTAAATCACAACTAGGGTCTACCATTTCCATTCTGAATTCATAAACATTTATGAGTTACTCTTGAAAATATGATAATATCCAGCAATCTTACCATAGAATCTCTGAAGATGCTCTTGCAGTGTAGTTTTATTTCTACACAAAGGCAAATTCAGATGATACAGGCAAGACAATATCAGCTATTATAAACTGCTTCTGGATTCTGTTCTGCTAGATTCTAAACGACATCCTTTTGGTGTGGCCCTTCTTACAGAATCTATGCTCTTAGATCTGCAAGTAGAACAGTAATGTCATGGATCTGAAGACACTGTGGAGCAGGCATTTCTTGTGTTTCACAGGCCCTGGTAGCAAATATTCTTTGCTCAAATATTATAGATGGCATTTGATATGAGAATCTGTGTTTTTTATTTCCATGACATCCAAAGATGCGCTGTCACTTAGTAGGGCCTTTTTTGCAACCATTTTAAATGGTGAGTTTAGTTTAGTCAAAAAGCATTTTTAGAGGGTTACATTGTGAATTCTACATACAGGGTAATTGATATAACATATAGTTTATAACATGGTAGCTAAGAAATACTCCAAACTGAAGTATTGTAACAAATGGCACAGCCCGTCAATAGAAGCAGCAATCCCTTACCAGGCTCATGGTCCTCTTTGTGAAATTTAATTCTCTGAACATGGACTAGTGAAGCTGATGCTAAATTATGTTCTCATTAATCCCATAATTCACCAAATATGTCTTATTAGGTAAGTCAGGACACTGAGAGATCTTATTGTACGGAACATAGAGTTAGATAACATGCTTCTGTTCAGGGCTCCCTATCTTGGCTTTCAGGCTAGTCACTCTGTATAAAAATCCAATGAAATGGCTGACTGACGTCAAATTCCTCTAAATACTCCAAAGCACTCATAGGGTTTGCTTAGATTCTAGGACTGGAGTCAGCCAATTACATTTGTTGGGTTAAATCTAGCCAGCTGCCTGTTTTTGTATGACTTATAAGCTAAGAATTTTTAAATATATTTTTAGATAAGTTTTATTGGAACACAGCCAAGTTGATTCATTTATGTATGATCTATGGCATGTATAAGCACTGAGTTGAGTGATTGTGGCACAGACCATATGTGTGGCTCTTAGCATTTTGCACGGGGGTTTAGAGCACTATAAATTGCACTGGCACAGTTAGAACTCAACAGTATTGCAAGTGCTGCATGCTTTTCCACACGGCAACATTATTTACTTTTATTATTGGTGCATATTGATCACGTCAAAACAGGAAGAGAAAAAAAGTTTTATTACAGTTTTTTAAACTCAGGGCCAAGACTGATTTTTCTTTTTCTGAATAAGGTCTGCCCTCAACAACTAATATTGAACACTGAAAGGCTTGGAAATTAGCTTTTTTTGCAAACTTGATAATGGTTGTTAATGAATTCAACCTAAAATGATAAGCCCAAACAGTTCTAAAATGTGAAACTTAGACTGTGGCAAAGTCAATCTGAAGACAACTAATATTGTTGAAATTACAAGTAATGTTAAGCTGCTCACACATTTTCTGTGCTGTCAAAAGTTAAAATAAGAAGCAAGATCTCTATTCCCACACAAATTTGCAATGAACACATTTTCTGAGCTCAAACTACAGTTCCAGCAGCATTTTTTGGAACTTGATGCAATTGCAAACAAAATTGCCTTATTTCAAAATCCACTAAACTATGGAATCCAGAAGCTTCCACTCACTCATCAATCGGAAGTGTTTAGTCAGCAACTTGCTAAAAAGGAAATGTTAAACAAAGAATAGGATATAATAAAATTATATAAATGCTTTATAAGTGACAAATATGCTCAATTATAATCATATGCTTGGGGACTGATATTAGTATTTGGTAGAACTTATTTGTGTGAAAAGGCATTTTCAAAGATGAAATATATAAACTATGATTACAAGATCAGCTTTAACAGATCAACATTCACAATTTGATTTCAATGATGACAAGAAAAATTAACTTTGAACCCCAATTAAATAAAATGTTATTGCTTTAAAAAAGAATTGCATCCTTTTCATTTGTAGGCCTGTATTACTAAATTGCATTCAATTATTATTATCATATTTTAATTTTGTCACTAAAATTTTTTGTAGGAATTTGTTTTCTCTCTCTCTCTTGTTATTTAAGGGAATTGTATCTTTAGTTTTGCCTCTTGGTCAATAATGTCTAAAATATTTTCTATCTGGCTCTTTACAGAAAATGTTTGCCAACTCTTGTTCTAGGATGAGGAAACTTTATCTTTCTATTTTTAAAAAATATTTATTATCTTTATTTCTTTCAAATAATAAGCATTTTATCAATCTGTCCTTTCCACTTTCCTCCCTTCTCTCCCCCCAAAGTGATTACATAATATTGAGCAAAAACAAAAACACAGAAAATAAAGCCCTCAATACACACATTAAAAAGCAAAACAAATCCCCATATCAGCTCTGCCAGTAATTGTATGTCTCTCTCCATTTTAAGCTCATCATCTCTATATCAGGAGATGAGTATATCACTCATTTATGGTTTATCAGTTCTAAAGTCTTTCAAAATAGTTTTTTCTTTATAATGTTATCACTGGATAATTGTTTCCTGGTTCTGCTAATTTCATTCTGTTACATTTCTTAGGGGTCTTCTCCATTTCCTCTTAAACTATCTGTTACATCATTTCTTAGGGTACAATAATATTCCATTACATTAACATATCACAGTTTCTTTAGCCATTCTCCAAGAGGAATCCAACCCCTTAGTTTTGAATTTTTAACTGTGATGATAAGAGCTGCCATAAGTATTTTTCTTTTATTTCTTTAGGGTATGGGATAGTGGTGGGATAGCTCTATCCAAGAGTATAGTATAGTTAGCTACCTTTCTGGACATAGTTCCAAATTGCTTTCCAGAATGATTGGACCAATTCACAGCGCCAATGTACTAGTGTGCCTATTTTCCCAGAGTTCCTCTATCATTTTCCATTTTCTTGTTTTGTCATTGCTGTCAGTCTGATGGATATGAAGTATAAGCTAAAAGTTGCTTTAACTTACGATTCTCTAATTGTTAGTGATTTAGAATTTTTTTTTCATATGATTGTTGATAGCTTGGATTTTTTTCCTTTAAAAACTGCCTGCTTGGGGCGGCTAGGTGGCGTAGTGAGTAGAGCGTCAGCCCTGGAGTCAGAAGGACCTGAGTTCAGATCCGACCTCAGACACTTAACACACACAAACAAAAAACCTAGCCGTGTGACCTTGGGCAAGTTACTTAACCCCAATTGCCCTCCAAACGCAAAACAAAACAAACAAACAAACAAACAAAAACTGCCTGCTTGTATCCTTTGGCCATTTATCAATTGGGAAATGGCTTATCCTTATAATTCTTTAACTTGGAAATGAGACCTTTATTAGAGAAGCTTGTTACAAAGATTTTCCCCCCAGTTATCCATCTTCCTTTTATTATATGAGATTTGTTTATGCTAAATCTTTTAAATTCTATATAATAATATTGTCCAGTGTATCTTGTGTGAACTTCTGTATCTTATTTAATTATAAATTATTCCTTCATCTATAGATTTATAATGTGATCTTTTATATCTAGGTCACATATCCTTTTGGAGGTCTAAAGTTAATTTCTGTCAGAGTGCTGTCTAATTTTCCCAATAGTTTTTATCAAATAGTGAATCCTATCCAGTAAGTGTCTTTGGGTTTATCAATCAGTATGAAACTGTATTTTTTTGTTTCTATATATTATGTCCCTAATCTGTTCCACTGATTAGCCTTTCTTTTTTTAACCATATAAATTTGAGATTGTTCAGGTGCCTTCTCCCTGGAATATTCCTTCACAATGCTGGCCCCCCTCTCCCATTGGTAAGTTCCTTCTGTGGACTTTCATTCTGGAGACAGACAGTTGATTTGCTAAAATACAAATGGAAACTACTTATATGAAACTACTTATAAAATACAAATGGAAACTACTTATAATTAAATATGGAGATATACTTTTCTATGCTCAATTAATTGTTTCAATGAAAACACAAAGTTAGAGGGAAATGTTATTGGGGGCAGTTACAAAGAAATAGAACTGATCAGGGCAGAACTGAGGTCTCCTTGGATGAGCTGATCAGGTCACACATAGCTGATCCAGTGGGGCAGGAAATAGAAAAGGTAGGCCTGCAACAAGGTGGTAATAAAGGAGCAAGAACTGGGGTGTGGCTGTTATCAATCCATTAATCTAATGTCACTTATAGTGAGATTAATTCTGGTAGAGTTTAGTTTAAATTCCTCCCACCCTGGCTAATGCCATTTTTTTGTGGTAATGTTGCCAACATTATGTGTGGTATACCTTTATATATTAATTCAGAGAGGGAAAAGACTGACTACTCTTTTTGTGTTGTCATATGCCAGGAAATCACTGAAGGGGACATTAGGAAAGAAAAGTTTAAGTCACAAGGGTGAAATTAAAATAAACCAGAAAATACATTTCTCTGCACCATGAGAATTTAGAAGTATTTATCTGCAAACACTGATTGGCTACAGTTCTGTGGTATAGATTAAAAATGTGATAACACTGTTGAGGATCTTCGACAATTATTAAAATCTGTCTGCTTGTCTTACCTAAACTCTTTTACTTTCAAGATTCCTATACACTTTATAAGGTTATATTGTTTATTCATTACACTTCTGGGGATAAGGGGAAGATGGGGTAGGAGTTGGGTGGAATACATGATTTTGAATATAGGGAAGCAGGGCAGGGTTGGTATTAAGGCAGAGAGAGAGAAAGAGAGAGAGAGAGAGAGAGAGAGAGAGAGAGAGAGAGAGAGAGAGAGACAGAGAGAGACAGAGAGAGAGAGAGAGACACAGAGAGAGAGAGAGACAGAGAGAGACAGAGACAGAGAGAGACAGAGACAGAGATAGAGAGAGAGACAGAGAGGGACAAGAGAGAGAAACAGAGACAGAGACAGAGAGACAGAGAGAGAGAGAGACAGAGAGATAGAGAGACAGAGAGAGCTAATCACCTTTGATGGGACTATATTACTGTATTAAGGTTGCTTACATTAAACTGAATCATAGTAGTAATCACAACTGATTTCAAAGGTCCTTTATGCTGAATATATCTATCTGCTATCTGAAAGTATTTTTTCTCTACATTTAGAAAAAGAAGCTCAGGTATGCCAATAAAACTGAGGGCTGAAACTCATTCAAATTGAAGTGTGATCAATCACACAACAAGCATTTATGATTAATGGAACTTTTTCCTGTTTTTGTTTTTTAATTAAAAGAGGAAATTATGTTAGAGAACAAGAACCAGTGGAACCAGAAAGCTGGGAAAGGTGTACATAAATGAGAGGCTAAGGACATCAACAAACTCTGCCCACTTGACAATTTTCCCTGGGGATCTGTTTGTCTTTAAATGTGCCTAGACAAACCAGAAGCTGTGTAACTCAGTAGGCACATTGCTTAATGATAACACTGACTGGGAATCCCTTTGCCAATAGGTTACTTCCTAATTGTCCAGGGTTCAACGATACCTAGATGTCTTTCAGTTAGCATGATGTCTGGTGCATAGTAGGTACTGAAGAAATGCTGTTGACTTGATGGCTTACATCATGTCCTGGATTGATACAGGCAAATTACCTAAGATCAACAGTGATAAATACTGCCCAAATTCATGGAAATGATATCAAAACTTCTTTCCAAATATACTTGCCCTAGGGGCCTGCTCTGAGTTCCGCTAGGAGAAGGCAGGGTTCATGGCAATTTACTTCTGTCCAACAAACCATGATTAGAAATTCAACCATGTACACATATGTCTATGTGCATACCAGAAACTTTTGTGTTAAATATAAATTCTTAACTAAATACATATTTCCACTTACTGGTTTTTAAAATAACTCACATGTTCTAAAAGCACACATACTTAGCATATATATATTACAGTACATAAGAAGAGCACTAGACTTAAAATCAGGAGATCTGAACTTTAGTCTTATGTCTGACTCTTTTTGGATCATAGGATCCTAGAGCTGGAAAGGATCATACATAGGAAACCAAACCTCATATTCTACAGATGAGTAAATAGAGACCCAAGGAAGTTAAATGACTTGCCCAAGGTCACACAGATAGTAAACTTACTAGCTGTGTAGCCATGGGCAACTCAACTTTCCTCTCTGAGCCTGTTTCTTCATCTGTTAAATGGGGAGGGATAATCAAATGAACCAATTAATAAACATTAGGAGCTATAATTTACATGGCAGGGTTATCTGATTATGAATGAAAAAGGGGGGACATTTGGCCCAAACTTATTGTAGGGAGATTATACACTCTCTAATTGATCCTAATTAAAGGCTAAGCATGGTATAGTGGGAAGAGATGTAGATTTGGAACCATACTCCTTACTACTCATTTGATCTCAGACAAGACTCTTTACTTCATTTGTCTCATCTGTTAAATGAGAAAATCGGACTATATCACAGAATTTTAGAGGCGGAAGAGACATTAGCGACCACTATGGTCGTTTTGCTTCCTTCGAGTTCAAAGGGAAAACTACTAGATGTTGTGCTTGATATTTCTGTGATTCATCTCTTTCAAGTTAGGAAGGTGGCACAGTGAATAGAGAACCAGGACCCGGAAGCAAAAGGACTTGAATTACAATTCTCTCAGACACAATAATTAGGTAATCCTGGGTCAGTTATTTAACTTCTCAGTCTGTTTCCTCATCTGTAAAATGGAGATGGAGATAGCAACTATCTCATGATGCTATTGTGACCATCAAATGAGATAATATAAGTAAAGTGCTTTGCCTGCCTTAGAGCACCATATAAATGCTAATTATTAGGATGTTCCAACTATTGAAACCAACTACCCAGAAAAATTTTTAAAAAGAAAGAAAAAATGAGAGACTGAATTGTGAGGGTTTTAGCTATAAACCTGAAGGGATTGTATACCTACATGTCAGCTATTATTATGTAACCCTAGTGGTCACTACAGTAGATTCTCATTTGATGAGGCAGATCTTAAAAGGCCCCAAGATCATGGTAATTCTGTCTGTGAAAATTTAGTTAGGAAATATATAGATGGCTCATGATTCTAGGTAGAGAGCCTCCCAAAACTCCCACTGTAAGAAGAAAAACCTACCCTCTAGAACAGATCTCATGTTACTTTCTTTTCTTATGAAGCTGGGAAGATATAAAACAACTAGGGTTTTTATGGTTAGCCAGAGACTATGAGACTACAGACTTCAAGACACCAGAGTTGGGGTGCAGTTTCTGTCACCTTCACTAAGTAAAAATCAGTCACTTTGGCCTCTCTTCAGTAAATAACAAAGGAAAGCTTGAGAAGAGAAAGGTTTAATCCTTCCATGAGGAATTACCAACTCCAGCCCTCTCTTTTTGTGGGTTTGAAGGGTGATATGGTGGAATATCCTTAAAGTTAAAGAGAAGGGGGGTAAATCCTCGTGTGTCATTTTATTGCAAGAGATGTCCACACTGCCCAGAACTGTAATCAATGAGCTGGATCACAAAGTAGAACACTCATGTTGCCTTTGTTAATACCCAGGATGTCTGAGGGAGAATTGTAGAGATGACTGGGTGGTTGGGAAAAATTACCAGGCAAGGAAACTGACAGTTTCACTCATATAGGAAGACACAGTGACTAAACAGAATTGGCCATGGTTTCTGCTAATGAGGGAAAGCACAAGACATGGCTCATCCCTACCATGTAATAATTCTGCATTCAAGGATTATGGCAACATGGAATATGCTCACTGTGGGACAATGTGGGTCACTGGACTACTACTTACCATGTAATATTTCATCAATGTTGGTTTTCTCATCTATTAATAAAAGTTCATTCTACCACATTGGGGCCAATATGTTTTCAGCAAGGGAATCCAGTGCCAATCTGCTAAGATATACAGTAGAATGATATCCTTGCATTTCTGGGCTCTCTTTTGGTTCTACAATCACTTTAATCTTTCTGACCTCAGTTTCCTGTTGCATCAAAGGGCAGTAAAAATACATGTCCTGGTTCAACCACTTGGGAAGTTAATTTGAATTTCCCTAAAAGAGTGATTAAAACATATCCACAATATTGGACCCAGAGATCCTACTTCAAGGCATATATAATGCAAGGAGTACAAGGTCAGAAATAAAGATCCCAACTACATCAAAATATTAATAGAAATACTTTTTGTAGTAGCAAAGAATTAGAAACAAAGCTGGTGTCTATTACTTAAAGAGTGGTTAAATAAAACTAGTACACTAATGTAATGGGATAATACTATTTCATAAAAAAGATGAGTAATTCAGAGAAGCACAGGAAGATTTATGAACTGATGCAGAGTAAACAGAATTAAAAGCAATATACACGCTGACGACAATGCAAATTGAAAGAGCAAAAACAACAACAAAAAAACCTCAGACACTGCATAATTATAAAGATCAAGAGATGAAAAAAATGTACCCCCCCCTCCCTTCTTTATAGTTGTGGAGGACTATGGGTGTGGAATATTGTATATACTGAAAGAAATAGTTGATGAATTTGGTAAGTTTTAACTTCTTTTTTTCTATCTTTTTTAATCTTCGATACCATGGATGTGTTTATAAAGGTGAGGGGTAAGGAATAGATATATTTGGAAATGAAAGTAATATAAAAAAAGTTATTGGTAAAAACAAGAAAAGAATTTTTTATGTTAATACAGATAGCATATTTTTGAGGTTTTTATTTTTATATTTTTATCTTTATTAATTTGTTTGTTTACTTTTAGTTTACAAGATTCAGTTCCACAATCCCTTCAGTTTCAAATTTTCTCCCCCTCCCTCTCCTCCCTCACTTTCATGGTGGCATGCAATCAAGTATAGGATCTGCAATACTTCCACATTAGACATTAGTTAGGTTATAGAGAAAGATTGTAACAGATGGAATGAACAATGGGAAAGAGGAAACAAAACCAAACAAGAAAAAGAAAGAGAGAAGGTAATTTGCTTCAGTCTGCATTCAAACTCTGTTCTTTCTAGTTCTTTCTCTGAATGTAGACATCTCTCTCCATCATGAGTCTTTTGGAGTTGTCTTATAACCCTGCATTGCTAGGAAGAGTCCAGTCTATCAAAGTTGGTCATCACATATACGTTGTGTCTGTAATTGTGTACAGATTTCTGCTCTTCTCACTCAACATCAGTTTGTATATGTCTCTCCAGGTAAATATGAGTCCATCTGCTCCTCATTTCTTATAGCACAATAGTATTCCATTATATTCATATACCACAACTTGTTTAGCCATTCCCCAATTGATGGGCATCCCCTTAATTTCCAGTTCTTTGCCGCCACAAAAAGAGCTGCTATAAATATTTTTGCACATACGGGTCTTCCTCCCACTTCTATGATCTCTTTGGGATACACCCTAGGAATGGTATTGCTGGGTCAAAGGGTTTAAAATTATTTATAGCCCTTTGGGCATAGTCCCAGATTGCTCTCCAGAATGGTTGAATCAGTTCATAACTCCACCAACAATGCATTAGTGTTCCAATTTTTCCACATCCTCTCCAGCATTTGTCATTTTCCTGTTTTGTCATCTTAGCCAATCTGACTGGTGAGATGTGGTACCTCAGAGTTGTTACTAAGTGTTTTGTTTGTTTGTTTGTTTGTTTGTTTTGCAGAGCAATTGGGGTTAAGTGACTTGCCCAAGGTCACACTGCTAGTAAGTATGTTAAGTGTCTGAGGCCGGATTTGAACTTAGGTCCTCCTGACTCCAGGGCTGGTGTTCTATTTACTGTGCCACCTAGCTGCCCCTAAAAACAAGATAAAATTTAAAACAAAGAAGATATATTTTAAAAAAGAAACCAATCTGGCCCAACCATTTAATTCACAGGATTGTGGTAAAGACCAGATGAGAAAAATAAATCCAAAACCCCTTTGAAGTGCAATAAGAGAGAAAGACTTACTCAGAGAGCAAGACTAATTTTATATACCCTCCTAATCCTCTTTTGGTGCTTTTTTTACCCCAAGGAACTGCCCTAGAACATGGGGCCTTGAAAGGCAGTGAGCACTCCATTACTGAAATATTACCTTATATTTCTATAAAACTTTATCATTTACAAAGCAGTTTGATAGATACCATTTAAAAAATTATCATAGCAACCCTGAAAGTTGGGCAGGAAAAGAATTACTAATTATTGATGTAATTTTGTATAAAATGAAACTGTGTCCCAGGGAGGTTCTAGAGTTAACGGTGTATTTCCCTGCATGCTATTTTTTTGCTTGTTTATGTCTCTCTCTCTTACTCCCCACCCTTTACCTCCTTATAGGTATTTTACTTCTGATTACAACCCTCCCCAATGTACCCTCTCTTTTGTCAGCCCCTTCCTTTCTATTTTCCCTGTCCCTTTTTATTTTCTTATAGGGTGAGATAGATTTATATATCTAACTGAGTGTGTAGTATTCTGAAGGGAAGATTCTTACACTGGATGGGAAGTTGGAGATGAGTTAAATGATCCTTTTCAGCTCTAAACTGTGCATTTCTATTAACTTCTCAGTGGATAAATTCCTTTATTTGGCTTCAGAAGGCTAAACTAGAAGCAGTGGATAGAAGTTGGAAATAAGGAAATTTAGGCTTAGCATAAGAAAAAAAAATTCTAACAATTAATTATCCTAAAATGGAATTCCATTTGGTTACCCTTCATTGGAGGGCTTCTAGCAAAGACTTGATCAGAGATGGGCTGCACCATGTGGCCCGTAAGGTCTTCTCTAGCTTGAAGATTCTGTGGAATGGTCAAGGAGATGAAGATCATTTCACAAATAATATCTAACAGCTATACAGCACTTTAAGGTTTACAAAGCCCTTGACAAATGTTATCTCATTTTATTCTCACAACCCTAGAGAAGGTAGTTACTATTATTATCTCCATTTTAAAAATAAGGAAACTGAGGCAGAGAGAGGCTAATTATTTACCCAGAATCACACTTTTTGTAAGTGGAGTGTCTGAGTCTGGATTTGGATTTAGATCTTCTTGATTCCAGGATCAACACCTCTATCCACTACACCACCCAGCTGCCTTTAAAAAACATCCAGTTTGGGGCGGCTAGGTGGCGCAGTGAATAGAGCGCCGGCCCTGGAATCAGAAGGACCTGAGTTCAGAGCCGGCCTCTGACACTTAATCCGCACAAACAAAAACCTAGCCGTGTAACCTTGGGCAAGTTACTTAACCCCGATTGCCCTAAAGGGGAGGCTAGGTGGCGCAGTGAGTAGGAGTGCGCCTCAAAATTTGGATGACCTAAAATCAGATCCAGCCTCAGAAAATGACACCCGCGCATAAATAATGACTAGCCGTATAACCTTGAGCAACTACTTAACCCCAATTGCTTTTAAAAAAAAACATCCAGTTCTCCCAAAATGGCCCAAGCTGAAATGGATTATGCCACTTCTTTGCAACTGACCGTTAGCTAAGGAAATATCCAGAGGAAAAGACAGTGCAAGACTATTTTTTCCCCAGAGCTTCCTTTTCTCTTTGGTTGCAGTAAAGATTTGGCAGGACTGGATAGTGTATGCCCCCTCATTTCAATTTCACCTTTGATTTGACCATGTGTTTTGGGGACTAAACATTGAGTTTAATGTATTTCGGTTCCTACATAATTAAATGTATTTTAATTAAAATACATTTTAATACATACTGAAACGTAATTAGAATGAATTTTAATTCCCACATAAAGCTTAAAAGCACAGCAATTCTTGAAATCTCATTTCCTGTCACAAAGATATAGGCTGTAAGTGGAGAGCATGGTCTTTCGGAGCCAGCTTTTATGGGATAATTTCGCCACCTTGTGGACTTTGTTGGGTATTGCAACAAAAAGCTTCCAGAGCCTGGACGCATTTTGCACCTATAGGCATCAATTCTATCACTTTGAAAAGTAATGAAATTCCAATTACTGGAAATAATCCTTTATACTTGTACAAAACAGGTCTAAAGGGGTGGCTAGGTGGCACAGTGAACAGAACACCGGCCCTGGAGTCAGGAGGACCTGAGTTCAAATCTGGCCTCAGACAATTGACACAAAACTAGCCATGTGACCTTAGGCAAGTCACTTAACCCCAACTGCCCTGCCTTCCCCTCTCCAAAAAGCAACAAAACAAAACAAAAAAACAAAAAAAAAAAAACAGGTCTAAATATAGGAAGTTAGATATATAGACCAAGAATGTGCTTCCTCAGGCTTCATCTAACTTTTTGGAATTAGTTGCTTTACTGTTGCTCTTTGTTGTTGATGTTGATGATGTTATTGTTGAGAATTAAAAACATATACTGAGTGGAAATTCTGAATGAGAAGAGTAGTAACATTAGGGGAAGAAAAATAAAGTCAATACATAGGAGACAGGCCCTTCTTCTAGAGATATAAATACTATCTATAATGTATTTGACACCATATTTCTGGGAACCTGAATAGCTATTGATTTTGTGATTAAAGGATAAAAATTGCCCCTTGGGGAATTTATTCTTGGGTTCACATCTTGTTGAGGCTATGGAAGCTATTATTAAATAAAATACTTCTAAAAGTCAAAAACACATTACTGTATTTTATACAAAAAGTAAAAAAGTATTTGTTTAGTATTTCCATGATTAGAAGTAAAAACTGCACAAACACTAATGGAATGAGATGATCCAACAAAGTTGAAAATAGAGAGATGTTAGACTTCTTGAAAGAAAACTACAAGAGAATACATTTTCGTGGTCACATTTTCTGTTGCTTCCATAATTATTTTAGACTTGTTTTTGCCTTTCTTTGCATCCCATACACTTAGCACACTCATTTGATGCCCATAGCAATCCTGTGAGGTAGGTGCTATTATTATCCCCAAATTTTACAGTTGAGGAAAGTGAGGTAGATAGAGGTTAAGTTATTTGTCCAGGGCCACATAGCTAAGGAGTATATGAGGCTGAATTTGAATTCATGTTTTCCTAATTTCAGGTACAGTGAATATCCACTGCAACTCCTAGCTACCTCAGGTTAGGTAAGGAAAGTTGAAGCTCCCAAGTTAACACAGACAACCATAATACATAAAGAAAGATCTATGATTTCGAAGCAGGTTGTGGAAATTCTCCTTATTGGTCATCAGAATCGCCAGATGATTTAAAAGACAAAGTCTCCATGGAACTGTCTGGAAAAGACAGAGGTTAGGAGATTTGCCAGGCTCCAGAGCTAGTCAGAAAAAGAATTTGAACCTGGCTTCCTGATTCACCAGTCCCAGCACTGTATCCACTATATCAAGCTACTTCTATAATAAAAATAATACTTGATAAAAGCATCAGAAAATAACAAAAACAAATGTCTAGGTGTCCCTGACACTCAGAAACAGAAGCCTAAGGAGGGTACTATCACAGGTACATAGTCGCCAAGGTCCTCTGAGAAGTGGAATAGGTGGCAAGAACACAGAAAGTACATGGCCTGACTCAGCATCATAAGAATCCCAGAACAAGGAAGACAGGAATTCTTTTCTAGTAATGACAAGAATGGAGTTGGGAAGGGTTAGGGAAAACAAGAGGTCTGTCCATTATCAAATTCCCTCCTTGCTTTTCAGTGTTCAGTCATCAGGTTAGAGAGAACTGGGAACTGAAATTTAAGATCCTACTAAGTAGATATGAGGAGATGCTGTCTCTCATTTTTATGGGGTCAATATATTCATCAAACTATCTATAGCCCTTGCTGATTGTTACACTGGTGATATCAGAAGAGTATGTAAGATGAGCAGAGTCTTCTATCATCTCCAGAATGAAGACAGTCAGTCATTCAAAAACATTTATTAAGTACCTATTGCATGCCAGGCACTGCTCGTGTGCTAGGGATATAAAGGAAGCAAAACAAAAAACAAAAATAGTCTCTGCTCTGCAAGAGCTTATAGTATAATGGGAGAGTCAATATGCAAACAACTATGAACAAAGAAACTATACAAGACAATATTGGTGATAATCCACTGAAGGAAGAGGCTTCCTATAAAAAGTAAGATTTTAGCTGGCACTTGAAGAATGCCAGAGAAGCCAGAGGTGGAGATGAGGAGGAAAGAATTCCAAGCATGGGGGACAATCAATGACAATGCCCAGAGTCAGGAGATAAAGTATAGCAATGATAAAGAATAGCAAAGATTTCAGTGTCACTGGAATGCACAGCATAAGAGGGATGGTAAAGTATAAAAAGACTGGAAAGATTGTGTAGGGGAGGGGCAATTTTGAAGGGCTTTGAATGCCAAACAAAGAATTTTATATTTGATCCTGGAGGTAACAGGAAGCCAATGGAATTTATTTAGTGGAGGGAGGGAATGACATGGTCAGATGAGTGATTGACAGCTGAGTTAAGGGAAGACAGTAATGGGGAGAAACTTGTGGTAGTTAGATAAACCAGTGGGCTTGTGCAATGGTCTAGGTATGAGGTGAAAGGAGCCTGCACAAAGATGGTAGCAGTGTCATAGGAGAGAAAGAGGTGCTGTATTCAAGAGATGTTGGAAGGTTGTAGGCTCTGAAATCTTCGTCTGTGTGCACAGAGCCATGTGCTTAATTTTCAGAAGAATCTATATGCCAATAAGCACCAAACTCTGCAAGGCCATATAGAGGGCAGAAATTTTTTTTTTGGAGAGGGGGTAAATTGTAGACTAGATCATAGTAATTATACCCTATGAGATACATGCAGAGGAATCTATCTACTAACAAACCAATGGCTCTCTCCAGTTCACTGGTGGGTATGAGAGAATGTCAGTGTTGGTCCCATGGACTATACTCCTTTTTACTTTAATCCCAGTGTGTCATTACAAATGAGCACTATTGTGCTAATTCCACTTCTCAAGGCACAGACACAGGATTGCAGAGCTAGAGCTAAAAGAAACCTCAGAGACCATCAAATCTAATCGCCTCATTTTACAAGGGGTTTTGTACCTTATCCAAGGTCACATACACGTGTACATATGTGTATCAGCATTAAAGATTCCTTGTGTTTTTCTTTGCTCTGAACCAACTTTCTTCCTCAAAACAAATCTTCATTTTTTTCTTTTTGCTTATATACAGCTTCAGAGTCAATCTTTTTCAATTACAAGGTCCTTTACAATGTTCTTGACTATTAGGTTCATTTGACTGCCTGGTATATCTCTGTTCCATTTCTTTTCTTTATAAGCAAATTAACTTTTCATGGACTACAATTCACTAAAAAAAGGGGAGAGGGACACCTTGAGGCCATGGTCTAGTAATAGTATGGCCTGTAAATAGAAAGTTATTGCTAATGTTTCTGGGACTGATTTCTTTTAATTCTCTTTTCATCCTGGATCATTTGCAGTTCTTACATTATATAAATATTTAGATTATATGGTGGATAGACTTTAATCTGGAGTCAGAAAGACCAGAGTTTGAATGCTGCCTCACTTACTAGCTATGCAACCCGGGCCAAATCACTTGACCTCTCAGGTTCAGTTTTCACAACTATAAAATGAAGGTAACAATAGCACTTACTTCACTGGCTTGTCCATCAGCAGCTTTGCTTGGTTCTGACAGGACAAACTCATCACCATGTTGAATGACTCAACTGGGGAGGTGAAACAATATACTCCTCCCAAAGCCTTCCTTTAGAGAGGAGTCAGCCAGAAAGGAGATCAAATAGATCAGTAGAGACTATTCACAGGAAGGTCAAACACTGAAGCTGAACCTTAAATACTTCAGCTATATGATGAGAAAACTGGATTCATTGGAAAAAACCTTGAGGTTGGGAAAGAGTGGAGGCAAAAGGAAAAGGAGACTGCAGAGGCTGAGATGGATAGTGTCATGGAAGCAATGAATATAAGCTTGGATAGCCTTTGGGAAATAGTGGAGGATTGTTGTTGCTGTTGTTTGTCCTTCATTTGTGAAGAGGACCATGACATCATGGAGGTGATACCATGAAATACAAGTGAATTGGATTTAAGTGAGGGAGGGCTGTGCAAAGTCACCAGCCTCATTTTCTCTTCCGGAACCATCTGGGTCCAGTGACCAGATGCAGATCAGGATGACTAGAGAGGGTGCCCTAGTGGAGGAAAGAAGAATCTGGTATGCTGTAGTCTGTGGAGTTATAAAAAGTTATAGAGGACGGAACAACAAGAATGGAACATGAAGATAGGCAGTGAGGTGGCACAGTGCATAGAGAGACAGACCTAGAGTCAGGAAGATTCATCTTCCTAAGTTCAAATTTGGCCTCAGATACTTACTAGCTATGTGACCTTGGGAGAGTCACTTAACCCTTGTTGCCCCGGTTTTCTCATCTGTAAAATGATTTAGAGAGTGAAATGGCAAACCACTCCAGTATCTTTACCAAGAAAACCCCAAATGAGGTCACAGGGAGCCAGACACAACTGAAAATGACTGAGTTCTGGAGATCCCCTACCTGGGGAGCCCCGTACCTCCTCTACAACTCTGAGGTGTTCTTTTGATACCAAAGAGGCCAAGTATCTTCAGATTGATTATAGGCAGGAGTTTAATCAGTCATTACGAATACTTACGAAATGGGGTGCAGTGGCCAGACAGGTCAGTGAATCCCTGCAAAGAGCAGCCACCCCCCAGATCCCTGTGGTAATTCTAGAAAACAATGGGAAGAGGGGCTGTAGAGTGAATAATGACTGATTGGTGGATATTTTGGTTTTCTGCTTAGTAATGAACTTGGGTGTTAAGTCAATGCTATGCCCAAACATAAGTTTGTGTAGGTCATGTCCCAGTCATATAAAATTGTTTTTCTGGTTCCAGGTTACTTGTAGAGACTCTTTAGATGTTCCTGCTAAAATCTTTTATGAAACAGATCTCAATACAAGCTTAGTACAGACTCTCAAAATCCACTTCTCCAATAAGTAGTCAAGATTGTGAAAGAAAGAATGAAAGAAAGAAAGAAAGAAAGAAAAGAAAAGAAAAAAGCACAAACCTCTAAGAGTCCTGATCTTAACAACAGAACTATAAGTGGGAACTTCACAATAGGAACCCAAAGTATGCTTAAAGTTTCAGAAAATTAAACTTTTTTTTTTTGCCTTTTGGAGGGCAATTGGGGTTAAGTAACTTGCCCAAGGTCACATGGCTAGGTTTTTGTTTGTGTGTGTTAAGTGTCTGAGGCTGGATCCGAACTCAGGTCCTTCTGACTCCAGGGCCGACGCTCTACTCACTGGGCCACCTCTACGCCCCAATTAAACATTTTTTTTACATGCCCCATTAAATCATTTACATTTGACATACAGGATTGTCTGATCTTGTTACTTTCTCAAAAATTTCCATTCTGATTTCAATTCCTTTAGGAGGATCAGATGCTACTGAGGATTCAATTCTATACATAAAAATATAAGTAACAATACTCTTGTAAGTAGAAACTTTTCACCTCTGGGCTCAATAGTAACACAAAAGAATTTACTTATAAAAGGCTGACTTTACTCCAGTTACAATAAAAGACTTGGGAGGATACTTAAATAACTAATCCCAAACAATGCATATCAATAAGTTGTTTAAAATAAAACATGTTTGCACCACAGGATACATAGTATAAATAGGTGCTATGTTCACATTAGTAGTAAATTTGAATGAAATTGACTTTTCCATTAATGTAACACAAAATATTCCATAAGTTACCTCCATCTAAGGAGACTGATTGCACTGGAATTCTCTTCCCCAAACCAAAGTGAAGACGTTTCTGATTTAGTCTCAGTAATTATTAGAATAACAGATCCCTCAATCAACTCTACCAATACCCAATTAGTCTTTCATCATTTTGAAACGTTTAAGGACCTTATTTTATCTTTGTTTCAATTTTACTTTTGTCCAATTATTTCCATGGCATTCTGAAAGAACAAGCTTTTTCAGGAACTTAATCTTTCACATGACTATGAAGGCAGGCAGATGACAAGCCCAAGTATTAATTTACCTAGTTATTTGGAATATGGAATGACTACCCATTCAGATTGAAAACAGCAATATCTCACATTGTGCTCATATCTTCTACTGGCCAATTGTTCCAATTATAGAAATTTGCTATGGAAGGAAATAGCATGAATATGATTATACCCACTTCAAACAGGTCCTTCAGACTTAAGCCTTAGGGCATATATATAACAGAACAAAGCATCCTTAGCTATATTTGATTTCAGGTAAGAGTCACAGTTTGACAACCAACCATGCAGTAATAATTCCACCTCACAAACAGCCAAGTGGGAAATATTTCTGTTCAAAGGAATACAATGGGGAAACTGAGCTAAGAGCATCCCACCTTAAGCCAATACCAAGGATATCCTTTCGATTTTTTCCCAGACGTATACCTCCCTCTGTAACAGTTCAAGATCACATTCCCTCTGAGTAGCTTATGGAATTTCTCTCCAATGGTAGGTTATTAACTTAACAATTCATCAGATAACTATACCGGAATTCAAAACAAAATGATTTACAATTCTAAGAGCTTTTGTCCCAGAAGGCAAGGTTCACTAATAGATTATCTAATCACAGATTATCACTAATCACAGCTAGATACAGTTATTTTTACTCTCATGGAGTTGTTATAAGCAATAAAAATTTAGCAGGGCTCACATACATGAGAGTTCACTTAACGTCTTTCACTTGTTTTTCTTTCCTTTTCAAGTTTAAATTTATCCTGGGGTTGAAATCAATCATAAGAAATTATTACCATATTATACATAAACTTGCAAGTTTTCAGCAAGCAAAGTTCATTGTTCAGTAACTTCATTATACAAATAAACTCTTTTCCCATGGCTAATGACCTTGCCTACACAGATCGTTTCCAGGGACCTGGAAAGTTTACAAAATAAGGGGATTTGACTGGGACCCAGGGAACGGACTGATCCTGATGCCCCTGACTGTCCACCCCATGATATTCTTCCTCTGGACTGATGTAAACACCATACTCTCTGAGTGGCAAATCCCCTGTTTTTAGCCTAAATTTTGTTTGTTTTGTCCTGACTGAATTTTCCCTTTATACTTCTATAGCTACCCACTTGCCAGTATGTCTTTCAGGGTTCCCATATAGCATCATGTATTCTGTACTGGTATCTACTGGAGCAGACACAATTTGTTATTTTTAGGACCCTAATATATAGTAACTGGCACATGTGGCCTCTGGTCACCACCTACAACCCAACATTGGAGGGCTTCTTCCTAAGGGAGGGAAGGTGGGGGTATCCACTCCATTGACCGTTAGAGTTGCTGTGGGCTGTGCTCTTTGACATCAACCCCCCTCTCCCCCCAGGTGGAATAGACTCACCCTGCTGCACACCCTCATATCCCAAGGAAGATTGTTCTGAATGGGCATAACCTATCTGGAAAAGGCTTTCACCTCATCCTCTCCTTTCTACACATAGTAATCAATTACCAATTTTAGTTTTCAACATTAAAATAATAACCCCAAATAGCTTAGTTAACAGTATTACAACTTTCATAAGTGATAGCCAAATTATTTTAACTGTAATTTCCTCTTAACTATAGTCAAAGTGGAAATATCCAGTTTTCTAAATGGCAATTGCAAAACATTATAAGACAGGATTAGCAGGACTGATAAAGATGACATAACTCGTTTTAAACAATTTTCTACTGTCTTTCAGTTTCTTTTATCCAAATTTTTAAAAGTTGCTTGACATAACTGATACAAAAGTTTACCATTTTGAAACAATATTTTGTATTTGAAACTTGAAACAAATCCATTACCAATTGGTGACTCCAGTTCTGTAGAATGCATTTCCAAATTTCCTTATATAGAAAATCAGGCATCTCATCACCATCGACATTATATACTAGTCACATCTAATTGAGGAACTAATAATAATAGTTAGCATTTAGTTTTTGCCCTATGTCAGACATTGTGTTAGGCATTTAACACTCATGTGAAGTAAACTGAGGTAACTTGCTTAAGGTTACCCAGTTAACAAATTTCATGTCTTTCTATTTTCCCAATTTGTCTATAATAAATTCTGATTTGTCTTAATCATCGAGAGGCATATTTAATTTAAAATGTGACAAGAATGAATTCAATTACCTGGATTTATGTTCCAAATAATATTACACAGAATCTGGGGTTATGATTTTAATACTGACTGTAGTATTATATTTTACACAAATGCTACTTACTCTTTTTTTTTTTTTTTGGAGGGCAATCGGGGTTAAGTAACTTGCCCAAGGTCACATGGCTAGGTTTTTGTGTGTGTTAAGTGTCTGAGGCCAGATCCGAACTCAGGTCCTTCTGACTCCAGGGCTGGCGCTCTACTCACTGCGCCACCTAGCCGCCCCTTAATGCTACTTATTCTAATCATTTCATATTATGTAGTCCACTATTTCCAGCCAAAACATTGCCAAAGATTGTAAAAATGGAATCTGATATTTAATCTACCCCAATTATCACACTTAAAAGCATGTTTTAATTTGGTCAAAATCTCAGTTCCACAACCTTGGAAAGAACCCATAGCTTGTCAATTTACCTATATCTCTCTGTGTTTTCTTCTTATGAATAGTCTCAGAATTTAGTCGTTTCTAATTTTGACACACTTCACAATTTTTAAAGTGATTTTAAAATTGACCAGCACCTAATTTTAGTTTGTAAGACTCTAAATTCTAGCTAGTTATTCCAATCAATCTCAATTACCTTTTGGTTATTTCCTGATTCACAAAAATCTTTCCCCTTTTTGTGATCCCTGAAAGTTTAAGTGCCAATTCTATTTCAAAGTGCATGCCTTTTCCCTTTCTTCACCTTGAAATTTTTCACTGACACAGCCTTCAAACCTTCATGTCTCTAATTAGTGAAGGAAACTTCTCTTTTATCTGAGGGGAAAAGGTTCCCCCCTTCCCTTTTTTTCCCTGTCTGTCCTTTTATACCACAGAATCTGGCCTCGGTTCAGGAATGTAGGAGAGAAAGAACTTTAAAAAAAAATTTACTTAAATAATCTTCATTTTTATATATCTCTCCCTCTCTTCTGTTCACCCACTCAGGCTGCTGCAGTCAGTCAGGGATGAAGGAAGAGGAGAAAGAGACTCTTTTACAGTTACATGCCTTATCACTTTCCTGTCTACATGCTTAACTCCTTTCAACCTGGCTAACCAGCAAACTAGCATTAACACTTGTTTCTTCCAGAAATTTTCCAGCAACTTTCATTTTGTCTCTGAGTCTAGGAACTTGGTGGTGGCTTTTTTTTTTTTAATGGTCTGAAGGGCTAACCTATTGCCACTGCTTTCTTCCCTTTTCTTCCCAACCTGATGGAACATAATTCATATGCAAGAGAAAACAAAGAGGACTGGGGGTGGGGGTGGGATGGAAAGGTACTTAGGTGCTGCAGAAGAGCAACAGATTTCTGAGAAAAGAAAGTGATCCTATGAAGAATTTTTTTTTAAAGGGAATTTTCTGCCTAGGATCTACCATGGTCCTTATCTGCTTTAAGGGTTGCCACCACTCTACTAACACCTGGCTCAAAACTTTAATGTTTCAGTCTCCTTTAACCACAGCATGCAGTTGATAGACCCAGAGGGTACCCTCATTTGAGTACCAGTAAGGAAAACTTCTTACATTTAAACTTAAATTGTTTTAGTGGGTCCAGATAGCAAAGAACACTTGGACTGTATCTAAAAATGTTTTGCCTTGACCACCTCACCCTTTCTAGCAGGTATTCTGCTTTGGGCTATGGAGACAGTCATTAATTAAAGGTCATTCTTTATAAAACTTGGAAAAGGGCCACATCCAAGATTAAAAACATAGACTTAGAGGAGCCATATTCAGATGTGGAACACCTGTGGTGGTGATGTGGAATGCAGACAGTGGGAAAGATTCAGATTGCCTTGCCAGTTGATGCCCTTATGCCTACCTCACCCTGATCAAATCCTCCCAAACAAGCAGAGTGGACCATGAAAGGAGAGAGAGTATCTAAATACATTTTGCTTTTTAAAGGATACTGAGATAGACTACACAGGTTTGCCTGTGCTCTCCCAATTGGAGTAGATAAGATTAAGATTGCCCTCTTTACTCAGAGAATAATCTTCCACAAAAGGCAAGGAAATATCTGGGTCTTGGAAGGAAACACCAAAGAAATGCAGGTTTGGGTATGAGCTACAAGGTCCTAATTGGGTTAAGTAGTTGGCAAAATATTTCTCAGAATAGGTCTTCATCCTAAGTATTGAATCACCTAAATCTACTTCTTGGATTTTGCTTATGCTCTGCCAAAAAACCCTATGCTCTCCACCTCCCTTAACCATAATAGATCAAAGGAAGCTTAAACAATTTGATGATTGTCCTAAATGTTAAAACACAGGAGTATAGATTCTGGTCCTATGTCTGAATGTTCCAGTGGGAGAACTATCCAAATCAAGATCATAACAAGCAATTTTTGTACCTAGAGTGGTGAGAGAGAGAGAGAGAGAGAGAGAGAGAATGTGCACAAATCAAGCCTCAGAAACTGTTTAATCATGGGTAAATCACTTACACTTACTGTGCCCATAGTATTCTCATCTTATGAAAGGGGAGGAGTGTTAAGACTCACTGGCTTCTTATATACCTTCCAATTCTAAATTTAGGATACTATAAGAATTTATTGAGTGTCTAGTAGGTTGTTGTTGCTTGTCCTTCATTTTCAGAGAGGACTAATGGCATCATGGGGTAATATCTTTGTGAATTGGATTTAGGTAAGGAAGAGTTACATACTCATCAACCTCACTTCTTCTTCCAGTCATCAAAGTCCAGTGGCAAGACAAAACTCCAGATGATTGGTGATGGTAGCCCATAATGCAGTGAATGACCTTGGCATCTTTGATGTTTGACCAAGTTTGGTCAGGTACTCCATTGTGACTGCTTTAACACCTTCATGGAAGCTGAAACAAATTGTTCTCATCCAGTTATTCCACAGGGAGGGGCATGGGGGGAGGAAGTCTTCTCATGCTTGGGGTAAACATCCCCCTAACTCACCAAAGGATTTAAGGCCTGTCAGTTATCCTCATCCTGGTTTAGCCAGTCTGCCAAGATGATTTTAGCAGGGTGTGGTTCCTGCACATGTTTAGCTTCTTGGAGTCAAAGGTGAGAGTTGGGTGACAGGTGGACACAAAAGGTGGATCAACAACCTTAAAAAGGGCTTGGCAAGCCCTCATACCAAAGGTGCTAGTCCTCCCTGAACACCCCCCAAACCCTGCCTAATACCAGGTATACAAAGATAATTTTAAAAAACATCTCTGTCTCCAAGAAACTTACATAAGGAAGATGAGTTCAATTTTCAATGTAATGAAATTTTAGATGCCTAAGAGATTTTCTTGGAGATGTCTTGTTAGTAATGCAAGACTGGAGTGGAGAAGGATTTGGGCCATATATAAGAGATATAGGAGTCATTATACAAAGAGATAATTTAACCTGTGAGATCTAATGAGATCACCGAAAGAAAAGTAGTAGAGCGATTCAGTATGGGGCCTTATTGGACACTCAATATTAGGGTTGGGAGACATGGCTCCATAATGATTTAGTAAGGGAGACTGAGAAGTGGAATGTATGTAGGGAAGAAAACCAGAAGACAATAGTATAATGAAAGCTGAGAGTGTGCATGATGAGAAAATAACAAAGTTAAAAACTGTGGAGATCAAGAAGAATCAAGACTGAGAAAAATCCATGTATTTATCAATTAATACTTTTTCAGTTTCCATCAGGAACAGGAACCAGTCAGCAATGGACCTATCCTCTACCTCTGCCAGCATAGGAGTACCACAGAGAAGGGTGAGGCAAGTGCCTTGTATGGCTTTCCCCCATCCTTTCTTCAGTGAGATGTCATTCCACCACCTAGACCCTCAGATCCACTACCCTCTTTTTAAGGAGATAGTCTCTCTGTACTCAGACTACTTCAGGAGCATTTTTTAGTTCTGGGCACTGCAGGTTGATAAGAGAAGAGATCCCAGAGGAAGATAACTAGGACAGTAAACATTGCTTTATTTTGGGGTCTTGTCATGTTAGAGATTAGTTAAAACAAAAACAGCTTGAGGTTTACCCTGGACAGAAGACAAAGGGGAAGTCTGATTGCTGTCCTTTAATTATTTAAAGACCTATCAGATGGAAGAGGAATCAGATTTTTTTTTTACCCAGAAAGCATAAATGAGATCCACAGGTAGAAGTTGTGGAACTAGGGGCGGCTAGGTGGCGCAGTGAATAGAGCGCCGGCCCTGGAATCAGAAGGACCTGAGTTCCGAGCTGGCCTCAGACACTTAATCCACACAAACAAAAAAAACCTAGCCGTGTAACCTTGGGCAAGTTACTTAACCCCAATTGCCCTAAAGGGGCGGCTAGGTGGCACAGTGAGTAAGAGCGCCGGCCTCGGAGTTGGGATGACCCGAGATCAAATCTGGCCTCAGAAAATGAGCACCCACACATAAATAATGACTAGCCGTGTAACCTTGAGCAAGTTACTTAACCCCAATTACTTAAAAAAAAAAAGTTGTGGAAGTAAATTAAGGCTTAATGTCAGAAGACTTCCTAATAAAGCTAGTCAGAAATAGAATGGGCTGTCTTGTCCCCCTCTCTATGTGCTCCCCCTCCCCTTTGTCCAATTGGTAAGTTCCCTCTGCCCTCCATTTTGGAGAAAGGCCAGGCAGGCCTTCATTCTTGTTCTTGATGGAATTCTAATAAAGCTGCCCCCAGCTCCAATATTCTAGCTTCATTATAGGCCTGGCCCCACTGAACAGCAGGCCCACTGTACCTACCTGGAACAACAGGTGTGTCCCTGAACTCTTAGTCCCACAGAAACAGCAGGTGTGTCCATGTGATGGGAACCTAGCTACTTCTTCTACCTGGTCACTGCCCCCCAGACCCATTCCCACAGAAACAGTGTGTGTTCTTGTATTCAATCACAATCACATCATCCATCAAGCCTGAGACAGGACAACAATACCTAACTATCTGTCTTAACCAGACAGGACAACAATAGCTAGCCAATTGAAGGGCAGAATGACCAGAATGTTTAACCACTGAACCATAGATGGGACCCCTCCTCCATTACCTAATCCCTTAACAAACTCCTCTTGCCTTTTTAATATTAATGATATTCCTCTATTCTATGTAAATTTCTGTTATGTAATTGCATCTTTACCCTATAAAAATCAATCTTGCTTTCTCTAAAGTTGCTGGTTCCTGTTGTAACTTAGCCTGCTTCATAAGAGGTGTCAATCTCAATAAATGTCTATACTTGGATTAAAGGTGGTCTGACTGAATTCTTTGAGATGGTTCCACCACAACACATCATAAAATCACAACAGTTTTAGGGCGGGCAGAGACCCTGCATCAATAGTTTTTGGCATCCCTGGGTTTAAACCACAACAGCTTTTTTGACATCCCTGGGTGGGCCTCAGTCTCTGACTTCTCCTCCATGTGGACCCATCTCTGATTTGGACCCCCTCTAATCCAAAGATAAGCCTATCTTTTTCCCTTCTCTTAGCTGGGAGGTCCTTTCAAGCACCTAGGAAGGCTTGACTGGATCATTTGGGCCCTCGTGGTTAGCAAATTCCCTCTAGACAGAGGACGCTCTGCTTGGGAATTTTGTGGGGAGTTCTTTATGAACTCAATTATTCATCCTTCAGTGGGACACCACTGAAAAGATCAATGTGGCTATAGGGGGGATTTCCTTAGGCTTAAAAACTGTTCCCTGGGCTAGAAACATTGATGGTCTCTTAAAGAAAGGTTGTTGACAAAAACAAAACACAAAAAACAAAATCTCTCTCTACTTCCTTGGACTCTGGCCAATGTCTGGAGGTGGAAAGACAGACGGAAAAAGAGAAAGGGGAAGCCTATCCCCTTAGATCTATCTAAGAGAAAAGGGTCACTTCATTGATCAAAGAGAGGCAGGTTTCAAAGTTGAATTTTGGAATAGGACAAACACTTTAACCCTTTCCTAGGACACAGGAAGAGAACTATGCAATATCATTGGGAATATAGAGCCAGGTAATTGAATTAATTCTGGTTACTATTTGGCACTAAGATAAATTGGAAAAATGCATAGATCTGAAAAAGAGATGCCTCAGAGATGAAACTCTGAGCTCTCCGGTATGGGGAAGAGGGGACTAGGTACCACTGGATCTTTTCCAGAGTCCCATTTGCCTTGACTGGAACATTCAAAGCTCTCATTTTCAAAGAAGTTTTTAAAGGAGTGAACACCTCAGTGAAGTTTATTTGAGCAAAAGGTAAAAAAACAAAAAACAAAACCTACTAAGATTCTCCTCCCTGTAGGCATATCTCTGACCAGACCAGGGCCACAGTGAAAAGTAAGAACCACCAAGATCCTCTTCCTCGTGGTCCCAGTTCTTCCCAGTTAGGACTACTGTGCCTTCTCCTAAGATTCTCTTCCTTATGGTCTCATCTTCCCAGGCTAGGGCTACAGTGCCTTCTCCCTGTCATCCTTGCTCTGACCAAGCAAAGGATACAGTGAAGGGTTAGAACCATTAAGATCCTTCATCCTGTCATCCTGGTTCTGACTGAACTAGGGCTGCAGTGAATAGTTAGAATATTAGGGAATTTGAGTTAACCTTCCCCACCTGGTGAAAGGAAAAAGTTGGGAGGCACAGCACCTATATTGGGGCCCCATTAGCTACAGCCCTAGGCCCCTGGATACCCTCAAATCCACTCCTCTAGGTAAGCAGATGAACCTTGCCTCTCAAAACCCCAAGTCTTTGCTCCCACATCACTAGAACCTGGAGTTTCTGCTACAAGTTACCCAAAGCCAAGCTACCCCTATCAGGTAGCTTGTGGATTCCTCAGGGACCATCCTCCTTATTCACCAAAACCCTCTCCTCAATAGCCCCCAGACCTTTAATTCAGCCTCTGAATTTCTGACAGGTGACAAGGCACTCACTTCAAAAAGATAAAAAGGAGAGGGGGAAAATGAAGTCAGAAGTCAACCAGCCTCTACACTTGGTAAACCCAATTTTCTATCAATAATTTTTATACGTGATTTAGAAATGCAATTAATATCATCTGCTGTTTGTATTATTATTGTATTTCTATGTTGTAGTAAAATTCTCCTATAATGTAAAACTTGAGTGACCATTGAGCCAGAAATGGTATTAGACAAAGCAACTTTTAATCTAAAATTTTGAAACTGACAGTGAAAAAAATGTTTAAAACCAGTTATGTTATTTCATTAAGTCCTGTTAACCCTGTCTTAAAGCTAAAACAGGTTGGTTTTCACTTATAAAATTTGTAAAAGTGTTAAGTAAGTTATTTGGGATTGTTGTTGTAATACTAAAACCTAAAACTGATCCCACAGGAGCTTTAAGGGTAGACAGGGAAGACACTCCCTATCACTCTCCCTTAGGAATATGGTCAAGGTTGCCTCTAATGTAGGGCTCTAGGGGGTGATTGGAGGCCACATGTGCCAGCCAGAATATTAAAATAAAATATGGGAACCCTGAAAGACATCCAAGCAAGGAAAGAAAAATCAGTATTGTTTATCAGTCCAGAGAAAGATTACCATAGGGTGGACAGGCAGATCAGCCCCTTCTTTGGGGTCCCTATCGATTTCTCCTTATTTGTAAACTTGCCAGATCCCTAGAAACCATCTGGTGGGCAAGGACATCAGCCCCAGCGGGGAAAAAAAGAGCTTACTTGGGTTATAGAGGTCCTAAACAATTAACTTGGCTTACTAAGACTCCAGGCTGAACCTGGAGCACTGAAGGAAAAGTTGCATTCGATTTGTGTACATATATATTTTTTATTAAACTCTATTCACTTCATGTTTCTTGATTCAGAACGCATGTAGAAAACAAGACGTTCGTTTTCTTGTTCTATTGAGCATTGCTTTTTTATTTTCCCACCAAGAATGATCTTTAGCAGTGCAGCTGGAGCTTCTAGACAGCTTGAAGCGGAGTTCTTGCCCTCCCTTCCAAGCTACCATTCATGAGTAAGCTACCTTTTCAATAAATTGTCCCCCACTCCAGCTCACCCCTACTTGAGTGAATGGTGACTCAGTTCCCTCAGTCTCTGGCAGAGTTGATGGACAGGCCCTCTTTGCTTTCCCTCCTAACCCCTGTTCTCTAGCAAGATTGCAGAGATAAGGTATCTATGTACCTGGTTCTTATTCGCAGAAACTTGGGAAGGATCTTTTACCCACTTCAATTTCAGGTCTCCCACGAACATGGACCATACCTCTCTTGGTCTGCTTTACTTTATATAAGATGAGGGAACTGTACTAGATAACCTCCAGTGTGTCCCTTCTAGCTTTCTAATCGTGGTCTTGGGAATTCAGGCGTGGCAGCACGGTCCGTCGTGGCTGGGCCGAGAGTTCTGGAAGTTCTTCTTCCATTACCGGAGCTCAAGGCCCGGCTGCTGCTCAGCCCCCCACGAGCGCAATCACTGACGCCCCCCAGAGCAGGGTGCCTGGAGCCCATCAGCTTCAAGACTGGGAGAACGGGGCCTGCCTCAGGCAGAGAGAGGGAGGTTTCCGGGAAATCGAGGAAGTGACAAGGAGAGTGAAGCCCCAGGGCCTTCCAGATACCAGGCCCAAACTGCGCTTCCTTTAAGGACACAGCTGGAAGGAATAAGGTGGCCGCGAAATCCCGCGAGATTCAAACTCTCTCCGAGTCTGCACTGGCAGCCGAGAGGAGAACGGAGGCTGCTTGTAGCCAAATTTCACGAAAGTGAGAAGGCGAAAGGGAAAAGTTTTGACTATTGGATTAAAATTAGGCGGGTCCGAGTAGTTGCCACAGCAACCCGACCCCAACGCTGGTTTGGGCTAACTGAAGCTTCCGGGAAGCTGCGTGGCAGGCAGCGTCGCGTTCGTTCTGTGTCTACGCAAGCGTGTGCCTGCCGTAGGCGCTCTGACCCGGTTGGGAGGGCGGGGGAATGGCTGACAGCTTCCGGTTCCGCCTCGGGTAGTCAGCTTTCCTCCCGGTGGTTACGTGTCCTTTTAGTCGGGAGCGTCGGTTGTACAGGTGAGGGGGTCTCGAGGGGGCATTGAGCTCCGAGGTCCGCGCGCGCCCGGCTCTTTGTGACGCACACTGGGGTTAAGGGGCCACCGCCACGAGCCTCCGGTTCTGCCGGTGACGGTGGCTCGCGGGCGGTGCGGTAGAGAGGGACTCCCCGACCCCGTCCCGGGCCCAGCCCAGCTTCCATCCCCGCCTCCCGGCTGAGGCCGGCGCTGCCGTGACCACGCGCAAGGGGGCCCGGGGCTTCGGCCCCTTAGGGCGGTCGCGCTGGCAGAACGGCCCCCTGTGGCGGCGAAGAGCCCGCTCCGCGCCGATCTGCGGCCGGGAGGGCGAGGACGGCTACTGGCGGGCCGCGCTGCTGCCGGGCTGGGGGCTCTGGGCCTGGGTCGCCACCTTCCCGGTCTCCTCCGGGGCGTCCTTGTGCGGGGTGGGCCTGCCTTGGGGATTTTCGTCTCCTGCCAAGGTAGAGCCGCGGGGGTGGCTGGCAGCCAGTAGCCCCTACTTTTGGGCGGGGGGGGGGGAGGGAGGGGAGAGGGGCCCAGGCGGTGGCCTCCTGGGTCGCGTGGGGGGTGGGGGAGCCACAGCAGGGAGCTAGGTGCTGGGATGCCTCAGTTCTTGCACCCCAAAACGACAGGTGATTGGTGGCACGGCGTGTCACGCCCAAAGACTGAGTTGCACTCATCTTCTCTGAAGTCCTTCCCTATGCCCAAGTTCTCTGCTGTGGAGTTTCCTGATGAGGATGACCCGGGCTCTGAGGCTTTTGGCTCCAAGCTTTTCTAAGTTGGCCATGGATTGAACCGAGTTTTTCGTTTTTCTTAAGATATTGCTTATCAGACGTGTTTACGATTTTTTTTGGTGCCTCTTATGGCATAGTTTCCCAAAATTCAGTTCATTTCAACAAGCATTAAACAACCAGGGGGAAAAAAAAAGCTTTCAACAAACCTGCTTTTTGCCAGGCACTTCCCTTCCGTAGGTTCTGGGCATAGAAAGATAAAACCAGTCCCTCAAGAAATTTAGATTGTACTTGGAAAACAACACTTAAAATGCTTAAAAAAAATACTTTGTGTATATTATACTATATATGTCTACATATATATACTTTGTGTATATTATCCAAAACTGCTTTGCATTTACTATATTATTTGTGATGAATACAAAGTAATTTACTATACATATATAGTATAGGTGTGTATATACATATATACACACATAGATATACATATATATTACATGTATATTTTGTTGTTGAGTCGTTTCAGTCCTGTCTGACTCCTTGTGACTCACCCCATTTGAGGTTATCAGAGGTACTGGAGTGGTTTGCCATTTCTTTCTCTAGGACATTTTACAGATGCTGAAACTGAGGCAACTGATAAGTTGCTTGCCCAAGACCACATAGCTAGTGTCTGAGTGTGTATATATACACACATTTATACATACATATACATATACAAATATGTATGGGTAGCTAGGTTGGGTAGTGGATAGAGCACCAGGCCTGGAGTCAGGAAAAATCATCTAACCCAGTTCAAATCTGGCCCTAGACACTTAATAGCTGTGTGACCCTGGGCAAGTCACTTAACCCTGGTTGCCTTGGTTCCTCATATGTAATATGAGCTGGAGAAGGAAATGACAAGCCACTCCAGTATCTTTGCCAAGAAAACCCTAAAATGGGATTGTGAAGAGTTGGATACGACTGAACTACACTGTGTGTGTGTGTGTGTATTTCCAGAGAATAGTAATATTCCATAAAATAGTCCACTCAAAGAACTTGAAGGATGCTTCATATTGAAGTAATAATGATGCTGATGATGGTTACAAAATGCTCTCCCATTTAAGTGTTGATGGCATATCTTAATGTATAATGAAATTAATATTTTGAATTTTTTTTAATTAAAAAGGAAGAGGAGGGCCTTTATTCTACCCTCTAATAGGGATACCTCTGATTAATCATTGCTTCAGACACTGGTTTGTAGATAGTATGTAGGAGTGGGTCACAAACTTCACCAACAAATGAAATAGAATCAGCAGTTGTTAAGAGGATAGTGGAATCTTTGGGTAGAAGTCATTAAGAGGTAAAGTATATAATAATTTCATAGCTTTAGAATGGAATGAGATGCTTTAGAGTTTATCTAGTCCAACTTCCTCCGTTTTACAGATGAATGAAATGTTAGTGAGCTTAACAATTTAATCAGCAGGTTCAGAGTTTGCTGTCCTGTAAAAATGTTTATTGGAGATGGTTTAAATTATCCCACATGCTTCTTTACCTGTATACCCTATGTGATTGATAACAGTGTATCCTAGAATAATAATTGGTAGAAAACTGTTGAGATCATAAATTTAGACTTGGAAGATGACTGGAGGTCCTCTAGCACAACCCTTTCATTTGACAGATGAAAGAAGCTCAGATTCTGATGTGATTTGCCCTATGTCACACAGGCTCTGTTAAGACCCTACATTAAAATTCAGGTTCCTTGATTAAATCCAGTGCTGATGTATGTCAAGTGCTTCATAATAACAGTAACCTTAGACTGTCATTTTTATTGCATTTTAAAATTTGCAGAAGTGCTTTGCATATGTTAACTCATTTAATCCTGTGAAAGAGTGATATTATTTCCATTTTTACAAGTGAGTAAAAAGCTGTGTAATTAAGTTAAACATTTAAGTGATTGTCTCTGGAAAGGTTGAGATAGCTATTAAGTATCTGAGTCAAGTTTCGAACTCAAGTTTCCTGAGTTCAAAGTTTTCTAAGGCCTTGTGCTCCATCCACTAAAGCACTCTTTCTACATCAATTGTTATTTTGCATAATCATAATAACAGTCTTTCAGATGGACCTTCCTGCATCCTACCTATCTCCCTTTCCAGACTTGCTGCTTCCTCCCACCTATCTCCTTCTCCCTTTGCCTCCTATTTATACCCTAAGTCCCGTGGTCTCTGAGTTCTGTGAATTTAAAGGCGGTAGGGAATAAGTATATATATATATGCATAGTACTTACTATGCTGAGTGCTTTACAAAATATTTGATTCTCACAGCAACCTTTCAAGGTAGGTACAATTATCCCTATTTTACAGGGGGGAAACTGAGGCAGACTGGTTAAGTGACTTGCCTTTAGGTTACACAGCTTAGTGTCTTGCTTGATTTGAACTCAGGTCTAACAGATTCCAGGCCCAGTGCTCTATTCACTGTGCCACCTCTCTGCCAATAGATAATATTTTGGGGGTCTCATCAACATTGCTGCTTTTCATAATAGCAGTTGCATATATGGTCCCAAGTGGAAATCATGTTGCAACTGTACTCCTGTACCTCCAGTTCTACTCTGATCTTCACTCATTAGTGCTGTAATTTAAGTAAATGAGCAGATGTTTGACATGTAATTAATTTAATAATTTATTGTGTTTTTGCTCAAACAGATCGTCATGGATCAGGTAATGCAATTTGTTGAGCCTAGTCGGCAGTTTGTGAAGGACTCAATTCGACTTGTCAAAAGATGTACCAAGCCAGATAGAAAAGGTAAAGGCTGCCAGACACTTTTAAGTTGTACTTTTGCTTACCCCTCCCTGTATTTGTTGTTGTTGTTGTTTTTAATTCCTTTTGACTTTGTTCTGTTTTGTAGAATTTTCTCAGTTGGGACAGAGAATTATTACTATCCTGAGTACTTAATAGTTTCAATTACAAGTACCTACTTCTTCCCCCAATCTGTATACCTCTTTTAGTCACAACATTACAGCATAAAAGAAAGATTGCTTTCTCTATTTTCTATCTATTACATATTTTCTATCTATTTTTCAAAATTTTTTTTAAAAGTAGCTGCTTTCCATTTTTCCATTTCTTTTCTGAAATATCTCGATGCTTTTTTAGTCACAGCAAATAGATTAAATAATGAATACATAGTAGAACAACAATTGATCTATTAATAAATCCTTCCTAAACTAGAAAATTATATTTATTGTTTATCAGTTATGTGAATATGGTCTGTCTGCCTAAATTATACGAATCCAAACATATCTTTTGATTCATTGTTACCAATCTTTCAGACTAATACTCATTTTTCCTAAAACAATTTATTTTTCCTTCCATTTCCCTTTTTGTTTAAAGTATTTTAAACTATGTCATCTTATAGATTTATATTTGGATACATATTTTCTTTTTGCAAAAAATTTATTGCTAATCTTAATAAGAACATTATTTTTGTGTTTTCTTTAAAAAGTATCAAATGTTTCATGGCAAAGCTAACTAATTAATGAATTGAACAAGCTTCATTATTTAATTTTTTAAGATTAATTTTTAGTGATCTTTTGTTTTTATGTTTTTACCTTTTTTTTGTTTTTGTTTTTACCTTCATTTTTCCTCTACCACTTGGAGATATCCCTTGTTATAGCAGTTCTCAAAGTGTGAACCAAGGATCCTTTCAGGGAGTCCATGTGATCAAAACTATTTTCGTAAAAACATTAAGACGTTTTAATTTGTAATACTTCTAAATATCAATATCTATAACTCACATTAACAAAATCTCTCTTTCCGGGGGTATCTTAATTTTTAAGAAGGTAAAAGGGTCCTGGGACCAAAAGGATTTCTGCCTCAACACAGAATAAAAAAGAAAGGAAAAAACTCATAATTCCAGAAAGCCACTATCACATGAACAGAATAGAATAGTATATTCAGTGGCTCACACTTATTAATCTTGCTGTCTGCAAAGAAGGAGGGAGGGGTCTATTTGTATTTTTTCTTTCAGATCACGTATCGTATCCAGTTTTGGTTTTTTGTTATTTTTATTTGCATTGTTGTAGTCATGTTTATCATTTTCTTGGTTCCATTTACTTCACTTTTCATCACTTTATGTCTTCCTTTGCATCTCTGTATTATTCCTATTCTTCAGTCCTTATAATAGGCTTAATAATAGTCCATTACATTCATGTATGATTTGTTAAACTAATTCCACCAGTCTATGGGCAACTACGTTGTTCCATTTCTTTGCTGTTTTAGAAAGTGCTACTTTAAATATTTTGTTGTATCAAGATAGAGATTTTAGTCCCTGCTTAGCATAATTTCCATTTACTTTCCAGAATGGATGGACAAATTCACAGCTCTCCCTACTTTATGTTATTAGTGTCCCTGTCTTTTCATAATCACACTAATATTGACCATCTCCATCTTTTGACATCTATCTGCTAGGTTGCTAGGTATGAGATGATACCTCAGAATTGTCTGTTTTTGAATGTATGGTCACATTTTATTTACATTTGTACATCCGATAACCAAGAGTGAATCTGTTTATTAATCATATCTTACACATCCTGCTTGACCATTGTGGTTTTTTTTCCATTATGCCATTCAAAGTATAAAGTAAATAAATTGAGTTATTTGTGTTCTTAATTCCAGAATTCCAGAAGATTGCTATGGCAACAGCAATAGGGTTTGCTATAATGGGCTTTATTGGCTTTTTTGTTAAATTGATCCATATCCCCATTAATAACATCATTGTGTAAGTAGCTTTTATCAAATAAACTTTCTTAGTTGGTATTAAATCTGTGATTATTTGAGTTAACTGAGTATAACTAAGGACTTAGTTTAGTGTTTAGTGTTTTCATGTGTAGTCTGTACTTAAAAATAACATATAAATTAGTTTATAGTTCTTAAAGTACTTTCCTATTTGTTGTAAGTTATTTTTTAAAGTGTATTTAAATTTTGTAAGAATTTGAATGAAATATTAGGATTTTTAAAATCCTATTAGCTTTCGTGTGCATTGTTAACTATTGTAGCATAACTTGTGAAAATATTCTTATATTTATCTGTTAGACCTTTAGAACCTGCAAATAGAATATTATCAAGTGTACTTTTTTGGCTTGTGATGAGAAAAGTTGTCTCATTAATAGGCAGCAATAACTTAAAGAGTATGCCACAAAAATATATTTTTTTAAGTTGATATGTGCTATTGTAATTGATGATTCCATGTACTTAATAAAAAGTAGTGTGGCTTCATAATGCAATAGTGTGAACCTACCTACTATCACTATTAGAATTTATATATAATATATTTTCCATTGATCTTTATAACTGTTATATTGATGATTTTCCTTTTCTGTAATCAGTCTGCTGAAAGATTACAATTAGATATTTTGGATTTAATTTTCATATTGAGTATTTTGTCCTACTTCAGACAGACTAATGTAGTGCTATTAGTGGGGCTTGTCTTATAAATGTTGAGAAATGAATGAATATAAATGCTATATAGATTTCTAACTTGAGTTAAATTAGATAAAAAGCAGCTAATGTGTGGTCTTAGTATCATACAGTTAGAAGGGGTCTTTGATATCACTTTGCCTAACCTACTTTGCAAGACAATTTCCTCTGTAATACCCCTGACAATTGTCTATCAAAGCTCTGCTTGAACACTTCCTGTTAAGGTGGGAAGGTCATCTTCCTTAAAAAGTAGTCTGTTTCATATTCATTTAAAAACTTTGTAAAAACCAAGGAGAGACCTGGAGTAATGAAAAGTGTATTGACATAGGAGAGTCCTGACTCTAAGTCCTAAGTGTGACCATAGGATTAACCATTTTATCTCTCTGATCTTTGATTTTCTCATCAATAAAGTAGGGATCATAAGAGGACCTACCTCACAGAGTTGCTAGGAACAAATTGAGATAATATACAGAAAGCTTTTTCAAACTTTAAAGCATATGTAGAAATGTTAGGAATTACATAATACTAAAAAGAGTCGAAGACCTGGGTTCATACTTTCTAGCTGACACTTATCCTTTGAAAGGATACTATAAAGGGGCCTAAGAGATCATCTCATCTCACTTCCCTGTTTTATAGGACAGAAAACTGAGGCTCAGAGCAGTGAAGTAATTTGCCAATCGACACAGATAATAAGTGTTAGAGCTAGGATTAGCTAGACTTTGTTACCATGGGGTAAAACTTTTCATCTCTCTGAGCCTCAGGTTCCTCATTTGTAAAATGGGGATAATTTTTGTACTTTATATTTCCCAAGATTGTTGTGGGAAAAGTGCTTTGTAAACCTTAAAGCGCTATGTAAATGTGAGTTATCTTAATTATCAAAAGCACCATCCTACTTTATATTGAACTGAAATTTGCTTCCATGTAGCTTCTATTCATTGATACTTAGTTCTCAAATAAGTCTCCATAATAGCCCATTAAATATTTGGATTGCAGTCATCTTTTCCTTATTAAGTCTGCTCTACTACAACACTGAATATTCTTAGTTCTTTCTGCTGTTGGATATGTAAAGCTCTTTGCCAGATCTTAGTATGTCTTATAAACATTAGCTTATAATATTGACCATCCCTTGATGTATTCCAGTTTGTCAATGAATGTCCTCCTTAAGAATCTAACACCTTTTATAGCACTAAGCATGCAGTACTGTAGTCTGTCAAAATTTTTGTTTGTATATCTGTATATATACACATACAAACACACATGTATGTGTGTAGACACACACATATATGATTAAGTTAACTTTTTTGGACAGTTAAACTGTTGGCTGATATTGAGGTTGTAGCTACTTAAATTAAACCCATAAATATTTTTCACTGAGAGGACAGTTCTTCCCACACTAGCAATTCCATCTTTACAGCTATCTTTCTGGAAATCATTAGGAAAAAATATTGAACAAGACAAATTCTCTTGTCACACTCACCCCATCCCATCCCGCACCCCCCCCCCCCATCTGTTTTTGGCGTACCATTAAAGATCTCTGCCATATATTGCAGGACATCTTCCATCAATCTATCAAGTATCAAGTATTCTTTTGCAATTTAACCAACGTTTTTGTGTGTTTGTATTTGTTGGTTTGGGGACGAGGGAAAAGATAACCTTCTAATTTTCCAACTGAATTATTACTTCCCTATATCTTTCAAAAATAGGTCTACCCATCTTTTAAGATTAGAAAGGTAGCTAACTAGCCAATTTATTGAACTCTTCTAAACATTTTCTGTCTACACGAATGATTTCAAGTCAAAATACATGCAAAACAGAACATTCTCATGTTATGAAGCTGCCATATCTGTTCTTCAAGGGTAGACAAGAGCATATGCTGGTTTCACTATACAGATAAGCTAGCAGGACTTGAGACGCAGCAATAAAATGACAGCACAGATAACATTTGATTTCAGAATAGGCTTAACACCAATCTAAAAAAGTCACTAGTATAGCTTAGAAAAATAGGATTGTGAGACAAAGCGAAAAAATAAACCAGTAAAAAGAGAAAAAATAGGCAAATGCCATCATTTCTTGAAGATATATGTAAGGTTAATTATTTCAAGTTCTTGTGCTTTATTATAATAAAGTCTTAAAATATGTTTTTGTTGTTAAACTTCAAAATGTATATTCACTATGGAATAGACCTGCCTCTTTTAAGCCAGTCTTGAATATGCTGACCTTGTTCCCAGAAGCAGCTTTTTCCCTTATAAAAGCATGCAGACAGAAAATGGGTATGATTTTTCCATGATCCACGATTTATCTATATATTTGTGAGTTCCTAGAATTCATTTTGCCAGCATTTCTAGAAAGATCCATTTTCCCTAACATCACTTTAATATAAGTTCTCAAGTTCTAAATCTGTGAGAATATTGTAAGAAACTTTGCTAAAATCAGGCTATACTATATCATTCGTGTTTCCCTGATCTACTAGTCTAGATATCTCTCTGAGGTACCTCTTATCTATTAAAAGTGATTCTTTATGGCTTATCAAGCTCAATACATGTTGAGTTAAATGGATGCGCGAATGATACTGTATATCAAGTTTCCTGTGTTAATGTGAAGACTCTAAAATAATGACTTTTCATTTATACGGAAGCAGGCTTTTTAAAAATATTTTATTTTGATTGGCTAAAATAAAATTTATCTATTCCAAACTTAATTTTTTTTTTTTTTGGTCTTACAGTGGTGGCTGAATACTTCTGGAAGACATTTACTTCTTCAAGCTTGATGGACAAGTTTGGGGTTGGGAAGGTGTTGGCTTTGTTCATTTAGTAAAAATTTTGTCTTATGTGGTTTACCTCCATGGTATTTTCAGTGTCTCCATTAAAATAACTTTTGCAAAAATCTGAACTTCCCCCATAATTGAATGTTCACCTGACCCTCCTTATTGTGTGAGAAATAATTTGTTGCCATAATTTCCATACTTTTTCTTAGCCCTAGAGGAAGAGAGGCAATTTGATTTTCTGGCAGATTGCCCATTTCAGCTTTAAGGGAAAATGGTGAAGAGTGAAATATTGAACAACTGTGGATAGAAAATATGAAGAAGATAAAAGATAGCAGGGGCTTTTCTTAGGGAAGATGACAGAGCGCATTTAAGAATTCCCTGTAATGAAATTAAATAAACTAGTAAAGGTTAGTGGTAGCCAACTTTCACAAAAAGTTTGAATTTAAAGTCAGAACATTTCCCTGTCTTAGGAACACCAATTTATTTTGTGATATGTCTTTCAAAGTCCTATACCAATGCCCCATTGTACGTATTTTAATGTCATAAGATTCTTTGATAAGTGTATATATTTGATACATATATACACACAAACACACACATGCATGAATTAGACACACACAGAGGAGTATAAGATCATAGGGATCTTAGAGGTCACCTTGTCTAACCACATTTTCCATATTAGGAGCCTATGCCCAGAGCAATAAATGATATACTATGGCCACATAGGCAGTGAGTCTGAGGAGGACTTCAAACTCAAAATCAAATCTTCCCCACTTCAACTTTTATACATTATACCACTCTGTTGACTAGTTAAAAAAAAGAGCAGACTAGATTGCCTTGAGAATTACACATTATTTTTAATTATCTAAACTTGAAAACAAATTAATCTCTTAAAATTTGAATATCCTTGGGATGAAACTATATGTTTGTTACTCTTGCCTAATGTCTGAAGAATCAAATTTATGGGTGACTAAAAACTTAAGTCATGGTGGGTACAAATTGGCTATAACATATTTCTAATGAGGAGCTGTTAAATCAGTCAATAAGCATTTGTTAAACCCCTGCAATGTGCTTGGCACTATATTAATGTACTGAGGATACAAGGCAAAAGTGAAAGCCCTCATCTTCCAAGAAACTTGTAACGGTAGAAATAAGAAACTAGAGATTCCAAGAGCCAAAGGTGAGAAAGCATCGGCTATAGCACAGAAGTGCATGGAGAGAGGAATTGGAGCACTGTGTGAGAGGAACAGCAAATAGGCCGGTATGATTGTTCTATAGTGTGTGAAGTGGTGTAAAAACATTTGTTGGTTAGAAAGGCCCAGACTGTGAAGAACTTCATGTCACAAGTTTATATTTGAGCCCGAGATGATTAGACTTAAGAGGGTGATATGGTCAGATGTGTGCTATAGGAAAATCACTGGTGACTGGGCTGGGGGGAGTGGTAATAAGGCAGTCTTCTATTAGCTCCACATCAGTTCCTTGTTTAAAAGTTCTGAGTGGCATTTTGGGTTTTTTGATCACAGTACAAATTCTGTGGCTTGTCCAAATTTTCCTAGAGCACAGGTCTGATCTCCTAGTTAATAAACTCCAATTATCTCTGATTCAAATATAAACTGTTTGCCATCTCTGTTGCCTATGGAACTAAAGGCAAGGGAAGCCATATATCTATGTTGTTCTCCATTGGTATCTATCCTCATAACTGCCATCTCTGTGTGACGGGGTCACTCTTTAGGAACAACTCCCTTCCTTTTTGAACTACAATGATCTTTGTATGAGAATAAGAACAGGCTTTTTTGTGTGAAGGGGTGGGGCAGGGTGGGGGAGGGAAGGGAAGTAGAGGGGGAGGGTTGAGGAATTTAAATTTAATCCTGAAAGCAGCAACATTTTCTTTGCTAGAAAAATGTACTTGTCACCTGTCCATGAAAATATTTTCTCAACTATAATTTCTGAGAATATATAGTCATACTTTGGTAGTTCCCATTTTCTGAAAGTCATGCCTTGAACATATGAACAGATCTCTGCCTTTACATACATTTACTAGTCATGAAAGTCTGGCATGAATGAAGTAGCTAATACTTATTTACTTTATTTTTATAGTTCTGTTCTACATGGTAAACAACACATTAAAGATGATGAAAAGAAATTTGAGTTAGAGCATTATCAACAGTCATTTATAAGCGTTTATCATATGTCAGTCACTGCTAGGAGGGAACAATTCAACTGCCATTCCTCCCTTCTGGTTTCTACAAAGGTAGTGATGAAAAATGCACGTAAATTAGCAATGTGCTAGTTCTGAACTAGAAATTGAGAGACTGATCCCCACCCTCACACTAGCAGTGCGACCTTGAACATGTTGCTTGTGCATGTTGGCCTCCATTTCTTCTGCAAACTGGGGGTGAAGATCCTGGCACTACTAATATATGAGATTTATTGCACGGAAAGAGTTTTGCAAATTTTAAAGTTTATAAAAGTGTAGACTACATTAAATTCAATTCAACAAGCTTTAAGCACTTCAGTGGGTGTAGATACAAACATACTGGGCAAGTTCTGCTCTGAAGTTATCTTACCAGTGGGACAATATTAGGAATTGGAAAGGAACTTAGAAATCACCTCATTGGTAGGTGATAGATAGATAGATAGGTATAGATAAATGGATGGATGGATGGCACAGGGTAAGTTGACTATGAAGGGATGATATCTAAAAAATTAAAGGACAAGACAAATATATTGGGAGAAGGAGAAAGGGAAAGATAGAGTAAATCATTTTTCATTAAAGAGGCAAGAAAAAGGTTTCACAGTGGAGGAGAAGAGGGGGGATAGGAAATGAGTGAACCTAACACTCATCTGATATGGTTTAAGGAGGGAATAACATACACACTCAAATATTTTACCCTACAAGAAAGTAGGGGGGAAGGGAGCAAAGGTGGGGGGGAATGATTGAAGGGAGGGCAGATTGGGGGAGGGGGTAGTCAGAAGCAAACACTTTTGAAAAGTGACAGAGTCAAAGGAGAAAAGAGAGTAAGTGGGGGCGGGGAGGCAGGATAGGATGGAGGGAAATATAGTCTTTCACAACATGACCATAATGTAAGTGTTTTGCATAACTACACATGTATAACCTATATTGAATTGCTTGCCTTCTCAATGAGGGTGGGTGGGGAGGGAAGAAGGAAGAATATTTGGAACTCAAAATTTTAAAACCAAATGTTTAAAAAAATGGTTTATACATTTTTTATTATACATTATATATATATACATATACATATATTATACATTATACATACATATATAAGACATACAGGCAATGGGGTATAGAAATCTGAAAAAAATAGGGGGAAGAGGATAAGGGAGGGGGGGTGTGACAGGAGGGAAAGAAGACTGGGGGAAGGGATAATCAGAATGCATGCCATCTGGGGTTGGGGGGGAGAGGAGAGATGGGAAGAAAATTTGGAACTCACTATCTTGTGGAAATGAATGTTGAAAACTAAAATAAATTAATAAATAAGAATATATTGGACTAGAATTTGTACCCACCATGACTTAGGTTTTGAGTCACCCATAAATTTGATTCTTCAAGTCATAAGCAAGTTTTTATTTGAGCTGGAGATAATTGGATTTAGGAGGGTGATATGGTCAGACTTGTGCTATAGGAAAATCACTAGTGACTGTCTCGGGGAGTGGTGATAGGGCAGACTCCTATTAACTCCATGTCAGCTCCTTATCTAAAAACTCTGAATGGCATTTTGGTTTTTTTGATCACAGTACAAATTCTGCGGCATGTCCAAATTTACCTAGAGCACAAATCTGATCTACTAGTTAATAAACTCCAGTTATCTATGGATCAAATATAAAATCCTATTTACCATATATGTTAGAGGCAAGGGAAGCTGTATATATCTATGCTGTTCCCCATTGGTAACTATCTTCTCATAACTACCATCTCTATGTGACAGGGGCACTCTTTAGGAACAACTCCTTTCCTTTTTATACTACATTGATCTTTATGTGAGAATAAGAATAGGTTTTTGTGAGGTGGTGGGAAGAAGGGTTAATCAGAATGCATGTCCTCTGGGGTGGGGTGAGAGGAGAGATGGGGAGAAAATTTGGAACTCGAAATCTTGTGGAAATGAATGTTGAAAACTAAAAATAAATTAATAAATAAGGATATATTGGACTAGAAATCACCTCATTGAAAGTCTCCGTTTTACAGATTAAGGATATTTAAGGATTAAATTGCTGGCTGAAGGTTTTATAGCTAGCTAATATGAATAAGATTAGAACCCAAGTCTCCTGACTCCTAATACAAATCTATTTCCATTACTTGGTAGTCCCTTTTAAACCAGAAATTAATAGACTTCCAATTCCTTTTAAAACAATGAAAATATTTTAAAGCATCTCAAGTACATGTTTTTTGTCAGTAAACATTTGTCAAGTGCCTACTATGTGCCAGGCTCTGTGTTGAGTTAACCTTACAAAGAAAGACAAAAACAAAAAACTAGTTTCTGTTTTTAAGGAGCTCAAAGATGAGGGTCCTAATGTAGACATTTTCCCCCTTTCTGGGAACACTTAAAAAATTGGCTGGAGGAGGTAGTAGAGAGAGGATTGATGAGTTGGGGCACACACAAAATGGTGATACACATTAGAAGAAAAACTGGATTTAAATGCACATCTGGAGAGATTCATAAAATAATAGAATTAGAAGACGTTAAAGATTATCTAGCCTTAGGGAGCAAAAAAACCTTGGATTGGGACTGCTTACAGTTCTTGAAGTTATAATATGTAGTGTTTATCCCTTGACTTGACCTATTATGTATTCAAATTAGCCAGTCTTTACAAAGAGAAACATTTTGCTCATATTACTTCAGATAGATTGGTGATATGAATTAAAACAGATGTGTAAGTTTAGATAGGAGATGGCTGCTGTGTGTCTCCCCTGGTCTCATTTTACAAATAAAAAAAGTAGCAGTAATGAACCTAATTCCCTTTCTATTAAAGGGACATTTTAATGGAGCACACTCATCTGTTAAAACACAAAAATAAAACAAAAATGGTTCTCTATAAATCTGTGAGGGGAGTCGCTATTAAAACCCTGAATTTTCCTTATTTTTTTCCCCTATGATTCTCTTTTCTTCCCCTCAAACAAAAATACTTACATGCAATTTATATGTGTGGGTGTGCGTAGGCAGGAAAATATAGTATTTAAACAACTGTTTATTTGCATTTCACAATACAAAGTTTATAGCACATGAATGCATTTGTTTTAATTTTTCTTAATTATTATTTATAGCCTCTGGTTTGGGATTACTTCCTATGAAAAATAGTTATTTTCAATTGTTTCATCGACATTTTTTGGTAATGAGAACTATAGCTGAACTAGTGTTTTCATTTCTGAGGGACAGAACCTCAATTTGAGGTCCTGCTCTAGAACTCATGTTCCATCATAAATGCTTTATCTATCATTGGTGCTCCCATGTGTCTTGAGGCAAGTCATGGAATTTCTCTGGACCTCAGTATCCTCATCTGTCAAATGTGGGGAGTTGGATTAGATAAATAATAATGTCAATTTCTACTCTAAGTTTATGGTCATATGATCCTTTCAGCTGATGCCCTGTAAACTAGATATCTCAAATGACATGGAACACTACTGGGTTCACTCACTACTTAGTGGGTCTTAGTGTATTTTCAATTGTCTAAAAATAAAACATTATTTCCAGTGGTCATCTGGCTATATTGGCACTCTGACACACACAATGACCATGTTAATTTTTCTTTCCTCATAAGAAGGTTATTTGAAAATGCTGAAAAAATCTTCTGTTGATAAAGTTAGGTAGCCTACTGCCTTCAGCAACAGTATTTCTGTGGTGGAGCTGATTCAATGTTGTTTACTAAGTGCTGAAAAGTTCCCACAGTAAACAGGAACCAAAAACATTGATCACCATGGAAATGTAATTATGTGTATCAGTTAAAGTGCTATATTTAACTGTTTAATTCCCTCCTAAATCTAATCCATGTAGCAGAGACAGCTAACTTGAAGATTTTATTTTGTTTTTATGGAAAAAAGAAGAAAAAAACCATATTCCTTCCAGGTCCTCGAAAGAATATGAAACAGCTTACTTGTCCCATCCTTCTACCACCTCAAAATTGTTTCAACAACAATAATAATGACATCACCATCACCACTACCAAACACTAACATCCTACTTCCAATTTTCATGAATTTAAATGCTTTCAGGAAAGCTGGCTTCTCTCCACTTTGACTATTGCAAATCTCATTACCAGTGTTTGCAGAAATCCTATAAGGCAAAATATTTTAACTACCTCCCTACCCCAAAGTCAATTACAGTACTTTAGATGATATAAGTAGGCAAATCTTTTCTGAAATGGGCTGTTAAAGGAATTTAAGTTTATGAGGTTGCAACCATTAACCTTAGCCCATAGTTTCAGTACTGCTGCATTGACAGTGGCAGATAACAAGAGAGGGAGAGAGCAGAGTGTGCGCAAATAAATGTGCTTTTATGCAGGTTGGGAAATCACCTTGTGTACTATGGAGAATATCTTAGTCTCCATGTAGAAATCCACAACTGGAGTTTGCATTCTAGGCACTAACTGCCAATGGAAACATTCAATTTTTCTTGTTTGGAGCTCTGTAGAAATTATCATGTTTTCCCCACAGCTACCTTTCAGAAAAATAATTGACTGTAGGTACCTCATAAGAGGAATACTCATGGCCTTTGTTACCTGACAATCTTTTCTTGAGTTAGCTTGGAGATCATCTCTAATTTGTTATGAACTTAAAGGCATTATATCCAGTGTTTGTTCTTCCTTTACTACAAAACCTTTCATATAATTGACTGGTGAGCTGCTTTAATTGCTTTTGCCAACAATTCCCCCCATGACCTCAATACCCTTCCACTAAGCCTTGTGTATTATGAGATTATTGTGAAGACAAGTGTTTTGACTTCTTCTCACTCCCTCCCCTCCCCAAACTTATCATCTTTTATTGTACTATTATTATTTTCATCTCTTCTTCATTGTTTATTTTTAAATTCATCAGTTTCTGTGGGTAAAAATTATGACTCTTTTAAGCAGATTGCTAGATTTTGAAAATACATAAAATCTCATTTGATCCTAACAATTCTGGGAGACACATGCATACATCATTATTATCCCCATCTTACAGATGAGGAAATTGAGGCACAGAAAAGTTTAGTGATTTGCTCAGGGTTGCAGTTAGTAAATATCTGAAGCCATATGTGAACTCAGTTTTTTTCTGACTCTTAAGTCCAATGCTCTATCCACTGTGCCACCCAGCTGCCTACACCACCACCACCACTACCATCACCACCACTACCTGCTTATATAGACATTTAATGAATAAAAAATGTAAATGAACAAGTGAAATACTTCATATGCAAGTAAACCGGTAATGTGACCTTAGGGAGGTAAGTGATGGATGGTATTTAGGCAGTTTACGGTCTGGGATAATAGTCTCTGAAGCAAGGAGTTATGATTGAGGAGCTATCTGAGTGATATAATGGTGTCAATTTGATGGCATAAGGCATTTGAAATACAAGGTGGTTTGGGGGAGATTTGGGTAGGAAGAGAAGGAAGGAAAGAGGAGGATAAATTAAGTGGATCTTGAGGCTGAGGACCAAAAAATTGGAAAACGACTATTACAACACTAGGACGTTGTTCTTGACAGTAGAAGGGTGTTAAAAAAGAAAGAGGTGCTCACTTTGAGACTCCTTTCTCAATCAGGCATCTTTTGATATAATCAAAAGTACATCAAGGGCAGTTTGAAGGCAGAGAAAGAGTTTGGAAAGAAACTTAGAAACTACAGAAAAACTTGTTTTATTCCATAAATTAAAAAAAAATTAAAAGTTAAAAAAAAAGAAAGTTAGTGATTGTCTTCAGTGCTAGCTAGGGGAAAATATCTAAACCATCACACGGATGCAGAGGACTGACTCTGCTGTACTTATCACTATTGGCACCTTCTTTCTCCTTATCTTGATGTGGTTTCCAGCCAGTAGACTATCTTTTAGGGGGAAAAAAGTATAGTCTGTACACAATAATAATAATAGTAACAATAGCTAGCATTTCTATAGCACTTTAAAGTTCAGAAATCTTTCTACATATGCTACCTCATTTGATCCTCATAACATACCTGTGAGGTATGTACTATTATTATTCCCTATTTTATAGATGAGTAAATTGAGGCTGAGAAAGATTAAATCACTTTCTGAGGGTCACATAGCTAGTAACTGTCTGAGGTGAGGTAGAAACTCAGGTATTCTTGATACCAAATCCAGGGTGTTACAAATGATAAAGCAGGGATTTGAACCCAGGACCACTGACTGTAAATTCAGTACTGTTTCTACTATACAATATTCTGAAGTTTGGTTATAATGTATTAACTGTGTTACTGTAAAACAACATTTGTGTGGACAATTTTACAGTCTTCATAAATTTCTCTTCTGTATAAACAGACTAGTTCTCGTTTTGTGGAATATGAACATCCCTATCTTTAACTTGCTTGTCTCTACTGTAAGCCACTAGATTGTTGTAAGTACAAGCAAGGTGGAATTTTCAGAGTTCAGTTTCCCAGGCTCAGGCTAAATTGTAATCATCTGAAGGATTAATCTTCTTTGAACCTTGATAATTCATAGCTGTGCTGAGTCAAGTAGGTTGTGTGCCTTCTGTCTCTGAGTTAATCAGGGACCAAATCTTTGTTATACATTCTGGGAGGTTGGCATCTTGCTTTGGGGGTTTGCTCATAAGAAGGATCTATTGATTTTCTGGTTGAGATTCCAAGCAGCCATATGTTCAGAGCCCCCTGAGCACTTAGATGTATGTGCTCTCTTGATCCAGTGATGTATGTAAAGTATATAGCAATATTGCTAAGTTCACACAGCTGGAGCCCCTCTATTGATTTTTGTGTTAATTTCTCTGCTTGTATTTTCTCCACATTCTGGGTGCTGACCTTTCCTCTGAACTAGTGAATGTAATTAAAAGTAGGATTGTTCACCCCTTTCTGAGCAGTCTTTCCTTTAAAAGCAGATCAAAGAATCTGTACTAGCAGACCATCCTGGGTGTGCTAGGGTGCTTGCTATTCCACTGGTCTGCCTACTAATTTTATTTTTCATCATGAATTATTTGGGCCACTTTTGTGTGTATTTTGCTTTGAGTCTGGATTGTTTGACCCAGTTTCTCCAGCATTTATTTATTCCTGGCTGATCTAACCAATTAACCTTTGAGGTTTCCAACATTCAGAGCTGAGAGATGAAAACCTGGAGCATGGAGAACCAACAAAACTTTGAGGTTTTTTTTCCAATTTAACATACGCATTGTAATGGAGAGTTGCAATGTCATGGTCAACAAGTAAGTAAGGTTCTGGGCTAGAGGACTGTCTAGAAAGTGGGTCTCATGTTGAGGAGTCTGTGGAGATTACTGCTAGCCAAGTGACAGATTATTGGGTTCTGGACTTTGGTAGATAGAGAGATGTGACATTTGCTGCCATGAGATAGGGGTGAATTTTCAAATCTAAGTCTTCAGAAGGTCTTTATTTCCACTTTGGAAATATGCCTGTAATTTGGGTAGCTGCCATCAGTTGAATGATGATGGCACCCGGCTTTTAGCTGTATGGACCAACTCTCTTTGATTTCTTTGGGAATGAACAAATGACTCTGAGGTTTTAGCACAAGACTCTTTTAATTTTTTTCCTATGAAAAGAAATGATTTATTAAAATAAGCATAGATAGTAAATTGTTAATTATAAATGTTTAATATTAAAAATTTAGAGCAATGGTTCTCAAACTTTTCAAATATGATGGCCCCACATGGTAGTAGTTATACTATTTTTAAAGTATGTATTGAATGAAGAGATACAGGATTGCAAAAATGTGATTAATTTTATAATACTTGTAAATTAATTTTTAAGTTACCAGCATTGATAGTTGAAAAATAACAAGTTATATATAACCGCTAGATGGCACTGTGAGGCATTTTCTATTCAGTCTACAGAGATACTTGATTATTTTACTGACATGCTGAATGTTGAGGCTTAAAAAAGATAGAAATTACAATACTTGTGTTGAATTCTCAAAACACTTATAATAATTCCGCTTCCTCCCATCCCCTTTTCTGGTCTTGCGCCCACCGGCGGCAGGGGTGGGGGGGGACTGATCTAGAGGATCAATTTAAGTAATACAAACATATAGACATGCTGTATCATCCCAAGTGTTCAATTGCTATTAGTTTCTGCTTATTGAATTCCTAGTTTCCTTCAATTTTCTCTAACAACAAGCTATTTCATTTTTACTCCTTGGGGGAGGGGGCACGGGTTGAAAAGGCTCAGGCATCAATGAATTTGTGTAAGTGATTATACCTAATTGCTACAAGGATTTGATTTTTCTTATTTTTCATTTGGGTAGTGGGAGATGTGAAAGGGAGAGGAAATAAATGCTCTTTAATTGAAAAAAAGTAAAAAGAAAAAAAAACTCTATGCCTGTGCATAATTTCCTGCTCAGCAAAATCAAAACACATCTTTAGGGGCGGCTAGGTGGTGCAGTGAGTAAGAGCGCCGGCCTCGGAGTTTGGATGACCCGAGATCAGATCCGGCCTCAGAAAATGAGCACCCACGCATAAATAATGACTAGCCGTGTAACCTTGAGCAAGTTACTTAACCCCAATTGCTTATAAAATTAAAAAAAAAAAAACACATCTTTAGTTTCCCCAGATTCTAATTCAGGTGCTTACCCACTTGCTTATTTACCACTTACAAGAGAGAAGGCATTGAATTTCTATTTTATCTGACACAGCCTAAGAATTGATCTAACTTAGGTTATTTAGTTTGCCAAATGATCATTATCAAGCACTGAGGTTGACTATGGCTGAATGCTATCTGTCTTTTGGGGATATAGAGTTCCCATTCCACTAAAGACTGTTAGGTGAAACAGTGGTTAGAACACTAGGTCTGGAATTAAGAAAACTTGAGTTCAAATATGGCTTCAGACACTTAACAGCTGTGTGTTCCTGGGCAAGTCACTTAACCTTGTTTGCTTCAATTTTCTCGTCTGTAAATGAGCTGGAGAAGGAAATAGCAAACCACTCCAGTATCCTTGCCAAGAAAATCCCAAATGGGGTCACGAAGCGTTGGACATGACTGAAAAACAACAAAAATACCAGCAAAGAAGTTCAGAAAGAGGCTGATTCCTACTACCTTGGGAACTCCACAGTAGTGAGCAAGATCAATGTCATGCCACCATTAAAGATGTCAATGGAAGAGCTTCACATCCACTTCCAATGAATATGAGATCAACATCAGTAAGAAGGAAGAAAGCAGAGCATAAGTCAGTAGAAGTCAATGCCAGTTTTGGATATTCAAAGATGGGTCAGAAATCTGGGAGAGTCAATGAAGGTTTCAGAGAAGAAAGCATGTGGAATGATATTCATCGTCTCAAAGTCTCCCTTCCTAACCCAGAAGGAATTTAGAGCCTGCTAGGGCCTAGGGCTAGCTTTCTGATCACTCCTCACTCTCCACTTTTCCATTCTCTTTTTTCTCAAAAGGGGAAAACTGCCTCTTGTCATTCTTCTCAGCCCATTCTGAACCACACAGTTTGGCTACCTAGAGTGTTAGATTACAGATATACTTTGCACACATCTACCATGTGTGATTCCCAAAGTGAGATGGAATGCCTTTCAAGGTAGTAGGTCCCCCTCATTGGAGGGCCTCTTGTTACTGGATATAAACTATCCCCTCTCACTGGACTACCAGGAGAGAATATTTTAACAAATGAGGCCTAGGTGGCCACTGGGCTCCCTTCCAACTCTGAGATTGTGACTGCATATTCTCTTGATTTTGCCTTTTTCTAATTAGGAAAAATCTTTTTTTCCCTTCCATTTGACTTCTGTTGGGAAGGTTGAAGCTGATATAAAAGCCACTATACATTGGATTGTTTAATATCTTTTATTCCACTCATAGGATCAGAGCTGAAAGGGACCTTAGAGATTACATAGTCAAAGTCTTTATTTTATAAATGAGGAAACTGAAAACTAAAGAAGAGTGATTTACCTCAGGCCAAACAGGGAGTAACAGAGCCAAGATTCAAGCTTGTGCTCACTAACTCTCAATCTAGGGCTCCCTCCATTGCTGCCAAGTTACATTTTCTAATCACTCTTTAACCATTTGAAAGAGACACTGCTTTTCCCCCCCTCAAAACCCACACTTTTCAGGTGGCCAGGTTACACGTAAATAGAGCACTGGCCCTGGAGTCAGGAGGACCTGAGTTCAAATCCAGTCTCAGACACTTACCACTCAATAGCTGTGTGACCTTGGGCAAGTCACTTAGCCCCAATTGCCCTGCCTTCCCCCTAGAAAAAGAAAAAAAAAGCCCACACATTCAAACACATTAAAACAAACAAAATAGTCTTTAAGTAGATTTGAACACAACAGAAAGCAGTGAACAATAGATTGGATAGTATTCCTTCCTAGTGAGTACCTCAAACCTTGTCATGCATATTCCTGATTTTTATGTCCTCAATACATATATCCTGGCTACGTGTTCCCTATGGATGTCCCAGGCTACATGTTCTCTATATGTCATTTTCCCCCCAATTGTGGAGAATGTGCCCCCAATTTTTTTATTTTTGATAAATGTCTCACTTTTACATTTCCTACTATGGTATTTTATAAATGCCTTTGTTTGAAATGATTGTGTTTTCTCAGTGACTAGCAAAAGTAAAGACATCAGTGGGATCTCATGAGCTATGATTTTGAGTCAATGCAGACTTAAAGAGTTTCTTGAAATAGAGAGAACTTTTCTGAGGGGCCCATATATAAGAGGGGGTTATGTCAGCTATTACATTGGGATTGAAAGATAACATACGATATCCAAACTAGAAGGAATTGTGTGGGTATAGAATACTAGAGGTAGAAGGGACATTAGAGTTTATCTGGTCCAACCATTTCATTTTATTTATGAGGATGCAAAGGCCCAAACTGTAGGAATGGGGAACCTGTGGCCTCAAGACCACATGTGGCCCTCTAGGTTTTCAAGTGCAGCCCTTTGACTGAATGCAGACTTCACAGAACAAATCTGCTTAATAAAACTTGGACCATAGTCAAAAGGCTATGGACCTAGGACCCAAGGACCTAGAAGACCACATATGGCCTCAAGGCTGCAGGTTCCCCACCCCTGGTCCAAGTGTTAAATGATACACTTGAAGGCTTCTTAGTAATAGAGCTTGGAATATAATTTAGGTCTCCAAACTCTTGATCATTTTTATGTATTCATTGAGGAAAATATCAAGCTGGACAAATCTCTAGGATGCCAGGCCACTAAGCAGAGTGCCCATATTCAATTCTATACCCAATGTGTACATACAAAGTACAGGTTACTACAGGCTACTAGGTAAATGACTGATATAGAATAACTACCCTTGTTAGGTTAGGTGTGTAAAGTTAATTAAAATGATTTGCAACCTGGAAGTATTTCTAGACCAAATGTAGTATTTATTTATTTATTTATTTATTTGTTTGTTTGTTTGTTTGTTTGTTTGTTTGTTTATTTATTTATTTATTTATTGGGTAGCAATCAGTGTTAAGTGACTTGCCCAGGGTCATACAGCCAGTAAATGTCTGAAGCTATATTTGAACTTGGGTCCTAACTCTGGGGAGCCAGTATACTATTGTCAATTAACTGCCCCTAAGTGTAAGATTTTTACCCTTCTTTTCACCAGGGGACTAGATTCTCTTAGGGGTCTGTTACCTTCTTTTGGCTGTAAACAACACCTGAAATCCCAGGGCTGTCCACCTAAAGCAGAGAATATAAAGCCTGGTTGATAACAAATAGCTCATAGTCTACATTAGTACTACTGTTTGACCTGGTGAGATCTGGACCCTGGACCAATGGCATCTGTCTGTGCCTCCGTACCTTCATTGAGCCACGTAAGCTCTTTTCTTTGCTTTTGTAGATCTGTGATACTTCTCAGTCCTCTGCAATCTCCCCTTCTGAGACTAGCTGGACTCTATTTCCAGGCCCCTTGAAGCCCCTCCTGCTTGCTTGTCACCATGTCAGCTGGACCAAATAACTCTAAAGGCTCCATGAAACTCTTTAAAATATCTAAATCAAATTGATCTTAGAGAGTCATATAATTTTACCTTTGGAAAAGGTAAAAGATCACATATCCTACCCTCCCAGAGAAACTAAAACAACATGCCAGAAAAATTGCACATCTAATTTACTGCAAAAGAGGTATTAGAACCCACTTTTCCTATTTGAGAGTAGCTAAGTGGCATTGTGGATGGAGTGTTGGACCTGAAGATAGGAAGACCTTAGCTACAATCCAGTCTTGTGCAACTTTTTAATGGCATGACCCTGGGCAAGCCACTTGACTTCTGGCTGCCTCAGTTTCCTCAGCTGTAAAACATGGACAATAATAGCACCTAAATCACAGGATTGTAGTGAGGATCAAATGAGATAATACTTTTAAAGCACTTAGCACAGTGCTTGACAAATAATGGGCAATAAATCGATGCTTGTTTCCATCCTGTCAGACCAGTGCTTTTCCACAGTGTCTGAAATCACATAAATTTTATCTAAATTGAGGTGTCCCCTGGAATCCTTTATTATATGGTCGAAAGACTCCTAATACCAAAGAAATAGTTAACAGATTGCATCATTCTATCACACAACCAGGCCCAATCGTAAAGTCAATCATAGTTTTAAAAGGACAGTAGGTGGCACTATTGTATTAGCAAACCCAAGTTAAGTTTATGACAATTGTCTATGAATATCTCTTTTGAATAAAAAAAAATACTAATATTCAGGAGTCAAGTTCATTATCAGCTTTCACTTGAGGTTAATTTTCATTCCCATTTTTATTCTTATCATCCTGGAGATGTGTCTGCAAATCTTATATGTTAAACTGACGTTGACTTTCTGCACAGTGAAAAGGACTGTGAAGAAAAGGCTGTTCCTGATGGGTCAGCAGGAGAAGCACGGAGCTATAGAAAGAAATGAGCTCAGAGGGCAGAAGTAGAGGTAACAACCACTATAAATGAAGGAAGGGTGGGAGAAGAGACAAGCCTCCAACAGCCAAGCAATTTGGGCCCTTTAGGTGCCAGCTATGTTGGAGAAACCTTCATTCACCTCCTACCACTACAGACTCCAAGATAGCAATTCAGTACTTCCTTTCATCTCAAAAAATCTTTCTTGGGGGTCTGAAGCTATTTCTCTTCTTTTGGCTTAAAATTTTAGTTTGGATTTGTAAACAGTGGTAACTACCTTCACTTGTTAGTTAGGATGTATTAGGATGGGAATAAAGTTGGGAGGGAGCAGCTGAGCCTAGGGATGGGTGTTTGAGGGGGAGATGTCTCCAGGGAAGATGTAAAGATAATACAGAGACTTCACTTTGAAACTACTTTCCAGAATGGAGAAGTGTATTTATACTGGGAAACCCCTTTGGGAAGTGGAGCACTAGTAAGGTGAGAGAAAAATAGGAATGGGATAAATAAATTTGCTTAATACATTGCTTAATACACAATCCCTTTAACACTGATCCAAGTGAGAAATAGTTCATGATTCATGAACTAGTGCTAACTTCTCACTTTATTTCCCTCATTCTGAAGGGGATAGAATTAGAAATAAAATTATTTTGTTTCTTAAAATAGATCAATGATTTTAGTAAGGGAAGGCAAATGTGTCTAGGAGCTTTCTTACTAAGGAGAACTCTGTGTGTGTGTGTGTGTGTGTGTGTGTGTTGTGTGTGTGTGTGTGTGTTTAAACTTTTTTCTTTTTCTCTAGCATATTGAGAATTCCTACAATAAATATGCTAAAGGAATTACAAAATCTCAGAGATGGAAGAATCTCAGAAGGCATCTAAATGAAACCATTTGGGGGTATTAGGGGAGATATATCTTATTAAATTCTTTTATTTTAAATTTAAATCCAAAATAAGAAAAGAAAAATAAACAATAAATACAAATAAATACTAAAACTAAAATAATACAAAGGGAGAAAAAAAGCATTGCCTTGTGCATAGCTGAATGTGAGAGAGGATTCAAACTATACAGCAATGAATTTCTATTTCAAGAAAACCTGTATAATAAATACTACTCACTGCATCGAGCTGTCCATCTTTGCTTCCTTGTAAGTTTTCTTTTGTTCTTTGCTATGTACTTTTGGGGAAGGTATATCTTGAACAATGTTTTCATTTATGCAAGTTACTCCTAGTGAGCAATTTCCTTCTATCAATGCAGACCTGCACTCATTCTGCAATTAACAATCTTAGAGAGTTGCCTGGAGGACTGAGAATTTAAATGATGTATCCCAGCTCACAGAGATAGTATGTGCAAGAATCAGAGCTTGAACCTGAGTCTCCCTGTCTCTTAAACCAACACTTTTAAATCATCTGGGCTACACTTTTACATAGATTGACCTGTACTGGAACAGAGATCCCTTATCCAGAATATTGGAAAAAAGGTCATTTAGTTTTAACTTGAAGAGCCCTGGTGTGGGGAAACCCACCATGCTTTGAGGCAGGTCATTATACTTTGTTATAGCTATGTGTCTTTGATTTATTTAAATCAAAACCTCTTTTCAGCTTCAACCCTCATTCCTAGATGTTTTCTAGGGTCAAGTAGAATAAACCTAATTCCTCATCCTAGAGGTAACCTTTAAATACTTGAGAGCAGCTATCAATTCCTTCCTAACTCCTCTTTTCCTTCCGTGTAAAATTCCCAGACCCTTCAAATGCTCCCCAAATGCAATGATCTCAAAAGCGCAGCACCAGGAACATGTTGAACTAATTTGATACATGTGGTAGGTAATCCTCAGCATCACTTCTTTTGTCTTTATTTCAACCAAGTTTCTTTTATCTACCTGTTCTATTAGATCACCCTTCTGTAATATTATTTCTTTGTTCAATTGGATTCAATTCAACAAACATATGCCAAATACCTAGTATTCACAAGTATCCTCCTACAAGGATACATTGTCTTGCTCTGTGTCTTTTCACCTCTTGCTCCCTTTGCATGGAACATTTCCCCCTGCTAGTCAAGTGGACTCCCTGCACTGTTTCCCTCAATGAAATTCAATTCAGTGGTAAATGGAATTATCAATTAATTGGATGAGTCTGAAAAAATACATTTTGCTTGACCTTTGCTTTTAGGATAAAGAGAAAAAATAGTAGGAAAATGCTAATCAGGGATTACTGTATTTCATGAAGCCTGTTCTGGAGTATATACTGGTATGGTGACAAATTCTGGTATGGTGACAAATACTGGTATGGTGACAGATCACGGTATTTGAGGAGATGCCAACATGAATGTGAAGAGCTCTAACTATGAGGTCAGGGATTGGAGAGTAGCGGACTATGAACCATTTACTTTGTAAATAAAAGAAGTCAGTCAAGAATTTATTAAAAACCTACTATGTGCCACTATGCTATATACTGGGGACCCAAATAAAAGTTAAAAAAGAAGACAATCCCTGCCTTTGAGGAGCTTAAAAAAATTTGGGAGAAGATACACACAAAAGGAAGATGAAAGGAAATGGGAGAGGTACCCATGGAATGATGGAGAAGCCCAAAGAAATCCAAAAGCAATGTAACTGGTAGAAAATGGGGAGAAGACTGTGCCCTTTCTTGAATAGAAGCCCTAGATTCCATGGTACTACCTTCCAGGCAGAGGGTCTAATCAGAGGGATAGAGGATATTGATGAGATGTGAGAATCAGGCAGATTCAACCTTTCAGGGTAATGAGATTTTCCAAGGATTAATTTCCTGGGGAAGAACGGCATGATGGAGAAGTATAGACTTCTATGACTAGAAGAGACCCTGAAGATAGCCTATCTAGTTATCACCTCCTTATTTCACAGATAAGTTACAGATAAGAAAACTGAGCCCTAGAGGGGTGCAATGATAATGTGACACAGGTAATAAGTAGTAAGGTTAGGATGTTAACATTGTCAGAGTCTGAATGAATGCTAAATCTCAGGTCTACCAATTCCCAGTTTAAATATCCATTCCTCTGCACCAAACAAGATTGATGATACCTGGTAAAATAGTTATAGTAGTTTTACTAAATAGAACAGTATATAGATGAAAATCAAGAAGTCCAAGGCAGTAAGAACAAGAAAATGGACAAAAGTTCAGGGAAAAAACTTGGATTTCATGGTGGTATAGAAGGTGAAGATGAATCAACAGTGCTGTGATCATTGCAGGGGTACAGGACTGACAGCTGGTAGTAAACCTAGTAAACCATAAAAGTGCCCCTTACTCTCAGGAACTATCTGGGGTTAAAGCCAAGGGAGTATGAATTAGAAGTAGTTGAAGATGATATCTTAGTAATTGTGCAGTAGGAATTCAGCAGAGTGACAATAAAATGTTGATGAAGTACAATTTAAAATTAAAATACCACCTAGAGCAGGGGTTCTTAACTGAGGTACCTGGATCCTCAAGGAGCCATGGAGAGATTTCAAGGAGTCCATGAACTTGGATGGAAAAAAAAAAACAAACATAATTATTTCAATGTAATTGGCATGTTTTGTAATTTGATTTATTTTATTTTAAAACATGATTCTGATAAGGGGTGCATAGCCTTCACTTGGTTGCCAAAGGGGTCTATGACACAAAAAGGTTTAAGAACCTCTGGACTAGATTTACAGGATGTCAGCAATCTTATGAGAACACCATGATATCTATATATTATCATGATATCTATATATCATCTAAAGGGCCAACAAATTATCAACCTGACATTCTTTGCTCAAAAATGATCTTTGAAAGAAGTAAAAAAAAGTTCTTTTTATTCATGCCCAGTCCATATGCACTCTTGGAAGAATAATAGAATACCTAGATAATTAAGACTTCAGGCTTTTCTAGCAAGTCTTGGAAACCAATCAGTAATTGACTAAGTTGGTGTGAAGACTGATAAAACCTAAAGATTTTTTTACCTTGAGACAAGAGCTCTATGACTCTCTCTAGTGTATGGAAATAAAAAGCCTTTGTAAAGGTCCTTGGAGTTCATCTTGAACAGTAATGGACCGAAGCTAGAGTATTCAAAGATAGGCCTCGCTGTTAAGGTATATAACATAGTCACCTCTCTCTAGACCAGGGGTTCTTTTTTTTTTTTTTAAAGCAATTGGGGTTAAGTAACTTGCTCAAGGTTACACAGCCAGTCATTATTTATGTGTGGGTGCTCATTTTCTGAGGCTGGAACCGATCACAGATCCCCCCAACTCCAGGGTGGCACTCTTACTCACTGCATCACCTAGCCTCCCCTAGACCAGGGGTTCTTAATATTTTTTTGTCTCGTGGACCCCTTTGGCAATCTGGTGAAGTCTATGGACCCCTCAGAAAAATGTTTTTTAAATGAATACAAAGGAAACAAATTATATCGATATTAGTTGTCAAATTCTTTTAAAGTTTGCGTACTTTAGAGAGTGGTTGAGAACTCATTAAACTGTGTATTCAGAACTTGGCATAGTGGTTGGCATGTAGTAGGTACATAAAAATGCTTGTCAATTGACTGATTGATTAAATTCAGACTTCTGGTTTACCAAAGGGTTAGGTTTCATTCTTAATACTATTGATACTATATGCTTTTTGTTAGTCTTATGGATCTCTTATCAGGAGAGAGACTGGACTAAATATGGAAGCTCTAAGAATGAAAGAACCTTGGATTCCAAGAGAATGAAGGAGGGACCTTGAGGATTACAATAATTTTTTAAGGGAAACCTTTACAGAACAGTGAGCAAAGACCTTTAAAATTCACTAGAAATGGGGCAAATTAAAGAGAATTAAATGTAAGACACAATTAGGGAACTTGCACTGCTGGGAAATGCAATGTAGGTAACAAATCTTAAGGATAGCGCATTCTAGGCCTAGGCCTTAAGTTTAATGCATAGGATAATCTTTCATTCAAAGGATACCAAATTGAAGTTTGGATAGGATTACCTTATATATATGCTTTGTGATCTGATGTATTTTATTTTAAAACATGATTCTGAGAAGGGGTACATAGGCTTCACTTGATTGCCAAAGGGGTCCATGACACAAAAAAAGTTTAAGAACCTCTGAATTAGATTTATAGAAGGTCAGCAACCTTGTGAGAATAACATGATATCATCATGATATCATGTTATGTAAGCTTTTCTGAAGGGCATTTGGTATTATCAAGATTCCCTATTCTTAGTGAAGATAAATTTAAAGTGTATACAGCAGCTGTGTGATGAAAGGCAGAAGGAATGGTTCCCATTTGAGAAATTCTATGAGAGGGGCCCTAGGGTTACCAAAGATCCATCTACCCATCCAGAAAAGGGTCCCAGATCTGCGTGTCCAGGTTAGTTGAATGAACCTGAGTTTGCTCCTTTTGCCCTGGCTATATGGAACATATCAGAAGATAAATTACTTTCTGATTTCTTCCTTTGCATACATGCAAATTTCAAAACACATACTATTATCATATTAGGATATGTGTGTTTTTGGTATAGATCCTGTAACATACATTCTTAGAGTAGGGGTTCTTAACCGTTTTTTGTATCATAGACCCTTTTGGTAGTCTTATACAGCCTGTGGAATCCTCCAAGTATCTTTTCAAATGCATAAAATCAAATACAAAGGATTACAAAATATAAAAGGTCATATTATATTGAAATACAATTTTCAACATATTCAGTTTTTTAATCCCCTTTTAAAAAATTTTATTTTAGACTCAAACGCCAGAACACAAATATAGAATACAAAAAAGAAATAAAAACATACCATAAACTTAAATATTGAAACTTAAATACAAATTTAAAAAGAAAAATATTCTCAAATTGTCCCAGGAAGAGCCCTGTTGTGCCCCTATTCTGATTTATCTCCACCCATACTTTGTTTGCCTTAAGGTGCTATTTTAACTTTTTTGTGGGAGAAGATCTTGAGAGCTTGCAATTTTCTACCCTGCTCTGCCATTTTCCCAGAATCCTCTCAACAACATATTCGGTTTTAAAAGTTCACAGACCCCAGGACACACCAGGATCACTCAGAGGTAGAACCTCGAACCCAGAACTTCCTGACTCCTATCCCAAAATGTACCAAAATGGTGGTGTCGGTATTATTGTAGTTATATTATATGGAGAATAACCATTGTGGGGGAACATAGTTCTTACTCTAGACAAAGTGCATTCTGAATTTCTAATAACAGACTTATAAACTTTGGAAACAGATCAATTGTAGCCTGTGAACTCCCTTTCTGGGGACTATCTTCAAATACATGAAAGACTATTGTGATGAAATTCTTCATTTCCACAAAGGGAATAAAGAGAGAATGATCTTCAACAACAGTTAGAGTCCAGCAAGAGATCAGCATAAGGGTGCTCAAGCCCTCTGGTAGTGTTCTAAAGGTGGTTTCTGACTCTTCTTTTAAAGTAGGATAGGTAAATATCCCTTTGTGTTGAATGGTTTGTGGTTGCTCAGCCTGAAGACAGGGAGCTGGGCCAAATGACATCCTGAATCCTTTCCTCTATCTGTTTGTCTATGCTTTTGTGAAAAGAAAATCAACCTCTGACTCAGAATTGAGCAAAAACAATTCCTTGGGCCAAATAACACTGCTATTAACTCAACTTTGTGTTAACCAGGAGCAGCACATGCAAGGGCACTTCCTGCCTTGAGCTGAGTAAAATTTATCTAAGACAATAAAGAAGAAATGATGGGAAGAGTCTAATGTCAAGTTCAAGAAATGCACAGAATTCCGGAGCCTGTTTCTAGGATTTATGTAACTCAGCCAGAGGCAAATGCCATTATGCTATTTCTGGTTCAGGCAGCAGTAGCTGTATATGCCATATTTACTTGCCCCCACCTTTCTCCCCCTGCCCAAGTATGTTCTCCTCCTGTCCTCATTTTGAGAACAAAATCAAGGAAAATATTTTGAGATTATAACTGCTCTGTCGATGAAGGCTTCTCTTTGTAGAGGAAACATGTCTCTTTGGGGTATAGGTTTAGTAGTGGTATAGCTGGGTCAGAGGATAGTCATAGTTTATTTTTTAAAGTTTTGTAATATGTTATTAAAATAAATATATAACATATATAACAAAATATTTAATTTTATAAAAATCCAATATTTTATAATATAAAAATTATAAATATAACTACTTTTGAAAAAAGGAAACTTTTCTTTGCCAGGGCAGACAGAGGAGTCCATTAAAGGAACAACAGATGTTTGACACAGGCTTGTCTGGCTGTATGGCACCTTTGTCCCCACTCCACCTCTTTTGGACTTAGGGTGAATGAAGGCCTCAAGGCATCCCAAACCCTGCAGTAAGACACTTAAGCAGTGATCTAGGGCCATTGTAGCTTCCTGGACTTCTTCCCCTGGATCAGAGATACTTCAGGGAATATGAAATTTACAAGGAAAGCCAATCCTCAATGCAAAGACCATCTTTTAATCATTTTGCAAATCATCTCTTCCTTTCTCTGTTCTGTATCTCTCTCATATGCCCAAGCAGTATTTTACTTAAGAAGCAATTTTCAGATTCATGAGGAATTGTTGAAGGAAGGGGAAAATGTGAGGCAATCTAGATTCTAATTCATTTTTGCAACCTATTGTTGTGTAAGTCATTGTTCTTAGGTAAATGGGGTTGAGAATTTCTGTTTCAGTGATTAATATAGTTTCCTAAGAGCAGTGGCAGACTAGAATGCAGATGCTTTCATATCCAATCCCTCCCTTTCTTACTCCTGTATTTATATGAAATCATCAAAAGGAAAGGGGAGTAAATGCTTTATATTGATAATAATAACAAGTGATATGTACACAATTCCCTGTATACCTTATCTCATTTAAATCTCATAACCAACCTCTGACAAAGGTACTCTTTTTTTTTTACTTCAAAACTTGAATCTTATTTTGCATCTCATTAAATTTTTTTTAATTAAACAAATGCTTTTATTAACTTCCGGTTTACATCATTCATTTCTGCCAGATTTTGAGTTACAATTTTTTCCCCATTTTTCCCCTACCCACCACCCCGGAATAGCAGTCCCACAAGATATCCCCTCATCCAATCTGCTCTCTCCCATATCTTCTCCCATACCCCCTTTGACTTTCCCATTAGGGCAAGGTGAATCTCTGTGCCCCAATGTCTGCACATCTTATCTCCCTGTTACATGCAAAATAGTATTAATAATAGTATTTATATATATTTGAAACATTTAATTTTAAAACTTCGAATTTCAGATCCATTCCCTTCCTCCCTTGTCACCCACTCCCTCTGGGAAGATAAGCAATACAGTATGTGTTGTACATGTATAGCTATGCAAAACATTACCATAGTAGATATATTGTAAAAGGCTGCTTATAATTCCCTCCCACCCATCCCACCCCCCACTTGGTCCATTCCCTACTTTGATCCTGTCCCTCTTTGAAAGTGGGTACTTCCAACCTCCCCTCCCCCCAGAATGCCCTCCCCTCCATCATACCCCCTCTCATCCCCCTTCCGCCTACTCTCCTGCAGGGTGAGATATCCCATTTAGTATGTATGTCATTCTCTCCCTGAGCCAAATTCAATGAGAATATGGTTTTGCCTTTTTGCCTTCCTGTTCTTTCCCTGCAACCACTTCCCCTTGCTTCTTCTACATGAGATAGCTTACCCCACCCTGTCTCTCCCCATCTCCTCTTGCCTCATTCCTCTCTCACCTCTTAACTTCACTCCTTAAGTATCATCCCTTCCCAGCAAATTCGACCTGTGCCCTCTATCCATGTATACCTGTAAACATATATACACACATTCACATATGTATTCATATGCCCATAAACTGACAAAGATACTCTTACCCCCATATTATAGAAGGAGAAAGTGAGACTGAGAGGTTGAGTGGTTCTCCTATGGCCACACAGCTAGTATTGGGGTGAGATTTGAACCCTGGACTTTCTGATTCTAAGTGCTCCATTCTTTTCTCTAGCTCATGCTGCCACATTTATTTATAAAGGGGAAGTCTCCTTAGAAATCGAGAATTCTATGATTTTCATGCAAAGAGTATAATGTAAGGCCAGATAAAAAGTCACTTGCTGATCAGGTTTAGCTTAAGAGCATGATATGTGCTTGTTTAGAGTTGGGAAATATCAGGGATGAAAAGTGAACTAGCCGTGGCCCAGAGAGTCCCTGCAATTCTATAGACTTATTTAAGAGGCATTCCTTAGATGCTGGTTTTAGGCAACAGTTGAGAAACTAATGTTAGAGTATGTTTATGTACTTTGAAATGAAGGCTTAGTGTGGGGGTCATTGCTAAGATTCATAGTGAGTTTGCAAGAATGAGCATAGGAGAAAGCAAGTCAGGAATATAAAGCCCTGTGGCAATTTTTGTGAAAGCGTCACCATGTCCAGGAGTGGGGAGAGTGGGAAATGGTCCCCAAATGAACTTGGAATATAGGGAGTTTATAATAGTGCATTATAGGTTTGGAATAATATTTTTTTATTGCCTCCAACTTATTTCTCTCTTCAATGAATCTTTCTAAACTGCAGTTTAGTCATGGTCTGGACATGGCGAGGTTTCAGAAGTGTGAAGTTTTTATAGTGGGGTTATTTTCCTTTATTTCTCTCTTCTGTGACTAAACTCCCTGAAAAAGAATTTTATATTAAGTGCCTTTACTTTTTTTCTTCTCCTTTCTCTAAACCTTTTTCAATATGGCTTCTTCCCTTTCTCTTTCTCCCCCCTCTTCCTCTTCTCCTCTCCTCTCCTCCTTTCCTCCTTCCCTCTCCTTATCTCTCTTTCCTTCTCCCTTTCTCCCCCAGCCTCCTTCTGCCCCTCTCCCCATCTCTGTCTCTGTTTCTGTCTCTCATATCTTGTAAATGGAAGATAATCTCAGAAGGAAGGTCTGAAGGAAAACCAGAGAAAAGGCAAAGAAAGAGTCTGGAGGAGGCGTATTGTGCTATAAGGAGCAGCAGCAAGTAGACCAGTGGAGCCATATCATAGAACACAAAGAGAGGAGTAAAAAGTGTAAGAATATAGGAAAAGTAAGAAAAAACCAGCAATGAAGGGCTTTAAATGCCAACTGGAGGAGCTGGTAGGAGAATGAGACAGTCAGACCTATGCTTTAAGAAAATCACTTTGGTAGCCAAATAGAGGATGGATTGGAGTATGGGAAAACCTGAGACAGAGAGGCCAGCCAGAAGTCTCTGGCAATAGTCCACATGTGAGGTGATGAGGGCCTGCACCAGGGTGGTGGCTATGGGAGTAGAGAGAGAAGGGATCATAGATAAAAGATGTCATGAAGGCAGACTATAGGGAAAGTATGAGTGAGGAACTGAGAACAATACCTACGTTGTAAGCCTGGGTGATAGTAATAGCAAAGTTGAGAAGGAGGAAGGTTTGTGGGTTAGGGTAGAGGGGCCATAGGAAGAGGGATTCTGTTTTGGCAATGTTGCATTTGAGATGCTTATAGAACACCCAGTTTGAGAAGTTCAAAGGGCACTTATTGATGCATGACTTCAGCTCAGGAAAGAGATTATGGCTAGATATACACATCTAGTAATTATAAGCACAGAAATGGTCTCTGAACCAATTGAAGATGATAACACAAAATGAGGTCCTACACAGAGTGAAAGAACCTTAGGGGATACCCATGTTTAGTGGGTAATCCCTAGATACATATACCATAAAGAAGACTGAGAAAGAGTGGTCAGACAGCTAGGAGGACCAGGAGAGAAGAGTGTCCTGAAAACTTAAGGAGGAGAGAGTATCCTGAAGGGGGAAAGGGTGATTCGCAGCTTCAAATGCTGCATCTAGATCATGAAGGAGGAGGGTTGAGAAAAGTTCATTGCCTTTGACAATTAAGAGATCCTTGGTAATTTGGGAAAGAAGTTTAAATTAATGATAAGATTGGAAGCCAGATTACAGAGAGCTTAGAAATAAAAAGAAAAGAAATGGAGGCACCTAGTATAGGTAGCTTTCTCAAGGAGTTTAGCCAAAAAGGGGAAGAAAAATATAGCATGGTAGCTGGCAAGGATGATTGGATCAAGTGTAAGTTTTTTTTTTTTAAGGATGTGGGTGAGGAACATGAATATATTTGTAGCCAGCAGGGAAGAAGCCAGTAGATGGGGAGAAAATGAAGATTAGATAATAGGTTAGAGAGACAGTGGGCATGGTAGGGAGCATTTAGTCTAGAGGGGTTGGGATGAAGGGGTTTGAGTGATTTGCCTTGGCAAAGAGGAGGAACACTTCTCTATATGGGAAACTAGAGAGAGAAGATGTCTAAGTAATGTGAGATGAGGAGGAGAGCAGAAAGCATTCGTGGTGAATGGCCTCAATTATATTGGTGTAGTTTGAGGCCAGGTCCTCAACTGAGGGGTGGGAAGAAGGGGGATGAGAAGACTTGAGGAGAGGCAAGACTATTTGGAATAGCGGTTCTAGAAAGTAGGGTGATCAAATTAATTAGAGACGTATTAAAAAAAAATTTACTTGCTACAGTGAAGGCCTAGAGCCACTATTCCAAATAGTCTTGCCTCTCCTTTCTGGCATGAGTTACCTCTCTGTCCCCCACTAATCAAGCAACTGTTTTTAATGCTCAGAGCAGTGGTGGGAAGCTATTCAACTGAACTCTCTTTGGAGGCAGCTCAAAGATGGAGCCAGCTTCACATACTTTGGCATAAGAACATGTTCCTCGAGATGCTAAGCTCAGAAAATTACTTTGAGATTTTTGTTAAATTATAACCATCCTTGATTCTATGGAATTTATACAACATCCCTGACCCCAGACTTTTAGTTCACCTGGCCTTTGATACCAACTCATATGTTGTATCTAGACCCTGCCTCCTATCTTTGAACTTTCTATAAAAAGTCCTTACCCTTTCATTTGTTTAAATTTTGTTATTTTGGTAGCTATATTACAATATAATTGATTTCATTTGTAATCCTATGTATTTCATTTTATGCATTTAAAAACAGTATTCTAAGAAGCCATCTTTCGGCTTCACTAGATTTCCAGATGGTTAAGATCTCTTACCTGTATTGTGACGATGATCTCTGACAAACTGACCCCTACCTATACATGACTGGCCCAGTACTTTTGCCATTGTTCTTGCTTTCCCAGCTTGTGAGATCTTGAACTGCAACATGGGAAACTCTCATAGTCTATCAGCAGAACATGTTTTTCCTCTCTGTGGAGATTTTTGTTGATATATTCACTGTCCCTAGGTTCAGGGGTACCTTTAACCAATAGAACAAACTTGCCAAGTTTCTGGCTATTCAATATACATTATTAAACTTTAGCTCTTCAATCTTTGATTGTCTTTCTTTCATTGGTAATATTATCTTCTTCCCATTCATTCATGACATAAGGACTTACTGACCTACCCTATACCCAAGATTATAGAAGGCGCTAAGAAAAAGTTAAAAGAAATAGATTGCATGATCCCTGTAATTTCGTAAGAACAGGAAAAACAATAATTAGAAATGATTGAGGTTAGGGAAGTCTTAGTTCATGAAGATGATCCAATAGAGGTCTAATTCAAGACTAATTTTTCTGTCTCAATCCTACACACTCTTCCATTTCTTCTAATACCTTGCTCCAAAAATCATTCTTTTTCCTATCTTCTCTCATCTGCATTTGACAACATTGACTATACTCATCTTTCCAAGTTTCTATCACATTAATCTTTCCTGGTTTTCCACTTACTGGTCTGACCTCCTTCTGCCCCTTGGTCTTCTTGGTTGGTTCATGATACCTAACTATGAGTATTCCCCAAGTCTTTATGCTAAACCCTCTTTGCACTCTCATGAGCTCCCAAAGGTTTAATTATCTTTATGCTAGTTAATCACAAATCTATATATCAAGATCCAGTCTCTCCACTGAGCTTCAGTCCCACATCACCAATTGCCTTTTTTAACCTGGATGTCTTCAGATATCTCAAACTTAACATGTTTAAAACATCTTGTTATTTTTCTCTTAAAACATTCCTATTCTTACTAAAGGCATCAACATCCTTATAATCTCTCAGGTTTATTACTTTGTCAGTACCTTCATTATCATATTCTCCCTTAGCTCACATATCCGATAATTTACCAAATTCTTTTGTTTCTGCCTCCATATCATTTCTCACATCTGACCCTTTCTTTTAACTTGTACAACTCCCCTATTAGTTCAGGCCTTTATTACCTCTTGCTTACATCATTGCAATAACCCCCTCATTGGACTCCTTGCTTCAAATCTTTTCCCACTTCACTCCATCCTCAATACAGCTGACAATATATCTTTTCCTTCAGTGCAGATCTGATCATATTATTCTCTTATTCTATCAACTCCAGTGGCTCCCTATTGCCTCTAGGACAAAATAACCCCTCTGTCTAGCTTTTGAAGGTCTTCACAGTCTGTCTCCAATCTACCTTTTTGGTTTTGTTAAGTATCACTCCCCCTCCCATTCCAATCTTGCCCAATAGGCATTTTCTTGGTTCCACAAATAGGACACTTCATCTTCTCTCTCCGTGTCTTTGTCCTGCACAGGAATCTCACATGCCTGGAGTTTATTCCCTTTTTACCTCCACCTCATAAAATTCCTATCTTCCTTCAAGATTCAGCTCAAGTGCCACCTTCTGCATGAAGTCTTTCTTGTTACCTCCTGTCCCTCCCAGACTACCTTGTATTTATTTGTATTCATCCACTTTGTATTCAGTATGTATATGTGCTTGTGTTTGTGTATGTGTATGTGTGTATACATACATATACATGCATTCATACACATATATGTGTATGTATATATGTATGTCTGTGTTGTCTCTCCGTCAGTAGAAGTTAAAATCCCTATGAATAGAGACTATTTCATTAATTTTAATTGTATATCCAGTGAGCACAGTGACTGGCACATACACAATTAAGTACTTAGCAATTACCTGTTGAACAGATTTTCTAACTCATAGTACAATACTCTTTGTGCTTTATGGTGTTGGGAATTCTTATCAACACCGTATTGAATTAATAATTTATAAATAATTAGAATATAATAAAATTCATGTCATATATTATTTTTTTTGGAGGGGGGGAGGCAAGGGAACTGGGGTTAAGTGACTTGCCCAAGGTCATATAGCTAGTTAAGTGTCAAGTGTCTGAGGCTGGATTTGAACTCAGGTCCTCCTGACTCCAGGGCCAGTGCTCTATTCACTGTACCACCTAGATGTCCACACTTCATATCTTAAAAAAAATTCTCAGGGAGGCTAGGTGGCATAGTGAGTAAGAGCGCCAGCCCTGGAGTTGGGAGGACCCGGAATTGGTTTCAGCCTTAGAAAATGAGCACCCACACATAAATAATGACTGGCTGTGTAACCTTGAGCAAGTTACTTAACCCCAATTGCTTTTTTTTTTTTAATTCTCGTTGATTTTTATTTTACCAAAGTCTTCTTCTCTCTTCTCTGTACTTTCTTCCCTTTGGTTGATCCACAGCTTCAACTATTAGCTCTATGAGATGACTCATAAATCTATACCTCTAGTCTCAAAGCAATTTCAGACCCCCATTTCCAATTGCCTGTCTGGTATCTTCACTGGCACCTTAAATTCAATATATCTGAAACTGAACTCATTATCATCCCCCCTCAAGCAAGCTCCTATTCACGACTACCTTATTTCTGTTAATGACACCGTCATATTCCCTATCACTCAGACTTGAATGAGGTTTCAAGTCTGGATGGCTTTGAGGTAAGCCATCTTTTATTTCTCTCTTTATTATCCCCTTCTCACCCTTATGACCAATTAATCAATAACCCAGTTGATTCTATCTCTCCACCCTTCCTTTTCATTTCCTCTACCACTAACCTAATTCATACAATCATTATCTTTTGCTCTGACTATTACAATAACCTCTTAAGTGATCTTTTTGCCTCCAACCTTTCTTCCTCTCTAATCTATCCTGTCCTCTCTCCTCTTTCAATTCATCTTGTTTGCCCATGTCATATTAATGGTCTCAAAGAATAGCTCTGACCATAGAACTCCTCAGTGCAAAAATTTCTAATAGCCACCCACTGCATCTAGAATAAGATCTCTAAAAGGGAATTCCAATAGACTAATACCGCACACTGTACCAAGATAAAGTCAAAATAGGTACGTGGTTTAAACATAAAGGGTAATACAATAAGCAAATTAGGGGGGTATAGAATAGTTTATCTGCCAGATCTTTGGATAAGGTAAGAATTTATGACCAAATGAGATAGAGAGTATTACAGGATATAAGATGAATAATCTTGATAACAGTAAATTAAAAAGATTTTGCACAAGCAAATCCAACGCAGCCAAGATTAGAAGGAAAGCAGAAAATAGGAAAATTTTTATAGTACATTTCTCTGATAAAGGCCTGATCTTTCAAATATATAGAGAACTGAGTCAAACATAATAATATGAGTCATTCCCCAATTGATAAATGGTAAAAGAATATGAACAGGTGGCATTTTTCAGATGAAGAAATCAAAGTTTTATCATAAGAAAAAAATGCTCTAAATCACTATTTGTTAGAGAAATGCAAATTAAAATAATTCTGAGGTACCACCTCAAGCCTATCAGATTGACTAATATAACAGAAAAGGAAAATGACAAATGTTGCAGGGAATATGAGAAAATTGGGACATTAATGCACTATTGGAGTTGTGAACTGACCCAAACATTCTGGAGAACAATTTGGAATTAAATTCAAAGAACTATAAAACTGTACATACCCTTTGGCCCAGTAATACCACTACTAGGTCTGTGTCCCAAAAAGATAAAAAAATTTTAAAAAGGAAAAGGACTTTTATGTATAAAAATATTTATAGCAGCTCTTTTTGTGGTGGCAAAGAATTATAAAATTGAGGAGATGCCCATCAATTGGGGAATGGCTAAACAAGTTGTGGTATATGATTGTAATGGGATACTATTGTGGAAATGGTGGGCAGGATGATTTCCAAAAAACTTGGAAAGACTTACATAAACTGATGTAAAGTGAAATGAGCAGAACCAGGAGAACATTGTATACAGTAACAGTAATGTTGTAAGATGATCAACTGTGAATGACCTAGCTATTCTTAGCAAAATAGTGATCCAATACAATTCTGAAAGACCTATGATGAAAAATGCTATCCACTTCCAGAGAAAGAACTGATGGAATCTGAATACAGATTGATGTATACTGTTTTAAACTTTTTAAAAATTTTCTTTTTTTTCAAAACATGACAAATATGGAAATATGTTTTGCATGATTGCAAATGCATAACCTTTATCCAATTGTTTGTCTTCTCAATGAGAAGGGAGGGTAAGGAGAGAGAAAGGGAATTTGAAACTTACAATTATAAAAATACAAAGATTAAAAATTGTTTTTACATATAATTGGAAAATATAAAACATTAAAAATTTTTAAATGGAATTCCTGGTGCTCTATAATATAGTTACAATACAACTTTCTAGCTTTATTTCCTCTGCATTTAATATCCCCACAAAACTATACTAACTCACTATCCCTTAGATATTTCCCTCTTCTCTTTCCTCCTATGCTGTTTTTTTTTTGCACATATCTTCCCCTCATCAATGCCTTTTCTTTCATATCTGCCTATTAAAATCCTGTTCATCACTCAAGGTCAAGTGCAAATGCTGTCTCCTCTAAGAAGTCTTTCCTGTTTCCAAGCCAGAAATAGTTTCTCCTAGCTCTGTTCTCCCCTAGCATTTTATTTGTAGTTCCTTTATGATCCTAATCTCATTTTACATCATATTATAATCATTTATACATGCCTTTTCCTACTAGGTCAGGATCTACTTCATAAATGGGATTGTTTTATTCATTTTTGTATCTCTAACAGTGCCTTGCATTGTATATTGCATATGGTAATTGATCAATAAATGTTCTTCAAATAGAATTCCAAAAAGAGGTAGTTTTAAGGCAGGCCATGAATGGCCTATGAGAAGAGGAGAGATAACAAAGCATTCTAGATGGGAAAGGAAGAAGAGGGAAGGTAACAGAAATAGCAGTAACAAGGAAGAGGAAATGAGTAAGACATTCCACATGGACAGAGTACTCTCTATGGGATAAGGACTGTACTTGTGATTTCATTGGTGAAAAGAATTCCCTCTACTAATGCAGGTTAGTACCCTCTCTGAAATTTAGATAATTGCCTGAAGCAATGGTATCAAACAGATAAGCATCCCTGGAGGTGGCATATTGACTTAGAACATGACATATTAACTTTATTTATGCTTTATTATCTTTTGTTTAATATTTCCAATTACATTTTAATCAAGTTCAGGACTTGGGAGTGTTGTATGGAACGATGTGGCCTGTTTGATATCTCTGGCCTAGAACATTGAGCAATTAAATGATTTTCTAGCATAATACAACCCATATGTGTCAGAGGCAGGACTGAACCCCAGTTGCTTCTGACTTCAAAATTAACTTGTTATCTATTCCACTTTGCCTCTTGGCAGCAAGTGCCTAACCAGTGTTTGTTGAATTGACATTGTCAAGTAACTTGATTTTTTCAACATCAGTTTCTTTCCCTGTAAAATGGAAGTCGTACATGTAGAAATGACTTCCCAGAGTAAGGGATCAAAGGGTATGAAATATATAAAGTATTTGCAAATATTTACAGCATTATGCAAATGATAGCTATTATTGATTTGAGAAGTTATGTGACAAAAGTCAGGTAGCTGGATGGCCTTTTATGGAAGGCAAAGGACGCAAGAGCTGAGGAGTGTAATGTAGATACAGCAGGCAATAGGGAGCTGGTGTAGCTTTGTTACCAGGAGAATAATATGATAAAAATGGCTTTAAATAATTTTTTCTTGGCAGTTCTATGCCTTTCCGTTTTCAAAATGTCTGATTCAGCATAGCTCTCCGTCCATCTTCTTTCCTGGGTGACTTCCACTCTTCCTCTTTCCCTTCATAGTCTTCCTCTATTTTCTTAACTCTCCCCTTCTTTCTTTCTTTCTTTTTTTTCTAATGTATCTTGATATTTAGAGGCCTTTCTTGAATGTTTCCCCAGGACATTTTTATTTAACCTTCAAACCTTAGTCATGTTTGTCTTCTTTCTACTTATCTGAAATAGTTTGAGAATAACAGAACATTTAAAACACACACACGTGTATACGTACACACACACACACACACACACACATATATGTGTATATATCAGCATAACTTTTTCATAGGAGTTGGATCTTTCCCTTGTATTTTTCATTAATCTCTGAGAAGGCCTAAAGGAATTTCTGTGTACCTAGAATCCTTACTGAAGAGGTTTTCAAGTCCAAATAAAGGTATTTGGAAAAAAAAAAAAACACAAGGAACCTATTAGTCATTTCCTCCTACACCCCTTGCCCCATTCAAAGGATTCAAGCAGGCTCCAAATAAAAGAAACTCTTCTCCATTAAGACACCATGATTAAGGAATCAATCTATTCAAATGACTGAGGAATATGTTGTAGGCCTTCACATACTATGATATATTTCCATTTCAAATAATTAGATATTCCCTCAAGTCACTGTGATGATACAGCCTAGGTATATATCTTTGTTAGGCAAAGTAACATCTGACTAAAGGTGTAGGTCTCATGAGTTACACAGATACAAATACCATGGTAAATTTATAGCTCATGTAGGTACTGAGAGACTTATTAAAAGAGAAACTAGCCAAAGATTTAAAAAAATGCTCTATTGATATTTATGAATTATTGAGTTCCATCTAGAATAAATACTCCCTATGAAAATCTTAGTCAACTAAATGTCTTGCCAGTATACCTAAGTAAATTTTCATAAGGTGATCTATTAAAATGATCAATAAATAAAAGCTCAGTGGATTGATTCGCATTAGTGAGAGCAAATGAGTTGTCTAGTCTTATTTCTCTCAGCCTGAACTGGAAGTGATGGTAACCATTTAAAATTTAGAGGCCATAATTTCTTACCAGAGATAATTTTGCTACATTCTCTATGTTGTCAGGCTGCCTTTCCCTTCATTCCTCCTCAATTTTCTCCCAATCAGGCCAATGGCCAATGCTTTATTTCCTGCTGACTTTATTTCCATAACTAATATCTGTATCACCCAGCTTGCTCCAGGACTTGCCTATTCCCCATGCTCACCACACTACAAGAACTTTGTTCTCCCTCCTAAACACTCCCACACAAGAAAATAAAAATAGAAAAAGAAAAACATGGCTTAACACATTAATAAAAGGGGATCATTCCACACATTGATGAGTACTGGTCTGCAATCAGAGGAACTAGATTCAAATCCTGTCTCTGATGCTTCCCATGTGACCTTGGACAAGTTATCTAACTTCCCCAGCTTTCAATTTCTTCAAAAATCTTCAGGTTCTAGATCTGAGATCCTTCATTAACTCAAGTCTTGAACTTAGGCTCTTTCTTTCTGTTAGGAGATGAAAGATCCAGGTTAGTCACTATCCTAGTGGCAAAGTCATGTGTGCCAACATCCTGGGGAGATCCGTCTTGAGGAATGGTGGCCTGCTTCTTCCCTGGGTGACATTCAGGCCCTTTACAGATCTCCCTTCACAGTCCTCTGATGATATGTGGTACAACTGCACCCATATGCTTTCCCTGGGGATCCTTGAGTCATGACATTTCCTCCCCTAGAACTACTTGCAGTAATAGCTCTTAGAAAGGTGAGGGCAACGCTCTGGGGAGTCGATGCCAGGTTGCTCTTTGTGCTGCTGATCTTGCCCTATCCTACCCTCTCTGTCCTCACTGACTGAACTTTTTTTGAAGTTCTTTTTAAATGAGAAGACTGAAGGAAGTTAAGTATGGAGTTCTTGCTCAGATGTTCCCTTATGGATGAGCTCATATAGTTCTAGAGGAATAAGAAAGGAGGAGTAGTTTGATGGTGCCACTCCTGATGGGCACTGAGTCACAGAACTTAGATGCTAGCAAAGCCTTCCAGAGGCATGAATCCAGAATGTGACAGAATACTTCTGAGATCTATTAAAACTGATGACCCATTTTCATGAGACAAATTTACATGCCAAGGCAGAACGTAGAAAGCATTGCTAATGGTTATTTACTCCTGGGCACAAATAAACAGAAGAATTCAACAAGAATTTAACATTAACTGCCAAGTTAGGTGATTGAGGAAGAAAAGACAGATTTGGGAAGGTAGTATTTGAGGGTGGGATTTGACTTTCTGGACCTCAGTATATAATATAGATCTGATAGTCTCTTGGTCAGGGATGCAATGTAATGCACTTAGCCATATCTGGCAAGAAACACATTTGCTTAGACTCCTGAGAATAATATTCAAAACTTATATAGCTATTTAAGATCTTTAGAGCGCTTTGTACATGTTATCTCATTTGGTCCTCAAAATAAGTTTATGAAGTAGGTGCTATAATTATTCCCATTTTAGAGATGAGGAAACTGAGGCAAACAGAAGCAACTGAACCATTGTCCTATAGCTAGTTAGTGTCTGAAGCAGGATTTGAAACCTGTCCTTCCTGACTCCAAGTTCACTTCTGTAGACAACGATACACCTAGTTACTTAGGATTATTAACTAAAAAGGGAGGGGAAGGCAGAAAACTGGCATTATAGCTGTGCCAAGCCTGGTACCATCAAAAGCAGAAGAAACAACACAGAAAGAAGAGGATTAGAAGAGAGACCAATAATTTACAAGAGATAAATCAATAAACATTTATTAAATGCCTATGTGCCTGTGCTATGCTAAGTGATGGGGGTACAGAAATATGAAACAGAGAGTCCCTGCCCTGATGGAGTTTATAATCTTATGGAGGAGACACCATGCAAACAAATGTATACAACACAAGCTATGTTCAGGATAAATATGATGGCACTAGAATTAAGAAGGGTGGGGAAAGGCTTCTAGTAAAAGATGGGA